>JBAMHX010000010.1:14187962-14203599 GCA_037177515.1 Pseudomugil tenellus | reverse complement strand
TATGAGAAATTGTTCAATTTACCCTCTAATAAAAAACCTTTTTTTCTTGAACTAAAGTTACTGAAAAAACACTGAACAGTTTAGAACAACAAATAAACAAATTATGGGGAAAAACATCAGTTTGTGAGAAAAACATGTTACACATGCTTCATGCAGAACACACAAATTGACGAAAAAATAATCACCTCCCAGCCTATCAGTCCATGTGTTATAAACAGTGTTTCCAAATTTTAATTGTTTGAAAAATAAACCCTGTGTGCACCATGAAACTTAACTTTTGGGGAAAAAAAACCCTTCCCAATACTGTGTACGGTCTACTTAGTCCCAAATTAGGGACAGCTTTTCAGTGTTACCATATTTGTCTGAACATCTGTTCAGTTTTATTTATTTATCTCAATAGCCAGCCAAAGACAAACAATATTGCTAGGGAAGTTATTTTAAGTTAAAAGCAAATTAATTACTTTTTTAAAAAAAAAGTGTTATATCATAAATTAGGTGTCATGTACATGTAGGAAAAAGGCAGTCTTTGTAGTACTTTTATACTCAACAGAAAAACAAAAAGGCTTTAGAAGAAGGGGGGTAGAAAACTCCCACGTCATCTTCTGCTCTGACCAGTGCACAAAATAGACACTTCCCCTTTGCCAAAAGCCTGGAAAAGTGACATTGGAGAACAAGCTCAAGGCATAGTCATGCAGCCATGTCAAAAGCTGAGAATTTCAAATAGAATAAAAACCTGACATTCACACACTGAAATGCAAAAAGGTGAACTGAGAAAGTTAAGTGCTCATCTAAAACCCCAAAACATGTATAATAATAATAAATAATTAAAAAAAAAACAAAAAAACACATAACCAGCCATCTTACTCTACCCTGATACAAGTCATTCCTCCATATGCCTTGAGTTAATCAGTAATAATGGATAGGTCAGATGTAATACACTTTGAGGGAAAGCAGAATTTAACAACTGGTTTAAACAAATACAACACAAAGAATTAACATAAAAACAGCCATCTATCCAAAAGAAGAAAAATATTCACAATGGAAAACATTCAAATTGGAGTTAAAGTGAGAAAAAGAAAAAATAAATAAATCTTAACTAATATTAAAATCATGGTAATGGAGGGTGTTTGATCCAGCCACACTGAAGCAGCACTGCCAATATTGGGGTTGGGGTTTGTAGTCACACGCCAATATTTACGTGCTGCTAAAGCGTGGCAGGTACATAGAGCGGGGGGGGGGGAAGTGATGGTGGATCACTCTCTCACATTCCCCACATTCAACTACAATATCTGAGTGAATTGCAAGTCCTTGTGCAAGTAAAACTGCATCTTTTCCTTAAAATTCTAGAGCAGCAAATAATGGTTCGCACCTTTTCCACATTGTTTCAAACCATGATGCGCTGCTATAGCAATCTAAGGGTTGGCTGAGGGAACATCCCCTCTTTCCAAATCCAGTGCAACAGGTCATTTCCCATAAAATCAGATAGCTAAAAATTATATTAAAAAAAACCTTTGACTCAAAGAAATATGAAATGGGTAAGAAACAAAAGCAGGAAATCTTTGACAGAACAAAAAACAAAAAGGGTAGGAGTAAAAAAAAAAAAAAAAAAGTAGATTTAGGAGGAAATAAGCCAAAAAGAAGAAAAAAGGCACCTACCTGCAAGATCAGAAATCTGTTGTGGTCTAGGTCAATGCCATGGCTTCGGAGCAAAGCCCCTACTTCTTTGAATGTGGCTTTCTTGCCGTTGATATAGTAGGCTGAAGAATTGTCTTTGTTGGCAGTCCTGGAAACATAGAACTTGCTGTTGGGGATGACTTCGTAGTCATCTCCTTCCTGACTCAGAGGGGGGAGGGGCAGAGGACACAGAGCAGCTTAGAACAGAACAGTCCAGGATTCAAACACACATAAAACTGTAATAACCATAATACCCACACATTCACTCAGGGGGGGTAAAAGTAAAACGTACCACATTAAGAACAAGGCTTACTTAAAAATTACATAACAGATCCAGGGGTGTCACAGAAATATGCAAAAATAACGATACAATCATAAGTGTATTTATAGCTATTTACAGAATTCTAGAAAAATGTTAAGACGATAGTGACATTAAGAAAATACAATGCAAATAGTTACATTAGTTTTTGTAAAAATTTTACTTTTAGAAATAATTGTAGCACTTTGTGTACACCACCTCTGGAAAAATATGTTTAGGTTTTAGAAACAATCACTTATAAGATTGAAAGACGACACAGTATTATGCAACTAGTAGGAGAACCGATTTTCATTTACATTACTGATGAAACAAACAGAAATGCTTTAGCAGCAGTCATAGTAAAACCTACTCACACCCCCTCTGGCACAGTAAAAATATAAACATATTTATTAGCATAAATTATAGTTCAGCTTGTTTAGTTTTTCTTTTTACAATTGAATGTAATTGTTTTTCTCTGAATACAAACAGTAACATATTTTTCCTGTACAGTTTAAGTAAAACCAAATCAATAATTGAAAAAGAAAAATCAATTAAAAATACAATAAAAACAGAGGGACAATTTCTGGCACACTATGAATTGAATGTGGCATGTGTGGGAGTTAGCTGCAACTTTCATGACTGATCTTAGTATGTGTTTAGTCAGTGCTGTGATAAATGAATAACAATATTATAGCATGAGGATTGGAAAAACAAAAAAAAAATAAAATAAAATAATTTGTCTTCTTTAATAATTATTTCTGATCTTGCTGTTTAATTTGGGATGTATATTGATTGTGATAGTCAATGTTGTGAAAGTGATGTAGATATATACCTTATCAATAATCTTCTGAAAATGCACCTCTACAGTACAGCTTTGCACATCTTTGTGTTTATCAGAGCTGTGAATCAGTACAGAAAGTTTTTTTGATCTGATCTTTTGAGCTCTATATCCAAACACAAAGAGCACTGAATCGATCACATTGGACTTCCCACTTCCATTTGGACCAATGATGCAGGAAAATCGCTGAGAAAAGGGCAAAAAAGAGGATTAAAAAATATATAAAATCAACCATACAAAAATACACAACATGTCTATCTAAATATTGTACTTTTACTTCACATTTAAAGCTTTGTGCCATTTTTGTAAAGTATGTGTGTAATAGTGAATATATTACATGCAAGTGTAGTTTAGCTTAAACAAATGAAAAATAGGTGGAGAAAAAAAATTGAGATCTGAAAAAAATGTAAAAGAGCAAATGTTTGAAAGAAATATATACTTAAAAATTTATAGAAAATTAGAGTGGATCCCTACATCCCTAAAGGCTGTGAGATACACTCACTAAATCAAAATGGAGGATGACTTTTTTCCACTTTGATTTTTTTTCTTCTGTTAGCAAGTGCTCATACATTGTACTAAATGTCTCCTTTACTTTCTGCATTTCACTTGATAAGTAGCAATATTTACAGTTAAACTTCAAGAAGTTAAATTGTAAAAATAAGGGAAAAAAGGGTTTAGACACAGTGCCAGTGATAGCAAATATCATCTTAGCACATCACATCTATCAAGTATTTCCCAGAAACATATACAGTATATATATTTTTTACTTATTTTGGTCATACCTTGTGAAAAGGCCCCAGAATCTGCTCGCCTGCATACGATTTAAAGTTGCGATTAACTAAATGTGTGATCATCAGGCGAGGAGCGCCCGGTTCATTGGTCATTGCTGGGGGCGGGGGTGGAGGGATGCTACCGAGAATCTCCTCCAAACTTCGATTATCAACCGCCTCGGTAGTTTCCCCCTGAGATGGATCTGTGGCACAAAAAAAGTACAACTTTTATTCTTCTGTGCGAGTCGTTTCAGGTGGGGGACAGTGGTGCATGGGGGAGGGGTGGAGGAGCACAAAAAAAGGAAAGAAAAACACGCACACACACACATACACAAACAAAACACAGGCAGCAAGTCACAATGAAACGAGTCCAGGGAAAGTTGACAGGCGACGTTTTCCTTTGTTCTGAACACCAGAACCAGCCCAAGAAAAATAAAAAGCCAATGGTAGCTCATGAACGAGCCCACATTATTACACAAACGCTCTCCATGAGAAGCAATGATACGCACGAGTAGATGCGCCACAGCCACTACGTCGATGATAAATAAAGTGCATTTCTCGATCACCAACGTCACATTTTCAGTCATGCCAAACAGCAGTCAAAACTCAAGAAAAGAAAATCTTGTGTTGTGGTGACAATGTATAACCATGAGACGACTATGCTGCTATCACACCAAGCCACAACGACCTGTTCAAAATCTATTGTGCTCACATAAGCACAAACAAGCTAAGGAGTCGATTATTTTAAGTCAAATTCACGCTGCAAACACACAATGAAGCATTTCACCACATCCAAACGAGTATAAACAAACCACTGGCTCTGTGCATCTCCAAAAGTAACATTCACATTATTTAATATCAAGTTATAAACATAAAGTTAATACAGTTTTGATATAGAACACAAAACACTACATGACTCGAAATTAAAATTACCTCGTCTGAAGAGACAATCCGACGAAAAAGTTCTTTCGACATCAGAATCATCCTAAAAATGATTTCTCTGATGACTGGCACTTAAGAAAAAAAACGTATCAGCCATTGTAACTACGTGTTCAGATTTAAGCAGGAAAAAAAGAAAAGACGAGGAAAAAACGGTAAAACTGTGCCAGTTGGCTTCTACAACACCGCAATACAGGCAAAGCCATTGGTGTGAACAACTTATTTAGATTCATAGACACCCAAACACTCTTTGTTACTTGCCAGTTGTCGGCGGTGCCTCCTCTTGGCCATTGGAGTTTGTTTCTTGAGGGGGTACATCCAGCTCGTCTTCGGATTCATCCCGAGGCTGCGACCCTTTCCCTCTTGACTTGGCGGAGGCAGTTGAGCTCTTTGCAGTTTTAGATGGCATGATTTGAAATCTGAAGGGGTCATTGGTAAAACAAGAATATCCATGAGTGGTTTTTGTGCCTGTCAATCTGCCTGCTGCACTTAGGGTCGGTCACACGCAGCTACTCTGTCAGGCTTTTATCATTACCACAGTCGGTCCTCACTGCCGCCCATCTAATTGGAATATTTTTTCATATGCTAAACTAGCTGTTTAAATAGTCGTTCAGGTAAAAGCTTTAGATACTTTCTGACCTGAATAACGTGCATTACCAAGTATACATGACCTGAATACATCCCTCCGTTAAATTAATGTTATTTTAACGTTAAACGACCATATCAGTAAAGTTACGGACTTTTTCGCTCGACAGAATCGCTTTGGTAACCACCTGCATCTACTATAGGCCTTTTATTAGCGCCTCGCATACTTAAATGGTCGTTAAACAACGTAATGATGGGGAAACGTGAAAATAAAGTTAACGTCACACACTGGAAATAATAATTCAGTCAGTATGCAAATGTGTGCGTTATCTATCGTCCGCGTTGCCCGGCCTGTAGAGTACTGCTGAGCAGCTCGAGTGGATGTCTCACACTGACAGTAACTCTGAATCCTAAAAAGTTTTTTGTTGGGGGCGGAGGTATAAACAGGGCGACCTAACTGGACTGGCAATCACATCCAAAAACCTCAACACTAGACCGGGTTAGCGTTTGAGTAACACGTTTCCAAGTAAATTGGTCGAGATAGCTTTACAAAGGGATAACTATATGTAGCACTTACCACGCTATTTTTTTTATTGCGTACGATACCGTTAAGTTAGCTATAGTAGTATTGTCAAGTAACGCAGCGTAGCATACGGGAATATAATCACTAACGTCAAATTGCGCACTTTATGGCGCCAAAGCATAAAACTCAACGCTGTAAATCTACTGTATTCGATGCACACAAATCTTATCCAAGATAAAAGTTAAGTTGTTAGAAGCGCGTCTATAATTTAGGCGTTGATGGTCATGTTTGGCCAAAAAGCACGAAACTCATAATATTCTGTGGTAGATTCAATTTTGTTATGTTCTCCTCTCCTGGTTCCTAGTAACGAAAATTATTATAGTATTAGTTTAACGTTCCGTATCGCTTGGAAACTAAAGCGCTGAATTTCAGCAAGTAGACGGAACCCGGTCGCAACTCTTCGCTAAAATAGCTTCATGTACCTTCCAAGGTATGCACACAGTACGTTGAAATTCTTCTCTGATCCAACACACGATTCGGAAAAAGTGTCAGTAAATCCAAAATTACTCGAATATAATCCCCAAAATTCAGCTCTGTGCCATTCCGAGTTCCCTTCCTACTTGAAAACCCTATCTTGTAAATGGCGCCTAAACTGCGCTGTCGAACCAAATTCGTTACAAACTGACGCAAGGCATCATGGACCGTTCAAAGGGCAAGGGAAAAAAACACGAAATTCAAAAAGGGGGACGAAGCCAAGTCCGCCCCAGTCCACACCTACTTTATACAAGCAACGAAAACGGAGAGAAACAGTAAAACAGTTATAAAGCTATTCATTTGAAAAGTGAACTTGCATATAACACATTGTAACATCAAAAGACTAATAGTATACCTTCTATGTTCCAGCTGTTGCCTGGTTACAGTAAAACGGAGTCCCGCCCCACTAAATCTAATTTATTTCGGAAAGTTGATCAGAATGAATGGCCCAGTCGTAAATGCACCCGGGTAGATTTATTTTTAAGGGTTGTTTTTGAATTTCGATCTAACATGTTATTTGAATTTACAGATATTTAAAATATCCGTTTTTAAGAACGCGAGACTGACTATTCTCGCGATAACTCACTTTCCAAGCTCTTGCAGCTTACAAGGCTGCCAAAAGTTAGCTTCTATACGTAATATAATAATGCTCAATGGTGGTGGATAAGACCGCCTTGCCGTGTATTAACTTTTCCTTTTACAATAAATGACACGCTGCGCGTCTGACTGTCTCGCAGTAAGGTCGGGAATGACACAATGATGCCCATGCTAACCAAAGAAAAGTTGCATTCCAGTTTCAGGCAAGACTCGAGGACACCTAAAGAGCTACATTAGCAACAGCGACAGGCACCGTAGCAACTGCAGACGCTCGTGTCATCCAACGTTAAAGCCATCCGACCACATTAACGGGTTCGTTTTATTAAGCGGTAAGGTTTTTTTTAGCTTTATGGGCTGAGCTTTTATCTATTCATATGTTAAGTGAATGTGCTATCTTTTAGTAAATCAGAGGGACGTTTAACTGACTCTTTTTTTCCTCGTTTAGGTTACAACAGAGCAGAAGCATCCACAATGAGACTGAAAACATCGCTGCAAAAGGAACCAAAGCATATCCTTTTTTTGTTTTATTAGTTTAAACTGTATTAGCTTTTCTGGCCACCTCAAATTTGTAGGAGCCAAAGCATCTGCTTCTGACTTCATTGTTGTCAACCTAATTAAACAATAGCTAATGGTTGCTTTCTGGAGCGTCGTTGATTCAACCCCTGGCAACAACAGACTGTATTATATAACCCCTCGGTAGATCCAGTAAACATTATTAATACTACGGTCAATAAATAGTCAGTAATAAAACTTTTACATATAAATTCTTCTTTAGTAACCTATTTCATTTGTTAGAGTTAGTCCTGCTGCAAGAAAATACACATCACAATATTAGATGGATAATATTAAAGTTACCAGAATGCTAATATGTATGTTTTATATGCAGAGTTGTTAGTTGTTTAAAAGATTAATCATAAAAACAGGTCTATTGCATATCTCTTTTCTTTTTTTCTATTTTGTCTTAGGGTTATCACTTCATTTGATCAAATTCTTCCATGACGGGCTATAAAGAAATAAAAAAAATATTTTAAATATGACTTGACTGTCAACTGGTTTTTCATAAGACATTAGATGTAAAAAGATTTGGAAACCACCATGATGATGTTTGTTAATATTTTGAATTTTAAAAGTTAATGTTGATCAGTGTGTAAAATATTCAGAATAAAACTATGCACTAAGTATTCATGCAAATGTGGCAAAGTAAAGAGGAGATTTATCTTCATTATGTTATGGAATGAAAAAACAGTAGAATTGAATGAAAATTCCAAGTAATTTACAGGTAGAAAACACTTAACCTAATGTGCTCGTCACTGTTGGACCATATATACATTCAATTTAAAATATCTCAGGAGATATTTAGAGTAAAATCAGCTAAAATATAAATAACTTACCTTAATTACTTTCCTTAACAGCATATCACATAAGGAACTTGTGAGTTGTGTGGGTTGGACCACAGCAGATGAATTGTTCTCTTGCAGTGAAGATCATCAGATCCTCAAGTGGAATCTGCTCACCAATGAAACCAGTATTGTTGTCAGATTGCCAGAGGACATTTACCCTGTTGACCAACACTGGTTCCCCAGGGCTGCTGGCGGCAAAAAACAGAGCCAAGCAGACATTTTTGTCCTCACCAGCACTGATGGCAAGTTTATATATTTTACCAAATCCAGCCGGACGACTACAGAACTTTGTTTTCTTATAATCTTATAGTAAGTTTAAACAGGTACGCGGCAGCATTTGTTTTTCATTTCAAAGGGGTTGGAAGATAATTCGGAATTCATGATTTATATTCAAGTGAAATAATCTTCACCAGATAGATTCATTTACAGCAAAACTGATCAAATTTTCTACAGCATCTACAGTAGTTATTTTGAATTGAAAACAAGGAGATTTTTCACAGTTTTCTATATATTTATGTATTACCTAAATTATAGTTGCCACAAGCCATCCAGTTTCAGATGAGAAAGGCTTGATTTATGCTCTGCATTTGTATGTTTCTATAACTAAACTGGTGCTAAAATCTGTGACATGTATTTGCAATACTTCGTATGTCTCTTCATCCTATATTAGATATAAACACAGAGTATAGATGCACTTCTGTGGCAGGCAATGTGTGGTCACAACTCTAATGGCAGTGTTGGGTTGCATAAACACACCCACAAACTGAAGCAGCAATTTTCTCTGGCAGACCTGAGATGAGGAAAAACTGTTTGGATACACTTTTGCAGCTTTTTCCTGCTCCTTGTCTCATTTTAGTTGTACAAATATTAATTGCTAGTGTTATTGTCCATAAAATAAAGAGAAATGTGAGCCTGACATCATGGTTGCATTAGTTTTATTTATTTATTTTTAATTTTTACAATTACCCATCCACACTTATCAAGGAAGATTTTTACATTTCACATTTTTCGAGATGTGTTGTGATGGTTTTTTGTAATACAATTTTCTATTTTCTTTCAAAACTAAACATTGAGCATGTAGTTAAGCTTTATTATTTTGGTATCCTCAGTAACCCCTGTTGTTAAAATACATCATTTAATGGCTAATATGCAGTATTTTCCATTCTATTACACAAGGTATTGTGTTGAAGGGAAAAAGACTTTGCATTGAGGACCAGCTTAGTCACGGAGGATATCTTTGGCCATTTTTCTAAAGAACAACAATCTGGAGTTTCTCATCAAACCATATATGAATACAGCTGGAAAAAAGAAAAAAAATCTATGTTGTTATAAGTGATAATATGCAAAACACTTATCACGTCACAAGCAAACATACAGTGATCAAAAGTGTTTCCCACTATTTGGATTATTGAGAACCATTCAGCATAATAGAATCAGTTTAAAGTTTATTTTTCATTTGAAAACTGTTCATGCTTGTTTTACTGACTACCTGCTGGATCAGTAACATGCACTTTTGTTGGGATGTCCAAATTTAGAAATGGGAGAGAGCTGCAGCATGCTGATTTGCAGTTATATGCTGCCAGAAATTACATAGAACATTCTGAATTTTTAATACACGCTGCCACAAAGTATATGTTAGTTTAGCGTCTTCAATAACTGTCTCCATGCCTGATCACCCTTTCGTGTCTAGAAAATAGAGAATTGGTTCAATTGACACTGAATTTCTTTAGTTACGTCTTTTGCTTGAAGATTTGCAATTTAGTTTAAGGGAGGTATGCAGGTTAAAAGATACTAAAACATTTTTCTGTGCCCCCCCCCTCTCTCTCTACAGGAAAGTTTCACCTGATCTCCAAGATGGGACGCATTGAGAAGAGTGTCGAAGCACACAAAGGAGCTGTTTTGGCAGGAAGATGGAACTATGACGGGACTGCTCTCATTACAGGTTAAGATGGCAAAGACACATTTTCGTTGCCATTTGATAAACACATAATTGATCATCCTTCTATAAGATTTTTTTAATCAAGAAGAGCATTTAATAAACTTGGTTGTTTGCAAAACCCATATAATTTCTTTCTCAAATTGTTTAGCTGGAGAAGATGGACAGATCAAGATCTGGTCAAAAACTGGGATGCTGCGCTCAACACTAGCCACTCAAGGTAGGACAAATATAAATAAATAAAACACACATACATATATGTATATTGATATATGTTTTTTTTTATCCAATACATGATTTAACCAGGAAATTTAAAACAATTCCACAAGCAAATAGTATTGAATACAGAAGAATGTAGCTCTTTGGTATTTTTACATCATCCATATGATGTATAGGGTAGTGATGTCCTTTTGTTACATTGCAGTTGAACTGACAAAATGTTAACTATTCATATTTGTAGTAATTTCTTCATAAAGAAATTCAGTGAGGTTGCCCAAACCAGCATTGTTGTACACTCATGTATGTACAGAGTTGTTTATGTAAACAACAATGTTTTATATTAAAGAGTTTTATATTAAAGAAGGAAAAGGTCATTGTCCAGGCTGTAATATAAGTCTTGTTTAAAAGATTATTTGACAGGAAAATGAGGAAAAGGTTATTTTAAATCTTTGATACCTAACAGTTTGAATCGCTGCTAACGTAACACAGTCAGTAAATACTGGTTGTTTATTTAATTGTTTTTGTTTGTTTGTTTGTTTTTCTTTAAAGTGTCCCTTTTGTCATAAAAAAGGGCAGGACAGCAACGCTTATTTTCACACATGCGCTTAAACCAAAGTTACTCTGAGATGCGCTAGAGGAGCTGGATATAAGAATCCAAATGTAAAGCACCGTGGTCAACAGCTTTTGTTTTGAATGTACTTATGAATAAACTCGACAAATGTGTTGTCCTGACGTCTTGCAGAGATTACTGGGACAGCAACCCAGGAAGTAGAAAGATCAGTGGGTTATGTGTAAATAAATCGGGAGATCTACAGAAACACGTACAGAAAAAGAGGGTGCATGCTGGTTAAAAACTGATACGTCACACCTTTTCTACCGATTGTCACTCTACCATATTGTGGATACATTCAACTACATGTAGTATATATATATATATTTTTTTTTTTCATACAAAATCTATTATCAGTAAGCATTAATTTGCCATTCTTTACTTGCTCTATGTCCAAATTGTACTTGTTGCATCATGTGCTTCATCCATTGTGCTCTGCAGAGATGCCACTGAACAATATTTCCAGCTGTGAGAACGCATCTCCACCATAGAATTGCTCACTGTGAAATGCATGCTCCAACAACAACTGTGGACGAAGTTAGGACCTATTAAACCACACGTTCTCTACAGTTCATGTGCCTAAATGGCTTTAGTGATATAACACTAGCTAACCAGCTCATCTCACTACATCACACAATAACTGGATGTGAAGCAGCTCACTATTTCAGATGCATATCTGCACTTTGCATCGCTGTATTTTTCTTTTTCTCTCATTGATTTTCTAAAAATGTGTGTCTGTATTTGCACAAAGTGAACATGTAGCAGTGTAGAAGTTGCTAGATTATTTAAAATTACATTAAATGAGAAAAACATCAGTTTCTTCTCTCTCTTTCTCTCCATTTGGCTCTGCAGCTGTGTAACAATGTGTGCACAGTGTATATGTGAATGTTTTGGGCCTATGAGGATGTAACTTCCTTAGCAGAAGAAAAGCAAAGCGAGTGTTCCAGTTCTATGGTTTTCCTTCATTAAAAGTGCCATAAACTTTCAAATCTTTATAGTGGAGTTTTATTAAAGGCCATAGAAATAACTCCTAATGCTATGCTATTCTCTCCACCATTCACAGATGGCTAATTTGTTAAATGATTCATTGTGCAGTTTGACCTATGAAACTTTTTTTTTTGTTTTCCCTGAGTTTTGTGACAGAAAATGTTTTTTTTCTTGGCACTATACGGTGTGCCCGTCCGAAAAGACAGGGGCTGTAGAAAAACCTAGCAAGTAAACAGAATTTTTTATGTGGTTTCTGTTAGGGGATTGAGCTGTAAGATGGTGGGATTCTCTTAATAAAGTAGGTTTGTAAGTTACCTGGATTTAATGGCATTGCTTTTTAGATAGACACCATCCACCACAAGACAGCTAGATTACCCCAGGTGCTGCTTCACTTCAGAGCATTTGACTATTCACACACACACACACACACACACACATATACACATACATTAACAAGATTGCAGTTCTTTTGGGGAACTACGACCCATTTTTTAAGAGTGAGGTTTAGGAAGACGTTTGAACTGAGCAAGATGGAGGAAAGAGGAACTCATCTCAACTCCTCTCAACGCCTCATCGTCAAATGTAGATCATGCGACTGGTTGGCATCTGTGAGAAACCACATGCACCCTGAGTGAGGTTAAATGTCAGGCCCCCTCCCCTGCACATGTGTGTAGCCACAACTCAACTCAAACACACACTCTCATCCTTGTATCAGTACCTAAGCGGGCACACCATTCACATTGCATCCCTTGTCCTTTATTCAAAACTTAATCATCCCAACTGATTGCCTAACACTAAATTTATACGTGTAAGTATATATACACACATATACTCATTCCCTCTAACATGTACATGTCTGCATATACACGTGTGCTTATGCAGAAGTTAGACTGATTTTCTCAGCTGGTTTTTCTGTAAGCCAAGTACTGTTACATGGGCTGGTGCTGAGGTCTCACAGGGAATGTGATACCTTCTGAGTGGAGAAATTAGTTCTGCTATAGCTGTTGTTCACACAAAGCTCTAGATTGTCTGATAGATAGAAGGCAGAGTGTCTTTGTATTACAGCATCAGAAAGAGTCATAAGTACATGTATGCTGAACCCCAATGCATTGCTATATACCTGTGATTAACTTATTATGTGTCTTTATTCATCTTTCAGGGTCTCCTGTTTATTCTGTGGCCTGGGGCCCAGACTCTGACAGAGTACTGTACACATCAGAAAGGCAGCTAATCATCAAGCCTCTACAACCAAGTGCCAAAGTCTTACAGGTGCACAGTTTCTGTTTATGTAAAAAAGAATAGATGAGTGAAGGAAACAGTGAATCCACTTTCATATTAGAAAACAATGATTAATTTAGTTTGGTTTAAAGGGGCCATATTATTCAAAATGGACTTTTCAGCCTAAATGCAGGTATCCAATTAGTGTCAGGTTATCAGATTAACCTTCTTAAAAACACATTTAAATGTGATTTTTGAAAGCATTTCAAGCTTCTTAGTTGGGTACAGTTAATTTGACCAAAGATACAGCGAAGCACCTAACTTGCCTCTTAATTTTCTGTTAATGATGATGTTTAACTGCATATGGTGACAGCTTCACTGTACCAACATAAAGTAATTTTACTGTACTCATCTGATTGAACAACAAATAATTTAATGCAGAAGTCCTAGGAGTTCAGCGCAGATCTGAGAGGGATTTGATAATGTGTCTTGAAGCCATTTCACAACCATCCAAATTCCAAGATCATCACTTAGACACATATACAAGAATAGGCTATTTGAATAATTGAATATGAAGTAACTTTTTCAAAATTTTCCAAAAAAACTTAGTTGTCACTAATCTGGTCTAAAAAAATAAATGAAACACCCAGGCAAAGGCTAAAAACTAAGGGCATTTAAAATAGTTTTAGCCCACGTTTTGCATTTTTTACATTGTTATGAACTAAGAGGCTTCTCTACAAGAGACAAGCACCCCCACCTCAAAGTAAGCACCTTCATGTTTATTGTCATGTTGCAGCTGAATACATGCATAAAGAAAATCTGTTTGAAAGATTTATGGTCCGATGAGATAGAGGTGGAGTGTTTTGGCCACAGTAACCAGAGAGAGTATTGAGGGAGCAAAAGTGACGCTGTTAATTAGAGGGATCAAGAAAAGGAGGACTACCTGAGAACTTTAACCATTGCACAAGCTCAAAACATGAGCTTAACACAAGAAATTGGTTGTTCCAACAGGACGAGGACTCCAAACACATTTCAGAACTGGTGTTAGGATAAAGCAGACTACCATAAAGATTGTAGAATTGCCTCCCTAAAGTACTAAACATATTCAAAGATATGTGACCTTAGCTTGAAGAAGCACTACTGAACTTTGGCAGATTCTCTTAATCCGGCATCCATCTTGCATCCTACCTGTACACATAGTTCCAGTAAGTTAGTCAGTCTGATGTTGACTCTCTTACCTCTTGCTCTATCCCTTTTCTTTTGTTTTCCACTCCTCCTTTTATAAAGTCTTCTTTTGTTTCTTTGATTAATCAGCCATAGTCCACCATCAAAATGTCCTGTGTGTTGATATCCAGTTGCTGGTTTGTGACATGGAGCTTAAAGTTGAACTCACTTAAAATGTGATGACCTTTTCCAAAAAAACTAATCATGGAAAATGGGGTTTCTCAGCCTCAGGAGGTTTCTAGGACGTTGCAAGCTCACAAATTTTACTTTGCCGTCAAAATGAGTTGGAAACACATATTTTAAGGTAAAAAAAAAAAAAAGTTAGTTAGTGCTACTTTAAAAGTCAGGTCCGGTCTGCAAGCCAACAGCTCTGCCATTGGCCATGAAAAATATCTCATTAAAACTCTTCTTGGAACTTGGTGATGGCTACCCTAAGTGTCTGGTGGACCCTTGCTAAGAGGCAATAATATTATTATTACATGTAAGATCACAAAAGATGAATTATTTGCCTTTTAAGGATGCTTATCATTTTGCTCTAGAAGAAGAGCAGTTTAAAGATGCGAACAAAAGTCCATTATTGTCTATAGTTCACAATAAAAATAGGTAAATGCATAATTTGGTTTGCTGTAAGTTGTAATTTATCTTTATTTCTTTGAAGGCTTCATTTACTTAGCTGTGTGCCACATGTCAGAGCCAGCATTTGGTGCTTTTGTCCAGTGGAGGATTGCAGGAACTAAAGTAGAGCTGTAAAAGATTCTGTCTCTCTTTACATAGTGCAGCCAGAAAATAAATAGACTTCTTTCTTTACTGTGGCAAAGTTTCAGCCTCCTCGATGGATCAGGGGATTAATGACCACTCACATTCACTACGAACCTATTACTCTGTAGATGACCTTGTACACCAGTGAGTATTTTTCTTGTTAATGTATACATTTGTTTATTATTCTTCTTAAAGCCGAACAGCACCTGGGACCTTGGATAAACAAGGGAGGGTTTAATGTGTGCTTTGCTTTCTCGCTACCATTAGCAGACATTGGTGCAGTAGTACAAGCACACACACACACTCAAATGTCCAAATTCATCACCTCACTCTCAGACCCCCTTGGAGACTAACATAGTGATAGAAGTCACCAGTGAAGGGAGACCTTAAAAGATTCCTTTTGGCATTTGCAGTGCCTTTATAGACATAGTTTTACACATACAGTCGTAGACAAAATTGTTGGTACCCCTCAGTTTAAGAAGGAAAAACCCACAATTCTCACTGAAATCACTTGAAACTTACAAAA
>JBAMHX010000010.1:14167537-14186132 GCA_037177515.1 Pseudomugil tenellus | reverse complement strand
TATATAAATTTCTGGTAAAAAGAAAAATCTCAAGAGATTTTAAAGTTTATATTTACAAAGCCCAGTGTTCATAATAATGGAAGCTCTCTGCCACAGGCTTCTTGAACTGGTTCAAATTGATCTTCCAGTTTTATTTTTTACTCATGACTAGCGAGTCTCAGTTGCAGGAGACAGACGTCCGAGCGCTTTCAGTCTGGAGAATCAGGAAGGACTCCTAAAGGCATTAAACCTAACTGCTACTTAAACTAGAGTCATCAGAAGAGCTAATTCTTGACATCTAATTCAAAAATAATTTGGTTTTTTTTGTACCTTGTACAAACAAGGTTACCAGTGTTTTCTTTCATTCTTATTTAAATTTGGATAAATGTTGTTTTACTTATGCTGAATGAACTGCCAGCGTCAATTCCTAAACAATTAATTATCAGTTTTTACTTTTACTTTGAAGGAGAGCCCATATCTGGTCCTTGATATCTACTGTCCAGCAATTTTAAATGCACCCTATATCCAACACACCTAAATCAAATGGCTTAATTCCCTCATCCACATGTCATTTAGCTCTTCAGAGACTGATAACAAGCTATTCATTTGATTCAGGTTGATGGATAAGGTTTGTATCTAAAAGATAATGGCTAATAGATCTCAAGATCCTGACTTGGGCACTCCTGAGCTAGAGTATCCATCCTTATAATGTAATTCTCATCATCAGCAAGTGTTTATTAGCTTTCATACCTGCAATATGTTGCGAGCATGCTGACTTGATTTACTGCACATGTGCATGGAATACACTTCCAGATGACTGTAGAATTAAAGAGTATCTTTTCAATAGATTTTGATCTTCTACTGATTTAAATAAGCTGTCTAATGCGCTTCTAGTTATACAATAAAAGTTTGAATGTGAACTGAGATACTGATTTGACTATGACCATTTTTACATGAGAATATAAAACTAACAAATAACTGATTATATGTAGATTGGATGTAAAAAAAAAAAATATATGCCAAAGTGTTATTCCAACTAAAAACATAAATTAAAAACTCTCAAACCAGACAAACACACCCAGGTAATAAAATATCTATTCAGATCTCACCTGCATATATATAGTAAGCTATATTCTAATGCCCATAAGTTCTGCAAGCCTCCATACTAGCTCCAAAGTAGAAACTCATTTCCAGATTTTTGTTGAAATAGTATTGCACACCAATATATTAGTTCATCAAAATCTGTTATTAATTTAGCTACACATTTTTCATATTTTTTTGGCAAACAGCAACAAAAATTGTGATTAACTTGAAGCATTTCCAGACTGTTTTTTTACTCTGATAAAGTCCTAACAACTATCTGACAAAATCACCATTTAGCGGTCCATTTGAATGGCCACCTGAAACTGGAACTGTTGCTCAACTTAACTGTGCATGCAACCATACTGATTGTTATAAGCAGCTGTTTGCTCACAGCTGTGCAGCTGTACTACATTGGGGCCCTGTTGTACTTTACATATGTTGTGAGCTACTGTGTTGTGTATTTTTAGTTTTTGTTTGTTCTTTTATATTGCGATAATTTGAATGCTTTATCCTCAGTCGTGTCCTTTTTCTTAGATCAAACGGTATCTGTGATACACAGTCAGCTTTTCCAGTGAAACATTGTTCATAATGTCTCGCTCATTATGGGCCTCATGCTTTCTATACATCATTCATCTCTGTAAATCACATCAGGCTGCATATTCTTGTTACCTGCTGCTGATGGTGACTGCAATAACGAGAGGGGAAATGAGAGAATGATGAATGGTAATTGTTGTTTTATTATTGCTGAGCGTTTGGCAAGGAACAATATTACCAGTTCCCATATGGGACATTTAGTGCTTATTTGAGTTAACATGGAGATGTCAGTGCATGCTGCATCAGTTTACTATAATCAAAACAAACAACTGGGGCTGGGTGTTTTGTGTCCTGATCATCAGGCATTTCATGCTCCATTTTGATTTAATTAGGATCAAATGTCCTTTTTTTCATTCTGGAGCTCTAAAACAAATGAGCTGCACAGGGGTTTGAACACACATATGTCTTCTCTACTATTTCTTTAACCACTTTCTAAGTACATTTAGATTATGAGTTTTAAAAAGCAGATGATAAAATCATACAGATTGTCATCATCGTTTTCCTAGCAAAGATTTTTAGAAAAAAGAACAGCAGTTTCAATAGATATATTTAGTATTGAGTACATCTCCCTTTTTTCTCCATTTGGTTTGTTTTAGTGGTTGGCTTGTTCCGTTGTTTCTTGACGGATCCGCTCGCCCTTTCCATCCTGTGTCTTGGTTAAGGCAATGTGATGATGATGATAATTATGATGAATGTGGTTCTGCCTTGCTCTGGCTGGAGGAAGGGTATGCTAAGCCTTCTCCTCCCTAAGCTCCTCAAGATAGTGTGAAGTGTAGCATGGTGTGGGAGGCTCGCTCAAGCAGAGGAGGGGAGAAAGAAAGTCTAGAAAAGAAAATCTCCTCAAAGGTCACTCCGTCTGAGTGGCTTTCTATGTGTGAATTCAGGCTCATTGTCCTGTTGCGCATCACATTGAAGACTTTTGTTTGTGTACATATATGCACTTGGCTACTAGGGTGTAAATCCTGTACTCATTTGGTGTGCAAATTTCTGAACAGACACAAAAGCTATTAACCAATTAGCAATCACAACGGCTATACCTGGGTTGTTGCTGGGGTTTTTCATTGGTGCAGCAAGGGTTAAGCAGTGTGAAGAGTCTTTTCAGTTACTGGCGTGACTAATGGGAAGGAGTTTTGTTCTGTATCTGCTACAATGAAACCTTGCACTTTAACATATTGCTGCTGGCTCAACAGAATCTGTCCTGCTCATTTAACCCCTTCACCTCCTGTCCAGCCCTGATGTCATCTCACCCCCATCTACTCTAACTTTTACTTGTACTCCCCCATAGTTATAACCAGATACAGTATTTTCCAGGAGATTAATGTTTGGTTAACTGAATTATTCAAACATAATTATTTTTCTTACAGTTTTGTTAAGCTTGGAGTTCTCCCATGTGGAGTACTTTTTCTTTTTATAGGAGATTTAACGGCGCACAAGACACAAAGAGGTTCACTGTCCCTTTTACAAGATTTGGGAGACACAATAAGTCAGTGTCTGTCTGTGCGCCTGCCATGGTATATATGCATGTGCCCACATGCCTGTGTGTTTGTGTGTGTGTGTGTGCAAGTGTGCGCAAGCATCAGCGTGCAAATGTGCCTGTGAGACAGCAGTCTATTTACGAGGAGCTGCAGCTGGTGTCTAGCGTCTGGACCCTGTCACGATCCCTAACACTGTCACTGGCTAACAAGTAGGACTCATTGTGCCAGGCGAGCACCCTCTCGCTTCTTTCTCCCTGCCCCTTCTGTACATTTTTTTTTTTGTGTGGGTTTTCTCTCTTGCCACTGTACGCCAACGCTCCCATGTATAAATGTGATCACTGCTAAGATTTGCATTTTTTTCATTAAATCTTCCAACTGTAAAATTTTGGAGCGATGTAATTTGTGTGTCCCAAGTTTCTTTTTATGATTTGTTTCAATCAAAGTTTTCAAAAAGTATACTAGAAATGAAACTGGGAAATTCCATGCTTTGTTTAGACCAAGCAGCGGATATGGGATAAAAGTCCACGAGTATGTTAGAATAAAAAAACGTTTGTTTGTTTATTTTGACCGATAACCATAAGTTTGCCAGACAGAGCTCATTCAAATGATTACTCTGCCTTTAAATGTCACACACTACATATATCCATCAGAGCGTGGTGATATATTCATGTATCATTGTCAATGTGCATTATCGTTCTTCAGTGTCGTCGGGACTGGCACACTCACAAAGACCCTTTTTAACAGCTATCATTGTTAAACATATATTAAAATCTAGCTACACAGTTTTCTTTGTAATTAACTCATGACCTGGTGCATGTAAACATTTTGCTTTTTAAAGATGGAATTCTTCCCAAAATCAAGAGTCTGTATATATTAGTCTCTCCTCATTTTTTTTCTGCTTATGCCTCCCTTTTCCATTTGGATTTGTTAAGCTTATCAGTGCTCCTCCTCATGGCTCCTTCTCCTTTGTGCTTTCCCCAGAGCCATCCGCTCCCCCCTTTTTTAACCCTCTCTTTTTTTGGTGAGTCCAGGAGTCCCCTTTGGGCCCTGCTCAGTATTGCCACTTTTGGAAATGGGTCCATGTTTAGCTGGAATCACCACTGTTCTCGTCTTTCTGTTTCTTTCTCAAGCCCTTCCTCTTTAATTTCAACCGCTTTCTCTATAGGATCTTTGTCTACCATCCTTGTGGCTGAAAAGCATTATTTTCTGCCACAGAGTATATAACTCTAGACTCTAAGTCTGCCGCTGTCAGTGCCAAATACTGTGTCTTCTATTTGTAGAAAATTATCATCCATGACTTATTCGAAACTTTCCAATCTAATCAATTAGTCCTTTTTGCAGTTCTACTCTTCATCGTTAGCGAGCATTTATTTGAGGCCATGCTGACAGTTTGCTAGTAGCAATTGTTCTCCAAAATTGGGTAAATTGCCACGGCTGACAAAGAATTAAGCGACACAAGGGTCTTGGTTTTGATCACAAATGATGATGAGTGTACAAAACAAATAAACAAAAAAAAAACCTCAGCAGATTAATTTGAGTGCAAGGTTTTTTTTTTTTTTCCTCAGATGAGTAGGGAACATTTTTATACTGTACGGTGTAGGCAGCAGAGGTAGGAGAGGCAGATCCGCACATACAGAATGGGGTTAGAAAAACAACACATGGAGAGTTACACAGTAGAAAAGATGAAAATTTTACTGGCAAAGTTTGAAAAAGAAAGAGCACGTGCACATTCGAAGAGATGGTGACGGAACGTTTAAGACTGCTAACGTTAAGAGTGAGTGAGAGCAAGAGTAAGGGAGCAATGTCAAACAAAGAGAGTCCTGAGTCAGCAGCAGAGCAGTTTTCTCCCCAGGCAACTGGGAAGGGCTACATCTCTCTCTCTTTCTCTCTTACTTTACCCCTCCCTCCTCTTTCAAATCTGTGTTTTTGCATGCTATTTCTTGCTTTCTCCAGTCCTTCTTTCTGTGCTGTAGCTGCAGTAAGAACAGAAGGCTCCCTCCGTACATGTGAACTGACAGAACAAGTTCTGAAAAGAGCAACTGGAGTCAGTCTCACCTTTCAGGTTTTTCCTCCTTCACCGTTTTATCTTGTTTTTTCATGGAAATAATACTGATTCCTTTTGACACATTTTGATAAGCTTTACAGACCTGATGAAACATACTCTTGGGTGCATGAAAAGCATAAAATTGGTGGATGTAATTCTTGTTTTTTTCCCCAGACTTAATCCATTATCCCTAAGAGCTCATTAGTTTCTCCACCAGAATGTGAAGATAATAGTTTCTCCTTTGTATTCTAGACCTTTTGTGCTGAACAGGCTTTGCATTTCTGTGTTGCTGAACTCATTCTGGCGCACTCTGTGGAACAGTGTATCCAAAGGTCCATCTTGCACATGATTGACCTCAATTTTTTTTGGGCAAGCTCTTTGTGTATTAGTGTGTGTGTGTGTGTGTTGGGGGGCTGCTGTCTGCAAAAATTGGGTTAGAGTAAAAGGCACTTGTTGACATGGTATTACTTTTACACCTCTCTAGAGTTCGGCTAAAGGCTTGCCTGGTTGGAAACCAAAAAGAAGGGGAGCATAAAAGCTGAGAAAAGAGAGTAGTTGGAGGGATGGGGGATGGGTTAGTGTGGAACTGTCCAATATATCCTTTAAAGTTGGCCTAGGCAGTGAGGCTTGGAGGATTGGTCTCCATAAAAGATGGTGGTTTCTCTTTCCCTCAAGTCTCTCTAATTCTCTCTTACTCGTTTACTTCGCTCAGTTCTCCCCATCCATCCCTCCCCCCACAGCTGGAGTAAAGGTATGACAGAGACAGTGCCATGCCAGCTCCTCTGGCAGAGTCATCATTCTTAGCAGCACTAAATCACTACCTCCACTGGCCAGACAAACATATCACACTCGCAAAGAAGGAGAAAGGGAGGAAAGGGGGGATAAAATTGTATAAGAAGTGAGGGTGATACTTAGTGATGAAGTCAGAGGAGTGAAATAAAGTTGACTTTGCACACAAATAAGGGAAAACTGACTATGTGTGGATCTGGGGTATCATTCTGAGTTTTACTGCCAACCCAGACTTCATTAAGGACTGCTATTGAGGAATACGGCTGGGCCAAAGACAATGAGCCAAGGTCTAAGAGAAGATGACCTGAAAGGACTGAATTTTGGCTTCACCCCAGGCACCCCCTCCCATGCCCTTTTTTCTGCAGGCTGCCTTGGGGTTCAAAGTGATGCTGTGCAATGATATTAAATAATGAATTAACTAGTTTCATAATTTGCTTTAATTTAGTCTGTTACCACTTGCAATGTTACATTCTGTAGCCCCTTTCAAACATCGATCCATTTATCTGATGTTAATTTGAAATGCCAGATTGCTATTGGAATGACTACCCATGTAAATTTTATTAAAAAATTGTGACAACCATTTCATGAATCAGCACCAGTCTGAGCTGAGGTCAGTTATTCACAATCAGGCACAAACAAGTTCTAGGTTTCAAGTCACACATTTAAATACATAAATAATTGTTTTTGTGTTCGTTTATTTTATTCTTGATTTGCATAACCAAAATTCAACATTAGTAGCTACAGTGAATAACAGCACTGTAGTTAATAACACGAGTAGAAATGACAAAATGAAAAGGAAAGTTTTTTCTATAGATAACTGTTTTAATAATTGTGCAGTTAAAGTTCTACAAGACACAAGCAAATAAGAATATCTTATTGTACCACTTCTATTTCTATAGTAAATCTTTATAAAATGTATGGAAAGCCAATCCTGGTTAAACCTGACATATTGACATGTAGCTGGCAAGGTCTTTACCAGAATCCCTTTTGACCACCTCAGCCAACACGCTGAAAATGGACATTTCCCAAGAAGTCAATGTGGTTTCAATGCTGGTAAAAGTTGGCCTAATCTCTGCTGCATGATAGCAGAACTAGGTGCTACTCAGAGTCCTTTTAATTGCCAAAGCCAGTAACACACTCGCAGTGGCTTTAACTAAATGTCTGGGAAAGAAGTGACATCAGCTTCATCAGAAAGCTTATGATCTTACCAATCTGTGATTTTTTCAACACTTGTGAAACCTACAGTGTATATAACACAGATCTTCCATTTGAGCCCTTTCCATAGAACCTGTCTTAGCAAGTTTAAAAAATCCAATGGCAGAATCATATTCCCTACACAAAAACCATCACCCACGCCCTATATAATCATCCTCTTTGAGAATGCAGCAAGGTAAGTTGGACATGTGCATCCTCAAGGTGCTTCTTTGAGGTAAACTAGTAGAAGCCTCAAGTTTAAACTCTCAACCTAATCCATCAAACAATGTCAACAAGTAGCTATTAAAGGCCCTTTTGTCTCCTCGCCTGCAACTTGACAAAAACTGACACTGGAACATGTTACACAGATGCTATCTAGAACATAGGATCCATAATTTAATTTTTAAATTATTATTGACCTACATTTTTTTAAAAGATAAAAACTTAAGTTCTTTCAAATCTGATATTGTAGCCTAGCGGAGGTATAAAAGAAAGATGTTTTGTTAGCAGCATTTTAAATCCAAAAGAGGCGTCCTTGTAAATATTTTTTTTTCTTTTTGTAGGGTTGTCGTTATTTCTGCTTCTCTGACATATCTTTCAAACTTTACAACCCGTGCAGGCTTTTCAACGGGTTATAAACGGGTCACACACATATTCTATATCAGCCACTAGTGATCTCGTAAGGCCTCATGGGTTTTGCCATTTACAGCATGTGCACATTTAAATGCCCAAATTACCTGTGTGTACGTGCTTATGTTTGTGTGTGTTTTTGCAAGTGCATATGTGCGTAGTTGGTGCTAATAGAATTCTGCTGTCCAGCTCACAGCTGTGTTCTGCTGATGAGTCCCAGGAGGCCCCGGCATGTGTCTATGGTTACTATGTTGAGGCTCTACCATGAAACCATGTGTAGATCATTATTCTCTCTCTCTCTTTTTTCCCTCTTGCTTCTGCTATCTTCTAGTTTGTCTTGCTACCCCCTCACCCTTCCACTCAACTCCCTCCCTCTGTTTCCCCTCACACTGCCAAAGCTCCAACTTATACCACTTTGCACTCATCTCAGGCCAGGCCTCTGTTTTTTTTTTAGTTTAGCCAAGTGGGTATTTCAATGCAGGGATTTGTAGAGATCCTTACACCAGACTGTATACAAATAAATAATAGCCACAATGTTTTAATACAAAATCAATGTACATGCTTTATTGGAGAGACAGAGTTCAACAAATGCATAAAAATTGACTAAACATATTTAAGAGATTGAGCTAAAATCCATGTAGCAATATGAGATGAATCAGTTCAGATAACTTGTTTTGGATGAGGGATTTATTATTACAGCATATATATGGCCTCTCAATTATGAATGAAAAACAGTTAAAATGCATGTTTCATTGCAAAATAATCTGCAAAAAGATGACAGGCAGATGTAACTACAGTTTATACAGTTGTTATGTTGTTTCTCTGCCATGGCCATACAGCACCTTTGCATCTCACACTGTGGTTTCTGTTCATTTAATTCCATCAGTTTAAATTATTTGATCATTTTTAACAACTTATTTGCCACATTATGATTTTGACTTCTGTTTTTAACATGTTTGCATAAATGTCCTTTCATGTTTATTAAATACAGTGTCATATGTGCATATACCTACTTAAAGTTGAAAAAACATCACCTTTGTTCATAACAGCATCTCTGCTACACCATTCAAGCTCAAGTTCAGGCTTTCTGAGAAGGAATATTCATGCATATTCATGTAGGAACAACTTTTAAAACTAAACTCACAGATTTCTCGTGTGCACACATCAGTGTGCATGAATTATGAATCCATGAGCAAATTTTTTTAGCAGCAAGTGTGGATTTATGGATGTTTTTTTCTTTCTTTTTTTCTCTCCACTGACCAGAAATGAGCTCTGTTATGATCACTCCTAAAACACATTAAGACCCTTTTGTACGAACAGGCCTTTCCCAATGTGAGTGCAGTGACCATTCTAGGCATACTGTTTGTGTCATGTTTTGTATTACTGGAGCTTTACACATCATTGTGATGACATTCAGCTGATCTAACATACACCGAGGAGATACTGTTTGCAGTGGATTGTGATGTACAAAAAGAGCTGAGTTGTATAATGCAGATGTAAAATGGCTTTTGCTGTGTATTCTGCCAAACAGAACCTCCACAATATTTCAATGGAAATTAAATCTGGTCTTTGACTCAGCACTTTTTTAACTATTCGCACATGGATTTGACAAAATTCTTGGTTTCACTCGCCACTTGTAAGGGCAACTTTCAGTTCAACTTTATCTTTTGATTAATTGGTCTTGCGTTGTCATAAAATGCAGAATTCATTACTGAATCAGTGATTGAAGTGGCTCAGTCGCCAGGGAAGTGAGCTAGTGCAGAACTATAGTATTTCCCCCACCATGCTTCCCAGCCGGTATCAGCTTCCTCTTCTGAAAAGTTCTTTGTTTATACCAACTATTTATCCTGCCACTGTAGCAAAGCAACTCTTCCTTGATATGTCTGTCTAAAGCACATTACTACAAAAGGCCTGGTTGTTGCATTTATGTCCAATGGAAATCTGTAGTTTTGTTTTGATCTCCTTCTTGGACGAAAAAGACTTTTTCCTGAAACACTTCCCAAGTAGGTTGAATTTTGTGCAACCCCTTGTTTGGAGGCATACACTTTGACACCAGCTGCTGGAAGAGTTACCTGCAGGTCTTGAGATGTGAAATCTTTTTTCCTTTTGTAAACTTAATTTGACATCAATTGGCTTGCCTGGTCCTGCTAGTACAAAAGGTCCCAAACCAGCACATCCACGGCACCTTTAGATTTTTGTTTTACAAAATTCTTTGCCAGTCAGAAAGTTGTTAAAAATGATCAATTTTGGACTATTACAGTAAAGATTAGCATAATTTGGAATACCACAATTATATCCTATTTACATGTTATGTTATTGTTAAGACACAGAGTTGATCAAATCTATGAGAATTTTAAAATGTTTTTATAACAGGCTTGACCAATTTGTAAAAATATATGATTATATGAATGTTGAGTGAATTGTTTGACTAACTACATTATGAACTAATAGGTGCGTTAATAAATGTATCAAAGCCCTTATGAATACAGTGGAAGGGGAAATAACAGTCTTAAAGACAATCTACAGGACTTTTGCAATTTTTCTGTGTGATAAGTCTCTAATTGACAGCTGATTCGGAATCCCATCTTTCATCCTGAGTCCACTGTGTGCTCTCTCCAGCTAGTATAAGACATCTGATCCTGACTTTTGTTTCATCTCTTGTTCTGTCTTTTTCTTTTCCTTTCTTCCTTCAGTAACGTCTTCTTGCGTTTCTTTGCTGAATCAGCCATGGTGCTCTAAAACAGCTAGTGTTATTAAATCCATTTGCTAGCTTGTAACGCGATGTGTAAAGCTAAACTCAGCTGCGTCAATACATGGCATCCCAGATAAAAAGTTGTATAGTGCAGTTTCTCAGCCTCTTGACACTGCTGGGCAGTGGCTGCAGAACACACCTAGTAGATGTCCCAGAACAATAAAATTAATCTTAATCACAGTTTTATAAGGTCAGAAAGTTACTCAATACATCTTTAAAAATAAAATGCTTTCACAAAAACAAACTATTACAAAAATAATTGCAAAACAAAAATCATATTCAATTACATGAAAACAAAAAAAAGGTAAAACAATGTTGTAGAGGAGTTTATCAAAATTATTCTTGGGTTGGAAAACTACCTGTGAGATATTTAAAATCTCAAATAGTTTATATAAAACATAATTCATAGTTGTATTAATTAAAACTAAAGGTATATTAAAATAATAATAAAAAAAACATTATAGAGGCTACGCTGCTCCCTAATGGTTCCATATATTAGCTGCTGTGTTGCAAAAATAAACTTATAGTATTAAACTTATACTAAATAGCTTTTTATGAAGCAAACAGAATATTTATAAAACTATGCTTTGAGTTAAGATCAGTACTGCACTCATTATGTACAAAGTGAAAAATAATTTCTTTCCAAATAGAATTCAGAGGTAGTTTATACTTTTGTCTCAGTATAGTGTTTACTCTCATTTGATAATTTTTTCTGTAATATTTTGTATTCCCTTTTATAAGTTTAAAAAGTATTCTTGCTATGTTAGAGTCGGCACTATCTTATAAGTGTTATTCGTTACCAGGTGCAGTAAGTTTGGTGATTGGTCCATATACTGACCCATTCTGTCCACATGGCAACACTTTAATAATACTGCAGTAAGAGTTAGAAGAGTTGTAAACAGAGCAATCATGCTGGTTTCAAGAATATTTGTTTTCAGAAAAGAAGAGCATTGGCATGAAGATGACTTAAACAATACATTAAAAATCTGCTTTGGTCAAAATACTCATGTTCATGTGTAAAAGATTCTTGAAAGCTAGCTTTCATCCAAGCAGTTCACACTCATCGGTCTGACCAGTGCTGGATATAGGCCCCCCCTTGTTCTTATCTAAAAGTCAACCCATCCCCCATAGAGGGGGTGACTGCACGCTGACGTTTACAAGCACTCATAATCTGTTCAGAGATTGATGAATCTTAATTTAAAGCTATGAACTGCTTGCATCATTATTCCTTTAACACATTTTACCATTGAAAATTATGTTTCTTCATTTATTTACAGTATTTGTTTCTTTTTATCTTGAAAAATATACTTGTGTCAGCATTTTCATACATCTACACACAGTGTAGCCTTATGGGAAGTTACTTGCCTGTGTATATCAGCCGTCCATTACACTCAGGCATGTTGTGTTTATTATGTGCAGGGAGTTACTCTCTGTACCTGCACTGCCAGGTCCTGTCCTGCACACAGACACACAGGCAAACTGAAGCCAGCTGGCTTTGCAGAAATTCTGCCATCTGTTCTGATTTATGTAAGACTGTTAACCCTGGACTAGGATGGCTCCCACTAGCTCACTAGCACAGTTAAACAAGCAGATAAGAGGTTATAATTTTTAAGAATGTGTTGCTTTTGTAGCTATATGTGTTATGTAATAATAAGAAAAACAATAATTTCACTTTGAAAACTTAGTTATAACAAAGCAGTGACTTTGTGTTTAAGGATTATGATTTCTGCAGTGTATCAGTGGCGTACATTGCAATATTTCCAAATATAAGGACTTTTGCACTCTTGTGTTTTTTGTCAAAGTTCTTGGTAGTTTCGTGGTCATTCATTGTGTTGGTACAACTTTGTAGCTTTTCATTAGTTGTATTTTGCTGAGGGGTGATTGTGAATGTTCAGATCTCAGCTAAGATCAGTATGATAGTTTTTTTTTTTATTAATACTCTGCGTAGTACTGTATGTATACACATGTACAAAACCAAGGTGAAATAATGTTGTAGATGCATGACATATAAGTTTTCATCAGGGTCAATGACTTGGCTTGACCCATTAACACTAATGATGGCAGTTAAAGGTTTTCCTAGGTGCTTGCTTAACTGTGTCAGGAGAACCCAAAATGAAGGGCTAAAAAGGACAGAGTCTAAAAACCTCATGCCCCACTTCTGATTAGCAGGCTGTTGACTTGCATTAGTGTTGGGGGGTGGGGGTGGGGAAAAGCCCAGAGAGGTCAGAGCAGACATATTTAATGCTTGTGAAGTAATGGGGCTGAATCAGCAGATAGCTCCACAGGGAGCCATTAGTCCAGACATGTGTCATTAACCCTTTCTCTAGACCGAGCTCCACCCTTGCACACCCCCACTATTAAGACCAGAGCAATGTTTCAGGTGATAAAGAGAGTGTATGTGTGAGAGGAAAAGCCATGCCCATGCCTCCTGTTTTTTGTACTTTTTTTTGTTTTAGATTACTTTTGTTTTAATGGCATGCTGGAGTTGCATGTAAACTTTTCTAGAACAAGTTGAAATACAGGGGTTTGGGAGTTGTTGCTCTATAAATATAAAAAGTATTTAATTTTAGCTTTTTCAGCAGCTACTTTTCAAGTGTATGCGGAGTAAATTTTTAACGCTAAAAGGATCACTACCACTGTAACTGAGAGACAAGTTAAAAAAGAGTGAAGGGAAGACATTGAAAAAAGTAATAGTGCAGGCATATTTAGAGAGGGGCTTGTACAGAGTAAGACAGAGAGGCTGCACTACGCAACAAGTTGGGGTCACAGTGTTGTTAGGTTGTCAGGTTAGGAACGTCTTTGCCTTAGAGCTATTTTTTTGTTAACATAACCTTTTTGCAGGCGTCCCCATACTGACTGCAGCTTCAGGGCAACAATGGAGAGAAGGGGCAGGCCCACAACACCTGCCAGTCCTAATGGTAAACATATGTTCAGAAATGTAGCTCGAGTGAGGAGGAGGAGGTCGAGGAGAGAAGGGGGAGAGCAAGCACACTTATTTAAGAAGCTGTGTGTCAGTAGATTGAGGGTTTTTTATGTTCATGTGTGTGTGTCTGTAGAATTTTCAGTATGTCTGTGTTGGTCCTTGTTAGGTTGCTTTACTGCAAACCAGTCATTGGATTGTTCTCTAACGCTAAAATTGATTAAGAAATGTAGATAGTAAAACCAACAAGCCAGAGATTGTTAAAGCTAGATAGCACAGCTTTGTTTATTTATTTTGCTTAACACTGAAGCTCCAGCACAATACTTTTGACCTTTCTTACACAAAACTAAATGTAACTTATACAACATTTTGTCTGTGCATTTAAGCAAGACAAATGCATACATGTTAAGACACGTTTACATGTGTTGCTGTCTGCTTGGTGCTCAAACGGATTATCAAAAGTGTTAGCCACCAGTAAGACTGCATTACTGTGTGTATTTTGTCGGTCTGTATAAGCTCATTGTAGGTTTGAGGGGTCTCACCCTCTTCCCCCCCCAGACCTCTACTAAGAACTACACGTCATGTCTGCCACCTTCTCTCTGACCATAAAGCTGCCCATTATGGATAGACAGGGTTCAGTGACCTGACTGGACTCAAGAAAGATGAAGGTTGATACTCCCTCTCCACATAAAACTTCATACTGGCCTTGATACACTTCTAATGTGTGTCTTCATGTTCTTCCTGTACAATATCTCTCGGCACTAGTCTTAAATCTCTTTCCAGCCTTGTCCAGTAGAATTCTCAAGTATCCAGTGGAGTTCCACCCCTTTAGGCTGCAATAAAACCACTTGCCAAATCTACTGCCATTCACCTCCCCCCCACTGCTCTCCTCTCTTCTGTCTGCTCCATCTCTCCTTTTCTTGTAGCAGTTTTCACCTCCTCCCCTCTTTATTGCTAGATTCTTTTTTAAATATGAAAACTCTGAGCTGGCTTTGCAGGGTGAAAAAGAAAGAAAAAACAAACTATTTTCCAGAGTTAAGAGATACAACTGTATAAATGCTTAAAGATGTGTTCAAATGTTAAATTTTGGTTAAGCTTCATGCTTTCTTTGATTCTTTATTGGATCATATAGCGTCATAGATCAATTTACAGTTAATAATATGTGACAAGGATGAAGGTCTGTAATTAATTATTTTATTTAACAAAATCAAATACAAAGAAAAATATTGTCATTATTTTTGCTGGCAAACTTTGTTGTTTATAAAACAGCCTTTTTTATTAGACTCCTAGTCTGTTTGCTCTAAAATTCTGCTTCATTTGGGGAATTGTGAATGCTCAAATAAACTCTGATTTAGAGAAAGAAGCAGACTATAGTTTGTTCAAGTGGTCCAAACACAGGACAAAGTTTATTGTGGGTTCAGCGTACAGCATTGTGGGTAAACACAACCAAAACACAAGTGCATATGGGACAATGATAGGCAGCCGTGGATGGTTTGACTCACTGTTGGACCCAAAAGAAGTCTTTAAAAGTTCTGATAGGATTACGATCTACGCTAGACTGCCTGATCTGATGCAACTCCATATTTTGCTGTATTGGAGTAGAAATCTAAGTTGTTCTGCATTAACCAATAGTTAAATGAGTTTTATTCTTCAATGGCCCCGTTTACATGGAACTTTTAATTCCTTTAATTCCAAATAAAAGTTAATTCTGCTTTAAACAGACGAAAAGTAAACATGTAAACACCTACTTCCGAGTGGAATTGTTCATTCGGAATTAAACTTGATTCATAATTAATTAAAGTGGAATTAAATCATTCCAGTCTCATGTAAACCCTTAATTCCTAACATGGTTAATTCCGGTTGTTTTGCGCATGCTTACCTTCTCTGCTGCAATGACGCACATGCACAATCTTCTGCCTTCCGTCTTGTTGTAAATGCAATAAAGTTTTTTTTTGTTTTTTTTTAAGTTCGCCTCCCGTCTTCGATATATTTGGTCCGTCTGTTTTTCTCCTCCTCCTCAGTTGCTCAATATAGTGAAGTCGTATACTTGTGACAAGCTAGTACTTCAAAAATTGAATCAAAATTGAAGCTAAAAGAGCTTTTATTAGATCGTTTTCCATCTAGCGGCTGAGGCTAAAAACAATGAAGTTAGTTGCTGCGTGATTACGTTATTTCCGCCCTCACGTCAGAATGAAGATATGAGAATAAACGTGATGCCATGTAAAAATTTTATTCTGAATTAAAATTTACATGTAAACTTAAAGCTTCATGAATTTAATTTGGAATTAGTTAATTCGGAATTAAAAGCATCATGTAACCTTACCCATTGTGGTTCCCATTTTCTCCTTTTGTAATTTTTGATGCAGCATTGGCTATAGCGGGGAATGCTGCACATTATTTAAAAAAGTTTGATTTGTCTGAGTGTTGCAACATGAACATGATCTCGGTCTGGATAAGTCATGCAGTCCCCAAGCAATCTGAGTTCCTAATCATACGGAGTGTTGAGCACTATCCTGATGTGAATGCACTCTTAGACAAAATAAAAATTAAATGATACAAGGAGAAGGAAAGAAATTGTAGTAAGATTGTAGTAGATTCTGCAATCAGATAAATGGAGACAGGTAAAGGTGTCACGATTGATTGTAGAAGTAGTAGCCATGATGGGCTTAGACTTTCCAAATAACAATGTTTTGTGGCTCATCACATTCTGTCGAAACTTCTCAGCAAATCATTGATGAGATTAGAAAGTTATTTCTCAATCCAAAAATTTAGACATATTATTTTCAAAAGATTCCAGGATTTTAAGTAATCACAGGCCAGAGAGTCCAATTTTCATCTAGACCCATCTGTAAAACTGACACAAGAAACCATGGTTTAATGTCATATGTCAATTGTAGATTTAAACTTGGATGTGAATACAGTCAGTGTGTTTTCACAATGTTAGGTAGTTTTATGTGAACAAAAATTGATTTCCAAAACATGACAAGATGAAATTTCTCGAAGCTGGACTAACAACCAGATAAGATAGTTTAAAGTCAAATTACTCTTACAGTGATGGGTTTAGCTGGAGTCATAGCCTTCTCGGCATGTGGACAGATCAAGAGCTGAAGATGGAGCCACTAGTTTTAAGACTACCATGAGGAACAGCACTCGAGCAGAAATTCTCCCTATCTGTCTTGATTGGTCCAGTTGGGATTTTAGAAGCTAATGAAGTTTCCTCAGTATAGTTTTTACACTTTAATTCATGGTACTGGGAGAATTGTATGAAGTCAATGTCAGCTGAAACTCTTTGAAACGGTTTAAAGGAGGTCATTCATTCATTCATTCATTCATTCATTCATTCATTCATTCATTCATTCATTCATTCATTCATTTATTCATTTATTCATTTATTTATTTATTTATTTATTATACCGCTTTTTCCAAATAAGGTTTGGCAAATCCCAGCAATTAGCAGGCGAGAGGCAGCGTATACCCTGGGGAGGTCGCCAGTCCATCAGTGGGCTCACTGTAGTGCATTTAAATTGAATTTATGCTGACTTTCTTGCTCCCTTAATGAAAAGTTTAAACTATGCAGTATCCATATTAATAACAATAAAACAATAAAATGCCGTAGTATCTCTGATGTTAGGATTTTTCTGCATCACTACAGGTTTTGGGTTTACACAGGAACAAAAAAAAAAATAAAGATGCTCAGAAACTAGCAGACAACATTAAAAAGCTGAAGGATTTTCACCTTTTTGACACATGTACACACAGCTCAAAAACAGTTACTGGACACAGGCAAATGTGAACTTTCACTTACTGTATAAACTTTTATACAGACACAAATAAAATGTCCCAATTTTTATGCAGATTAATTGTAAAACACTTATTGGATTCTACATTTTCTCTTTAACCGTCATGCACAAACTATAAAACACACATGCGTGATAACTCTCCATTTCCATGCATATATATGTGCACGTTCTCACTCGTTGGCTTTAGAAAGACTCAATTCGCTCAATGTGTTAAAAGCATTAGGTAAAATCCAGCAGTGCTCTTTAGCCCAGTATCATATGTCCTGCTTCATTGCAGTCTGGTGTATACATTCAGCTGCATCTCTGACCTGCCATCTATCCATCCCTCTTGCTTTACCCTCACGTTTTCTCCCTGGGGTGCTTTAACACATAGCAAGCCATCTCAAGATGTTAACAGAAGAATAAATGAGCTCTCTTGTTATCATAAACGCTGGCTCAAGCTGCTTGGCAGTAAAGCTTGTGCTAGCCCACCTCATCACAGGTTAGACAAACAGAAAGAAACCTGAATATAAAGAATATACTTATAAAAAATGGGTAATTCCTGTTTAAGTTTATATGAGGGAAAAGTTGAATCTGCAGAAATCAAAGGGAAAGAAGGGAGGGGGGAAAGTTAAATAGATATTAATTTAACTTTAACAAACTATCCCTTGTCCACATGGGATAGTTTTTGTTTTTTTTTCCGCAGCTATTTTGGGTCCTGATATGACATTAACGGCTGGGAGGGAGCTGACCAAAAGCAGCTGAGTGGCATGTGTATGAGGCTCACAGGAGGACCAATAGAGGGAAAGAGATCAAAGCAGCAAGCCTGTAACCTGTAGCCTGCCGACTGTTACCTCTAACCCTGTCAAAGGCAACGAGGAGGAAATAACGATACACCTCACATCCCACAGCTGCATGCGTATGAGGGAGTGAACACACTGTTGCCTTTGCTCCAAGGTTCACCGCAGCTCTTAGCCAGGTGTGCCACACTTGTCTCTCCATTGCAAGCAGGCAGGCAGGGGCTAGGTTAACATGAGCACTTTTCTTCCTTCATAAGCAGTTTACAGTGTGAATGCAGACATTTGTGTTGGAGATCAGAACTGAGAAATTCCAAACCCTGCTCATCAGCCAGCTACTTGTATCCGTAGCAATTGGAGCAAAAAAATCTGCTTTCGATCTTTTGGGCAAATACCAGATGTATAAAGTGTATGAAAAAATTCTATGTGAAATAAACTGATTTATTACCCTTAGTTTAGGTATTCTAGCTATAGCCTAGCCTCAGGAGTTGATTATTTCGGGACATGACAAACTAAAAAAAGGCCCAAAAAATACATACAGACACACACACATATATAT
>JBAMHX010000010.1:14150181-14167437 GCA_037177515.1 Pseudomugil tenellus | reverse complement strand
AGTGTGTGTGTGAATGGGTGAATGTGTACTATGTAGTGTAAAGCGCTTTGAGCGGTCAACTTGACTGGAAAAGCGCTATATAAGTACAAGTCCATTTACCATTTACTTTTTCTTTCTCTGCGGCCATACTTCTCTCTACTTGGTTCTCATGTTGTCCTCTCCTACAGCCGTTTTCTCAAAATCACACAAAAACCACACATTACACTTTTAAGTCCGCCCTTTAGTCATGAAAATAGGGTACAAAATAAAAGATAATTCATGAACTAACCTGCACCAATAATTAGAGTACTTACATTACAGGCTTTTTGTGCTGCACTCCTGCAGGTGGAAGCAGGTGCTGGATCAGCTGCATCGTGGTTTCTAGTTAGCCTTCGCCTCTAATTTGCCGCTGATCGTTCATAGCTCAGATATAATCCTCAATCTGGATGCAGTTCTGTCAGTTTATGATCAACGAAATAATAAGAGCAGAAGAAGATGGGTGTTAGGTGGATGTTTGTCCTTCAGCGCTGCAAGTCATTGTTGTGAAATTGCCTCATCTCTCTGCATCATCTTGCGAGTGACTTTATGGTCTAACAAGCTCCATTCATAAAATCTGTAAGTTTGATGTATTCAACAGCAACACAGGTCGTCCCAGAAGACATTTCCGTGAATATATCAAATCAAATCGGCCTTTTAAAATATACTGTTTTCCATACATTTCGCGAAGGCTGGAATTGAAAAACCGACTTCTGGCTACATAAGTGAAGAAAAAGGTGTCATAGCGACCTCCAGTGCTTTGCTCAGAAAGTGGTGGATATATATTCCCAGCTGGAAACTAGAAAGATGAGATGAGTTTTTTTTAAAATGTTCCAGACCTGCAGATGTGTCAGCGGAATTGGTGCAAACGGATGCATATCAGTGGACAACCTCTCTCTTCTCTTTTTTTTAAAAAAAAATATTATTATTTTGTCGCTTGTGCGCCACTGTGCCTCATCCCACACTTTGCAGGTTTTTCCTTTTTTCATTGAATCAACTTATCAATTAAAAATTGAGATAACTTGATTAATGTTTTGCTACTGTTCAGTTGCATATATAATTATTTTCCTGCTCCTTAAATATTATCACCAATAACAGCAGAGTGGCTGTTTATTGGTGCAACTCCTTTACAGTTCACCAAATATCAGTGACTGATTGGGATTATTTTTAATATACATACATAAAAATGAATATGTACAACCACTGATTCAAAATGTTTCTTTTCTCTCATTTTTAAAAAGTGCCCCAAGTGGCCTAAAGTGCCCCAAGGGTAATTGTTTCTGTTTGTGCTGTCATTAAAAAATATCGATCTGTATTTCTTCTTTCTCCCTCCCCACAAGTGGTCTTATGCGCTAGAGAAACCTAACACAGGCAGTGTGTTCTGCCTGGCCTGGTCTGCAGACGGCACCCAGCTGGCTGGGGCCTGCGGAAACGGACATGTCATCTTTGCCCATGTGGTGGAACAGCATTGGGAGTGGAAGAACTTTGTCATCACTCTTACCAAGAGAAGAACCATGCAGGTACAGAGAGAAAGAGACTGAAACACTGCTTAGTTTGCTGCTTTTTTTTCAGTAAACCATATAAAACTAGTCTTTTCATCACTGAGTTAAGCCGGTTGATTCATCTATTTAATTAAGCAAACTATTCAAGCGTTAACTAACATAAAGCCCCCACAATTTTTGCTCTCTGATGGAGGAATTATAGATTATTCTGATGGAATAATCTATGAAGGAAAAGTTTGAGAAGTTTGAGAAGAAATAATATGTATTAAAACATTGTTGTCATTAAAAGAGTAAAAAACGATACTGATTATTTTCAGTATTGCATTGTTAATGTCAACAATAGCCCACAATATTGGTATATCCATAATATCGGACATCTCTACTTATCATTTATCTCCCCGTTATCTTTACTTATCTACATAAAAAGTACGGCTATGCCAAGCCAAGTTTATCTGTACAGCATTTTTCATGTACATGACAATTTAAAGTGCTTTACATGAAACAATAAAATCCTTAGAGATGGTGTAAAGAAGCATAAAGGCCAACAACAAATAGAAAAATTATAAATAATCATAAATTAAAGTAATAAAAAGTAAGATCAGTTCAAAGTTACCTGCCGATTTCATTCATAGGCACAGAAGAATAAAAAGGTTTTAACCTTAATTTAACAGTTTGGTAAAAGTTTAATCTCTACAAGCAGTTTGTTCTGTGATGTGTTCTCTGAACATATCACAGATGTTATAAAGATTATTTACATAGACTTGATGGAAAGTTATTTTATTATTTATATAGAAATTATTGCCATAAATGAAAGTAGGATCATCTCAGTGTAACAGTGTGCAGCCCTCCAATGACAATGATCTGCTTGTTTAGCTGCCTCCTTACCTTCTCCATCCCCTACTGTTTAAATTCACACTAACCACAAGGTAGCGTTTACATGCCGTTAACATGCCAAAGTATACATATACACACACGTACACTTTCAGTCAGGCACATTGACAGACACACAGTCACACACATGTGCCAACACACGTGCATTCATTTACAATAGACATCTTCTACCAAGTGCAGTTTGTATAAAACAAACAAAGCTGGATCATCAGCCATTTATTTTCAGCCTTGCAGGCGCGTTTTTTTTTCGGCTCCTCCCCCTCTCCTTCCTACAGTCCATTTTTAAAAGTACACATCTGCCAGTGGTTTGTGAATCAGCCAGCTAAATTTACCACCTTGCGGTATTTTTTTTTTTATTTTTGGTTGTGTTGCATGTAAATTTGGATTGCTAGAGGGAGCAGAGATTTGTAAAGCTGTAAAAATAACCCCACCTTTTACCTGGTGCTGGAAAAAGCCTTTTCATTCATTCATTGGGAGCTGTAGGGAAGTATTTATCTATGCCGGTAAAATAATAATAATAAAAAAAACAGTTTAAAAAAACTACCTGCCACTGCACTCATTCACTTTTAACAGTAAAAAGTGTTTTCTTTGACCAAAGTTGACCTGTTTATACTTAAGATATGAGTTACACTGTATTTTTTTTGTGCACATGGCTAAAACTAACCATCTGTGAAGCATGTCTTGCTCTTTCTTAAAATTAACATATCACATGGTATCCAATGGAAAATACCCCAAAAAGTTTTTTTATTTTTTTTTTATTTTAAACATTTGTTAAAGGGGGAAAACAGACGTAGTTCAAATACTGCACTTTTCTAACCATTATCATGGCTTGGCTCTTTAATCCTAGTGAACCATGGGGTCTTATTTTATCACTTTGAAATGATACACCTAAAGCCCAAAGAATCACAATAACAAACACTGTCAATGTAAACTATTTTATATTTAGGAATATAATCAGCCAACCATTTAACAATTTTTTTTTCTTTCTTGTTGCATGTTAGAGCTGGATTCAAATGTACAAACACAGTGGCCAAACTTGACCCTGTGGGTTCTCCAGGGTTAAAGATTGGAGTGAAGTCAGTGTCATCAGTCTTAATGAAGTTAAACTTGACCTTCCTCTTGTTTTGCTTTCCTCTTCTGGCTTTTTGCACAGGTGAGGAATGTGCTGAACGATGCAGTAGACATACTGGAGTTTAGAGATCGTGTCATTAAAGCGTCACTGGCGTTCGGTCACTTGGTTGTCACCACTTCTCTTCAGTGCTATGTCTACAAGTCAGTATCTCTTATACTTTATTTTCTCTTCTGATTGTTGGGTGTTATTTGCACTGGTCTGAGCTTTATCAGCTTATGATTATCCTTATTGGTTTCCCTTTTATACAAAGCATAGTTAATTTCACATTTACCATCATAGCTATTTACATCGTATTTCATTTAGTCATTTTCCAGACCGTTTTGTGCAAACAACCTAAAATAAGGAACTTTTAGAGGTTTTAGGTCAAACCGCAGTATTATACAGCTTGACCCAGCTTGAAAATGAAAAGACAACATTGTACTTTACAAGAAGTTATAATAGCAAGAAATCTACTCCACAGATTTTAGCACTAAAACAGTTTGATGATCAATACATTAAAGGGATTATGGTGAAAATTTATCTCTTCAAGAGAAAGCTGTACAAATTGTGCGTGCACTTCTAACAAAGCTGAAATATCTGGTAGTGGACCTATTTAACAGTTTCTGTTGTGACACCTGCATGTAACACAGAAGGAATGTGTTTTGTTACCAGATGCAGTAAAACAGTTGGGGTTATTAGAAATCTGCAGTGCTTATGTGTTCCAGGGATTCGCACAACAAGGGTCCAAACATGCTTTGTCCAATGGGTTCTTACAATTGGCTAAAACCATATGGCATCGTCAGCAATATTTGTTGTCTCTCGTTGGTTTTAATCATTTGATGGCCTACTGCCATGCTCTAAGCTTGATTTGATAGACTGGATGGATTTAGTCCCAAGAGTTCAGCCTCATTATTTAAGACAATACATCATGTTTATTCTAAACATTTAGATTGTATTGATCTCTAATTAGATCTGGTAAAATATATTTAAATAATTTTTATTTAAGGATTGCAGCCACCTGTGTTTCCTTAATAAAAGTAGTAGTACATTGTAAGAATCTAATCAAAGTCACATTTTCTTCAACTGATGTTAATATGTTCTTATCTTTAACTATGCTCTTTACACTTCACACATAGATTGATCTCTATCAGTCATTGCTCAGAACATTTTGGTCTTATGTCCCAGTCTTTTTTTCTTACAGACTTTAAAAGCTAATTGTGTTTCTTGTGGCAGCTCAAGAAACTGGAATACTCCTCTCATCTTTGACCTGAAGGAGGGAACCGTCAGCCTCATCTTGCAAGCAGAGAAGTAATTTTTTAACTCCAGGAACAGTGCACCAAGAGACAGAGCAGATTGTTGGATTGTCTCTCAGCTTCTCTAACACTTCATTATTCTGCGCTGGCCACTTCTGAAGCAGCAGCCACACACACACACACACACACACACACACACATACAGGGTGTGCTCGAGCTTAGCCCCTGTCATACAATAAGGCTGAGAGTGAAACCACTGGGGGAAATTAGATTAATATGGAGTAGCCCTTGTGCAATACTCTAGTGCCGTCTTTGACACTCAGCATAGATGTAAATAGATTACTGACTATTTTGTAATCACAGCCGAGATCCATTCATCTTGCTTACTAAGTTGACACTATGTTGATGCACAGTACATTTTTAAATTACATGCTTGTGCTAGTTAATTAGTTTTTACTGTGTTTTCATTCTGTTACATCCTATTATTTTATCTATTGCATTTCCCTCCTATTACCATTCCTCTCAAATGCTACCTCCTTTATCCATACTTGAATTACATCCCTATGCAAAACCCTTTATTCCACTGTGTCCTTCTGTCTCTCCTTTACAGACATTTTTTACTCGTCGATGGAGCAGGGTTATATACGTTCTCCTATGAGGGTCGTTTGATATCTTCCCCCAAGTTTCCTGGTATGAGACCTGACATCTTAAGTGCCCAATGTGTCTCACTTAGTAATGACACAATTGCCATTCGAGACAAGAGTGACGAAAAAGGTGGGGTGACCTGTATGGGAATCGTCATTCTGAAAAATCAAACCGACTGAGTTTTTATTTTGTCAACATTATTTTCTTATTTCAACAGTGATCTTTTTCTTTGAGGTCTTGACTGGTAAAGCACTTAACGACGGGAAGTCTTTGACTCACAAGGTAGGTAATCTTTTCCGCTGTTTTGATTAAACATACTATTTATTCTTCTTTTACTGCTTTCTTTGTGCAGGTGTCATGTTGTCAAGGTTGATATCTTGCAGCCAAGTTGTGAAAAATATACTACAAGTTTAAAATATATATGGAGTCAATTGAGCTGGTAGAAAAGAGCATTTCTTTTTAAATGAAGATGTGGGAGTTTTATGTCCAGATATTTACTCACAAAAATATGCGAAGCCTTTAAAAAGTTAGTCAAACAGTGAAGTTGTGATTCCTTTATATTCTTTTTTTCTTTTTCAAATTATTCCAATTTAATACCCATGATGATATACAACAATATGTCCTTCTTAGAATTAACCATCAAAGTTATTAGATCATGTATTTCACTGTTCAAACCAGGGATGGGGTTTTGTCCCTCGTACGGAAAGTTTTCTATGTCTCCTTGATTCAAATGACTGAATCACTGTGCAGATGTTGATTAGCTGTTAGATCTATTTGATTTGAATCCGGTGTGCTGCACCAGGAATACATGGAAAACCAGCAGGATTCCAGCCCTATAGAACAACTGTTCCCCATCGTAAATAGATTTGTACTTATATAGCGCTTTTCCAGTCATGTTGACCGCTTTACACTACATAGTTCACATTCACCCATTCACACACACTCACACCCCGATAGGTACATCGGGGGGCAGCTTAGGGTTCAGTGTCTTGCCCAAGGACACTTCGACATGTAGTCAAGCGAAGCCTGGAATCGATCTCACAACTTTCTGGTTGAAAGACGACTGCTCTTCCACCTGAGCTACAGCCGCCCCACAAAACAAACAAAAGCAGAAAGCACAGTGAAAAAAAGTCATATGAAAATTACAACAATTGAAAGTACATGACCAGTAAAACTAATACAGTCTCTTGAGAAAAGCTGCTAATTCTTATACTTCTCTTTAACTTCCTTATCTACCATGTGTTAGAGGTAAATTTGCTGTGATTATGATGGAAATAAATTTGTCTAAGTCATCTCTACAACTCTGTTTTGGTATGTAAAACCCAAACTAAGTGTTTGTTCTTAGTCCGCTGTTTCACATTTCCACTTGTTCACTGTCACAATATTATTAACTTACATCTCAATCTTTTGCTAAAAAAAACATTTATTCTGATTATTTTTGTCCAAAACAAATAGAAAAATGCAAAGAAACATTTTTCTCTGGACTTTTTCTTATTGTGGAAGTTAAAGGGTTAAAATAAATTAAATCCACTTATAAAAAAGATCAAATTAGCCTAAATCATAACCTTGCAATGTCCAAAAGACAGAAATGACTCAAGTTTTAGATTCTTTTGCAGGTTATTTTCAATTAGAAAACGTGATTATTTTCCAAAATTAACAGCAATGTTGTCTAGGATATTTTTACACTACACAGAACTAAATAAAAATATGCTAAACTTTAAAGATAACATTTGTCTTCATTGCTCATCACTTGATCTTTACTTAATATTTTAAAAATCAAATTAATCATCAAGCTGATTTCTGAGAAATTTCTGACGGTCCCATATTTGTGCCATCCACAGTGAAGAAGATTAGCTCAGTCACTTGCATCCAAGATCTCATTCGTTAGTTCACTCGTGTGATAGGTGAGGGTTGGAATGAAACACAGCTCTGTTCTCTTTTCACCAAAACAGACCAGTGCAACTCTGTCATTACTGCTGACAAAGCCACAATCCATCGCTCTCATCTCTTCACCTTAAATCCATACAACTGCAGATCTGATTATATAATGACAAAATTGATAAAGGATTCTCAGCATAATTCATCCTGGTACAAAGTACAGTACCAGTTAAACCTTTGAAGACACTTTCCTATTCAACACAGTGGCAAAGCGTCTCCAAACTTATCTCTGTTTCCCTCCCATTTTTTAAACTTTATGAATATGTGTATATGTGTTTTTATGCAGCTGGATGTAGTGGAAATGGCTTTGGATCAGTGTGGCCCATCTATTGAGAGGAAAGTTGCACTGATTGACAAGAACCGTGACTTGTACTTGACCTCAGTGCATCATCTTGGGCGAGAACCGAAAATCTGCAAAATTGGTAAAACAAAGGTCTAGAAAGACTGTCTCTGATTCTATAAATGAGTGATTAACACAGAATGCTGAAAATATATGTATTTTGTTTTGTAGGCTGCATGGTTCACAGTATTGCGTGGAATGATTCAGCTAACATCTTATGTGGAATCCAAGACAATCAGTTAACAGTGTGGTACTATCCAAGTGTTGTATTCACCGACAAGGAACTACTCCCAAAGACACTATTCTTAAAAGACAGCAGGTAGATGTGCACAGTTTGTTTTTTCCACAAATATAACAACTACTGTTGTTCACCAGAGTGATGACATACTATTACAGAAGGATGCCTTGGTGTCCTTACTATTTTAATCTGCGAAATTGCAGGACAATTTCACAGTAAAACACTAGCTAAAACACCAGATAAAAGCAGCTTTTTTTGCTCTTTCCAGCTCATTCAGCGAGGTACAACACATTGTGCTTTATTCAATGGTTTTTGCCAGCAGCTGTCAGACTGTACAATGCTTCCTGCCCAAAAGTTCTCAGCTTTAGCCAGCACAGAAGGGGGTAGGCAGATTGCCTGCACAGTCCAAACAGGCAATCTAAAACTACTTTTGCTTGTCTGCTATACTAATCAGGATGGCACAGTGAGAAGTGGTAACCAAAGATCGTTACCACTGGTGGAGGCTTTATTTTAGCCAAAGTCAACACGGATCTTTCCTAAAGTTAGATGGCAAGATTGGTGACAGTTAATGTGTATGGCCAAGTAACGCACCGTTAAAGCTAGAAATCCTATAAACAGAAGTCTAGTCATCTGATATTTTTAAATCTGTAGTAATTGCTATGACATCTTCGTGTTATGCTAGAATATTTGCACTAAGCAGAAGTTTTATTCTGAAACGTGAGGCACTGAAAAAGGAAGTGCTTGTGAATGTTGTAGTGCAGAGCAGAGGCTGAACAGCATTTAATAAAAGTCATGTGCGGGAACTGAGCCAGTCATAACATAAGCTGTCCATCATGGACTGTTTTTAGAGAAGGACAGCTCCTTGAATGAAGGTCTCAAATACCACCTGGTATTTGAGACCTAATGCACGTTATGTGGAATTCAGTTCCATGCTGCTTTAAAAAATGACTTTAGATTTGACCTGAGAAGAATCTTTTAAAGCTAAACTGTCCATGAAAAACAAATCTTCTGTTTCTTTTCTGTTTTACAACCCCAACCTTATTTCTGCATTGACTGCATGCACACACACACACACACACACACACACACACACACATATGTGTGTGTGTGTGTGTGTGTACCCCTATTCCTACTTAAACAAATTTAAAACGCACCCAGTTGAAATTGTCAGTGAATAAACAAAGTACTCTTTGCTGAACCAAGTGAAAGTTACAAAAGTATTTGTTCAGATTCTGATCCAATTTAATTTTCTAAATCACATATGTAATTAATTATTTAGCATGAAATATAAAGTTTATTGTACAGTTCTATTAATTCTATATTATAGATTTCTGTTATTTTCTCTTTTCTCATATATTTCTACTATTTGTTTGTGTTTATATGTGTTTTCACTTAGTGAGTTCAGCAGTTCACCCCACGTTCTGAACTACGTTGGCACCAAGGTGACATTACGCCAAGGAGACGGTTCATTGGTGTACAGCAGTGTACCTCCATATCCTGCCCTTCTGCATGAATACAGCACCTCTGCACGCTGGGAGGATGCACTACGTCTCTGCCGTTTTGCCAAAGTAAGATAGAAACACATCTCTGTTATTGTGAATGTTGAGCTATGTTACATTTGCTGCGATACTATTCATACATGTAGTCTGTATTTATCCAGTCTAGATGCTAAATCAAAGTGTTTGTGAGTTTTGGTTTTAAATATTGTAGCTTCTCATAAACACTCACATTTAAAGCGTGAAAATTTAATTGTGGGGAAGTACAACTTATGACATGACAACTTATACTATACCTGGCTGGAAAGGTAGTCCAGACTGTTTATCAACTGAAAACATTTGGTCATGATACCAGAAGTACAATAGCGAGCAGCGTGAACCCTAAATCAGAAAAATATGGCCAACATTTCTCTCTTGAAGGTCTAGAAAGTGTATTATTAAGTTTCCAGACATTTGCAGAACTTTTTAACAGAAGAAGAGATGCAGTCGTAAACAGAGCCCTGTCACAACTTCATTAAAACTTTGCTGTTATCAAATCCAAGTTAGGAGGAGATAGTTTTCATGTAATTGTCTCATTATAAGTATTTGATTATTTTTTCTTCGATGGACTGGCAACCTGTCCAGGGTGTGCCCTTCCAGTGTCAGCTGGGATTTACTCCCCCTCCGCAACGCTGTTGGGGAGTAAGCGGTAGATAATGGATGGATGGATTTACATATTTCATTTTGGTTTATTGTAGGGGGAGATTTTTAACACGTTATTTACATTAAAACAATGGGTTAAATTATTAAATATTAATGCAATTAAATGGCTGTTTCCCCTGCAAATAACACAGAATGTGTGTCAGTGCACAATTTTCTGGCACACTTATGCACATGTCAGAGCTTGGCTAATGCAGTGCGGCTGACTAAGAAACTTTGGCACTGTATTTTTTTACAGACCTTTCAAGGGACTCATTTTCAAAAAAGCAACAAATGAAAGTCAAGCAGAATTTTCTGCTCTTATCAAAGACTAATAGAGACGTGTTACCTGACATTACTACAGGGTGGGTAGAATTAGGCAAATGGGTATTTTGACCACATCATCCTTTTTAAGCACGTTTTCCTACTCCAAGCATATCAGGTGACGTGTAATGAGAAGGGGTGTGGTCAAATGACATCAACACCTTAAATCAGGTGTGCATAATTATTAGGCAACTTCTATTTCTTTGGCAAAATGGGTCAGAAGAGAGATTTGATTGACTCTGAAAAGTCAGAAATAGTGAGATGTCTTGCAGAGGGATGCAGCAGCCTTAAAATTGCCAAGCTTTGCAGTTTCATGCAGGACAATGCTCATCCAAGTACTCCACTGTGTGGCTGGCCAGAAAAGGTCTAAAAGAAGAAAAAATAATGGCACGTCCTCCTTGTTCACCTGATCTTAACCCCATAGAGAACAATCAAGACACTGACAGAATCTTTGGATGGTCGCTTTTGAATGTCCTCGCAAAGAAAGGTCACAAAGAAAGGTCACAAAGAAAGGTCAATTGGTCACTGATTTGTTTTTGAATGCCAGAAATGTATTTTTGTACATTTTGAGTCGTTATATTGGTTTGCCTGGTAAAAATAAATAAGTGAAATGGTTATATATTTGTTTTTTGTTAAGTTGCCTAATAATTCTGCATAGTAATAGTCACACACAGATGTCCTAAGATACTAAAAAAGACCCACTCCATATTCCAAAAATATTCAGCTTTGATATTTATGAGTCTTTTGTGTTTATTGCAAACATAGTAGTTGTTCAATAACAAAATAATCCTCAAAAATAAAACTTGCCTAATAATTCTGCACTCCCTGTAAAGCTTAAGTTTATAGTGTAATGTCTGTTTCTATTATTTAATTTGACTGTCCACTAAAATATAGTTAAATCAAAAAATATTGCTATTTGTATGCAGTTCAAAATGTGATTTATTGGGATTATTAATTACAAAGCCTCTGATTTATTATGGGGGTGTCATGATTTCGATTTTTTATCAAAATCAATCGAAACTACATCTCAATCTCGAGCATTGAAGTGAAAGACAGGATAGTTGATTCCACTTCCCCCGCGCCGGAGTAGTTCTACTGTTTTTTTTTTGTTGTTGTTGTTTTTTTCCCTCTGTGTGTGTTTGTTTTCTTTTCTCCTGTTTTCAACAGTGATTGAAATGAGCAGGTTAGGTTTACATACATCCAGAGGCAGCGTGCAAAGAGGTAAATGTACATCATGCCGTTGGCTAACCTGCAGTTTGTGGTACTATGGGAAGTTCAGATAAAGGAGACAACCGAGATTTGACAACTGGGAAAAATGCAACACTGGACCAGTCAACTATTCCATCCTCATTTGCAATAAAACTTCCACAGACCAAAAGCTATAACTAACGCTGTAGAGCTATTTTTAGCAGCAAATCTGCACCCTCATTCAGTGGTGGAAAACGCTGGATTTAAACATTTAATTAGTGTACTTGAGCCAAGATACAGTATGCCCAGCAGACTAAAGACTTGCCTTCCGTATATGAAGATGTTAAAAAAAGTTTGGGGGAGGGTTGAGCAATGCAGTCAGTTGCCTTAACAACAGATGTCTGGACTGGATTTTTTCGAAATCATGAATCGAATTGAATCGTCAACCTAAAATCAAATGGAGGATTTAAAGAATCATGTCACCCCTAATTTATTATATTATATTATTTATGTATAAACTTCACGATTGTGAAATGTTCTGCAGTCAGAGGCTCCAAAACTGTTCAGGTCTGTGTGCTCTTTGTCACACACATGTCTGGATGTTATATTTGAGTGAGTGTGACAGAGTCTGAAATGAGAAGGTAGTAGACAGGTTTATGGGACCAGAACAGCAGGCTTTAATTAGCCTCCAATTAGCCTGGTGACAGCGTTTACCGGATTAAGCCTCCCAGACCTCACTCATAAATGCACAGTCTGCTGGATGTATGCAAAGACCCTCCAAACTAACATACTGAAAGCAATGCTAAGGAGATGACGCAGTAACCACAGCTCTGGAGAACAGTTAGAAAGATGGAGAGAGTAACTAGTTTTCCCTTGACCCCCTTCCTTCTCCACTTCTGGTAAGAGTTTGGTGGCAGCGTGGCTTTTCCCGGAACCACAATTGTTGTTGTTAGTAACCTCTCTCCAAACAGGAGCTGATACATGCTATCCTTTAGAGCTACAGCCACAAACACAACATCAGAGGATGATGTTTGTCTCGCTGGCACACCAAAGAAGGATTTTACCCTAAAACTATGTTTTTTTTTCCAATTGAATATGTTGTATAAGGTTTATGACCTCCGACATATCCTGTCAGTTATTTGTTGTTTCCTGAAGTGGTTTCCACTTTTAAGCTGTTTGTCTCAGTGGTGGACACTGATTAAAGGAGGAACATTGACTCTGAATAGCAGTTTGTGCAACCGTTGGCCAGTTGGTGGTGAAGGTGAGGTTTTAATTAGTGCAGCTTCACAGAGTAAAGCGGTGACACATTTATTTGCATTGACAGATGCATTTATGGTGGTTTGTGTTTGCCGTTTCATTCATGTTTTCTGACTGGCATGGAACATGACTACAGTGTGTCTGGATGTAGTGGTGGCTATGACAACATCATCAGTCTGTGTTATTTGGACTTTATAAAAAAATTAACAATAAAGAAAACAAAGTATCAGCTTCAAACGTAAAAGTTTTGACCCATCCAGTTTCACAAATCTTTTTCATTGCAAGTTAAATAAATTGTTAAGATTTCATCAGTCATCATCAATCTTCATATTACAGTCAGAGGAGGGATGGTTCGTCAGCTTCAGCTTGGTTCTCCTTTTTACAGTTTATGGTAACTTATGAGAGACCAGTCTCTTCTCGTTTATGTTCCTAACTTGCACGTGTCTTTATTCATTACAAGGCATATGCTGTCAGAAGCTACGGCTAGGTGCTGGTTCTAAAAAAGCTCCACCTGGTGTTGAAACTTTGAACCAGCCCGCTATGCATCAGGACAGGATACATCCTGAGGTCATGACCTTTTACTTGCACTTGATTTGAGGTCAATGAGAGAAATAGTTCCGGAAATATAGGACAAAAATCTGATTTTTTCGTGCATAAAGCGCCACCTGGTGGGGAAACCATAAATCCCAAAATGCTGAAAGGTCGTCACCTTGGAGACCTAAACAAGTACACCGACTATCAAAATCCAATTGTGAAAACTGTTTGAGTTATCGTTCTCACACGAAGGATATCCGGCGGCAGTTGTCATGATGAAACCATAATATCCATAACACTTCGTGTTCGGGGATATAATTATCTGATATTTAGTTGGAATCTGTTTGTATCTCTAATAATGTAAAGCATTCATTCAAATGAAAAGGTTCTCTAAAAACTTTGTCAGCTTCTGCAGCATGTTAATGAGGCATTGATTTGAGTCAGGTGTTTGCAGCATTAACACGCTAAAACCCGCCGTAAACCGGATCTTAAGGATCTCTGTGACCTCTAATGTAAACTATTTCTTTGCTACTTGGTGCACAAATTCTTTAATTTTATTAGTTTTATCTACTTTCGCCTTTTCCTCACAAACTTTAATCACAGCTGTTGTGGACAAAAAGCTACATTTTATCTCTTAGGTTTTACTTACACTAGTGCTTTTATTCATGTCTGGATTTTATTTTCATGTATTGAGTAATTTCTTCCTGATTTTTCTACATTGAACCTGTTAGTATCTTAGTGCTGCACATTAGGTTTTACACTAGTATCCCCAAAACCTTCCTGCAATTCATTTTCTGTTGTGTAAAGATATTTACATGTCTCTCAGAATCACACTAAATGTCATTTGAATAATTTTCAGACCTTGATTCAGATCTCAGCTTAATCAATGTTCTGTATGTGTGTTTGTTGGTATGTGGGTTGAAGAAGTTCAGAGAGTTTAAAAGGAAACTCATTTTTGTACGTCACACAGTGTTCCTTTTTCGTTTCAGTTTAAAACTTCATTTGACCTGTGAAATTAAAAGTGATGTAAAAAGAAATGCTGTGATTTCAAGATGCTTCTGCTTCTGCGTTTAGGACCAGTCTTTATGGGCATGTCTTGCTGGTATGGCGATGGCAAGCAGGGAACTAATGACTGCAGAGATGGCCTATGCTGCCATTGGAGAGGTCAGGATGTTACTTTAAAGTTCATTAATCTGAACATAACTGCCAACACATGTACAAATACAAGTGGACAGTTTGAAACTTAAATGATGAGGATGATGGAGAAATCAAGCAGGTGTCTCATTAACTTTGGTTTCTTATTTTTTCTCTCTGCATGTTGTCTCACGTTCAGCTACCCAGGGTGCAGTATATCAACTTTATTAAGGAGCAACCATCTAAGGAGTCCTCTTTGGCCCACATACTGTTGTTCAGTGGTCAGATCCAAGAAGCTGAGTCAACGCTGTTACAAGCTGGTCTCATCTACCAAGCTATACAAGTGAACATCGACCTTTTCAACTGGGAGAGGTAGTATTTTGTTTGTGCATGAAAGTACACGTACAGTTTAAGGAAAGGGCCGATGTACAAGGTTTTACAGGGGTTATACCTTTTCAGACGATCAAACACTTTAATCACGGTCCTCATTTTGGTGTCAAATGCATCCATTGTATTCATCTGTTTTTCATTATTTTTACTGAATACAAACCACTTCTATATAACTGATGTGGTTGGGCCTTTTTGTTAACTACTTTGGGAACATAGCATGAGTTGAGTTTCAATCAAACCTGACGTTTGTGGCTTTTTTATTTCCACTGACTTCCCACCCTGAGTCTGCTCACAGGTCATCATATTTTGAGGTTTTTTTAATGGGTAACAACCAGCTTAGAGGTGCATAACTGTCATCTAGTGGACTGGAGTGTGCTGGGGAGTAGATGAATAATATATCACTATTATCCCAGAAATTCATGTAAATTTGATCTTTAAATAAGTTTGAGAACATTAAAGATTTATTTCGAGAGAGTTTGGATAGATACATGTTTGTTCATACATGACTTCATGTTCTCAGGGCACTGGAGCTGGCAGTCAAGCACAAAACCCACGTGGACACCGTGCTGGCCTACAGGCAGAAGTTCCTGCAGAAATTTGGCAGGAAGGAGACCAACAAGAGATTTCTGCAGTACTCTGAAGGGGTAGGTTGTTGTAGCCTTTATAAATTACTTTATGAACTGATTTAGGTAGCAATGTCAGGTTTTTAGTAAAGTGCTGTTTCTTTCTCACTTTTTCTTATACATCATTAAATGTTCTCTACATGGATAAACACTCTTTGCGTTTGTTCAGTAGTTTATGTTATTATATTCTAATTGCATCTCAGCTGTACTCTCTTGTGATTAGGAGTTTTGAAGTCCTAATGTGTGCTTACACTGCATGACAGATCTGCAGCAGTAGGTCCCACTCTACAAATGTATTTATACTTCTGATTAGAGAAGTTGTGGAACAAGTATCAATCAAACCACATATTTATTCAGAGACAAACTTTTTAGCCTTTTAAAACATTTCCACAAAGCAACTTATGATTTCTAGTTGAACCTGAATTTGCCTCAGATTGTGTCCAGTTCTCTGCAACCTCCAACATTTCTGACTCAAACTCTAGTGATATGAACTTAAGTGGAAGAGTATTCCTAATGTAAATGGCCTTAAAGACTTTAAAACATCAGCACATTCTGTATATGTTATAACATTACTTGCTTTACTTAGTTTTCATTGCTTACTTCAGCTTTAACAGTTGGAAATAGTTATGGAGCTTTCACACCAGGATAGTTGGGGGGATTTAATGCACAGTAGTTAGTTTAGCCTTCCAGATGCTCAGGTCTCAAAGAATCCTAATCTTAAACTCTTAAACATCAAACAGGATTAGGTTATTTGTAAATGCTTGCATTTGTAAAGATATCATCTAATTATTTGATTTAGACAACTTTAAAAATGATAAGGGAGTTGTGTTTCTCCTTTCTTAGATGAGATTAACCACCTTTACTTAAGGATGTATTGCTGCCCAGTATTGCTTTCCGTGGTTTATCTAATAGGATATAATATCCTTTATTGTCATTGTAGCAGATGATGAGATTGAGTGTTCTCCCTTGTGCAAAACAAGCAAATAATTACAAGATATATAGAATAAAAGCACAGTATAAAATAAATATATGTATATAATGTACAATGTAAGAGTAATCCAATTATATCTCATTTTTTGTCTCTTTTCCAGGTTGAAGTGGACTGGGAAAAAATCCAGGCTAAGATAGAGATGGAGTTGTCTAAAGAGAGAGAAAAAGCTGCTTTTGTGTCTGTGAGGAGCAATGTGGCCTTTCGCCGTTAATTTACGAGGTTTTCATTTTTGGTGGTTTAAGTTATGATGGTTTCATCATAAAACCATACTGTTAAAAGCAAAGTAGAGATGTGAAGATGAAGATGGACATGAAACATATGACTCTGACTAAAGTCTTCATTTCTAGTGACTGTACACTGCAGCCTTGAACCTTTTTATACTATATTATATACGTGATCATAATGGGCTGCGTTTCAGATCAGAAATGTCTGAGTCAGATGGTTTTTTGATGCTGTTATGTCCCGAAAAGACTTAATGAGACCATCAATGCAGAGTGTGGATGACTAACAGCCTTCAAATGTGCAAAAGAAAACAAGCTGTATAATTCTCTGTGTACACATGAATGTTAATTGCTGCTCTTTGGCTGGGATTTTATATTTGTTGTAATACAATTTATATTTTTAAATGTTTAAATAATAATTCACATTGGTCTGTGAAGAAAACACTGACATTTTTACACAAATACACACTTTTATACACAAATACAC
>JBAMHX010000010.1:14111317-14136763 GCA_037177515.1 Pseudomugil tenellus | reverse complement strand
TGCCTCCCTACTTTCCATATCATTTGCGTGTAAAGGTTGGCAAGACTTATGAACAATCACGCGAGTGGAAAAAAAGGATACTGTAGTTTTTGAACAGAAATATAACCCTTAAATATTTGATCTGCAGCAATATTTTTACTTATTATTTGGTTAGAGGACCTTTTGCAGCTTTGAGTCTTCTTGGGAAGGATCCTACCAGTTTGGTACAACTGTCTTTTGGACGTTACTCCCACTCTAATTTGCAAAAGTGTTTAAATGTTCAGCACGAGAGTGCAGCTGTTTTTAAGTCTTTCCAGAAATACCCTGCAGGGAATCTGCAGAATCTGGATCTGAATCTGAATCCTGGTCTTTTAGAAAGTTTTTCCAAAGCCACTCATGTGTTATATCACCGTGTGCATTATGGGATTAAAATGGAAACCCTCCCTTACACCCCAGTAGATGCTAGCTGGAATAAAATCCAGCTTTTTGTCTTTTCACTGGGTTCAAGAAGCGTGATGATGTCACACCATGATTTACCTGTAGGCTCCATATTTAATAAATACTTTTATGATTTATTTAAGATCACTTTAGGCTTTAGTACTTCTAAGAAACAGTTAAAGTCCAATCTTTTCTCAGTGGTAGATGGTTTAACACTCCTTTTTTTAATACAACTTTAGTTTAATTAATCCATGAGTGGTTCTGCAGTCCCAGTTAGAATAAAGCAAGAATGATGCTTCTTTCAATGACATGATGGCAGTACCTGGATTTCTTTACACATATAGTAGATTTGTGTCCAGATAGTTCTAACATTATTCCCTTAGTTTGGAAGATTTAGATACTTCTGGCCAGAGAATTAACGAAGTGCCTTTCACTGAAGAACAAGGCCTATGCTGTTGGAAGCGACTGCTAGGGGTGTCCCCAAACGCCCTTAATTTTCTTATTCCCCACTCCTTGAATAGACACAATACAACAATATAAAGACGCAAATGTTCAGTTACAAAGTTACCTGGTGTCGAAACTATTTCCTGGCGTCATACCAGCCCAGTATGACGTCAGGACACGATGCATCCTGAGGTCATGACCTTTTATTTGCACTTGAGTTAAGGTGAAATAGTTCCAGAGATGTAGCCAAAAATAGGATTTCTTAGGCATAAAGGGCCACCTGGTGGGGAAATTTCGATACAGGTCGTCCCTTTGGGGACCTAAAGAGGTATACTTAGTTATCAAAATCCATTTGTAAAAATTGTTAGAGATATCGCGCTCACACTAACGATATCTGGCGCCGGATCCAACTAGTATACCAGATATATATATGGACTTTCTAATCCTTTATTTTCATATTAATAAATCCTGACAAAATTATTCTTCTGTTTTGCTATTTTTATGAATTGTCTGTGAGTGGGGAAAACTTTTTTTAATCTTTTATTTTTACATTTAAACCAGACTATGATATTCAGCCCGAGTTTCTGATAGCTGTAATAATGTTTATGACCAGCAGGTGGCAGGCAATACTTATAAATACACTATTCTTGTGTGGCTGCCATGGCTGTGTGTGTGTGTATTTCAGGGTGTTTGCTCTCTACCTTGTTTGTCAGCCTGAAGTAAAGCAGCTCTGCCAGAGTGAGAAAGAAGGATGCCTGCTGGCTCAGCTGTGAGGCGGTAGCACCGCAGCAGGAGCCAGGAGGCATATGAGGACAAGGATGGGAAGGGGGTGCAGTGCGGGGAGAGTAGAAACAGACCGATTGGGCAAAGTGGAGGAGGGAGATTGATGAAGGCAGTGCTGCATGGGGAGCAGCAATGGCAGCATCTGCTTGTTAGTCTATGATAAAAACTCTGTGGACCTGAGTGGATGGGCTCCATCCATTAGCCAGCCAGGCATTCAGCCAGATGGCCCGATCCACGGACCTTCTCTGCTGCTTGGTGGAGACAAACTGCTGCAGCTCCTCTGGATACATCTGTGTAAATGTGCCAAGATGCTAATATATGGCATTTATTATTGGAGCCTTCTTTACATGGTTCCTGTCAGAGTTTAGTTACCGTTAACGCACGTGTTAAAGCTGCTTGTGTAGTTCAGATGAGCTTTGGGCTTTTTTGATGACTAATTTAAAGGAGGACTTTAAGAAAGTGAAACGTAGAAGTAAGTTAAAACTAGGGCTCACTGGGGCGACACCTGTGCTAATTCTGTACTTTCTTTTACATACTTCACTGTGCTTAACATCAGAGTATTATTACACCTTTATGTAAGGAAACAAGTTGGGGTTTAGATGTAAAAACACAACAATGACTTGGGCTCTTGAGATCCTTTTGCTTTAAATACCCTGGGGTGTGAAAGTAAAACAAGCAGATGCTTTATCTCATTTAACCTGCTCTGTGCACAGTTTTGTCTGCTTCTTGTGCGGACATGTGCTTGTTCTGGTTGCATAAAAAAAACTCTTGACTGGTCAAAGATAAATTGGTGACTAATTAGTGTCCAGAAAACTGACTAATTACGTGACCTAAGTTTTCAAACTGGCATAGTTTCCATAATGGCGAGGATGCTGTGATGAACCTTTATTTAGTGCAGTGAGTAATAAAATGGAAACAAACTAATGTTTTTTCTGTCTTGACGTTAACAAACTACATTCAACTCAGAACTGTTTGTAATATGTTGCAGATATCCTGACAGAAAGTGACGGCAACAGTTCAGGTAAGCACTATCGCACCACATCACACGTGCCCTTTTTTCCACCTATTTTTTTGTAAATATATATTTTTTATGTGTTCCCATATCTTAATTGGTTGAATAGAAAACAGTGGAACATCCACTGAGGACAGCTCAGAGGAAGAGGATGAGGAGGAAGATGATTCTGGTGAGAAAAGCACTTTAAATTGCTGAAACCGAAGAAATACCATCACATAGTCATCTTAGCTTTTTCCAAATCTAATAGACATTTATCTACACATCCTATGTTAGTTATATCTATTAAAATATTAATTAAGCTAAGAAGGTTTAGAAGGACAGACTGATGTCACAGAGTTTTGTCATCATTGTAAGAACAGAAATAAAACTTTAGAAATCTATTTTGAACTTGCTGTTTTCTTTGCTTCCGGCTGTAATTATTGATTGTATATAAAAAGTGGATGCAGTGACGTAAATAAGACCTTCAAGCAGAGATTGATGATTATGGCATCTGTAAATGCAGAACCAATTTCCAATAAAGAGTCATATTATAATTCGATCTGATTGAGCTCACTTAGCTTAGCTGAACTTAGCAAGACCGTTTAATACTATATAGTACAGAGCCTCCCAACACCCCCAGTAATAATGTAAAAGCCTCAGTTTCAAGTCCCTAGTCGCAGTAAACGTCTGTTCTAAAATAACACTACAACACAGAATATTTCCACGTTTAAAACAATCATTTTCTTTACCTTTGGCTCTCTGAGTCTGGCTCTTTTATTTAGCTTCTGAGCTACAAGTGGCCATATTTGGACCAGAGAGAGATGATTGCTGCATTCTTAGCTAATGCTAGAGCTAGTCTTGCTAGCTTGGCTAGCTGATTCATATTTATCAAAATACACCAAAATTTAATTTATATTCTGCTCATCCATTTTAATTTGTCATTTTTTTCCCTTCATTTTTCATCTTTTGTGTAAAAACTGGACTGAGTCGCTGTTAAAACCTATCAAGAGCATATTCAAATAACAGAGTGTACAGAGTGTAAATCTTCTAATCAGACTGTCACAAACCAAAGAAAAGCTGATTTTCTGTTTATATTTACCATATCCTCTTTGGTTTATTCCAACTTTTGCTAGAAGGCTCTGATGCGCTAAATGGAACAAAGGAAGGTAAGAATTACATCCTGTATTCAGTTTAAATATCAAATTTGTACAATGACATAAAACAAATAATACCTTATTTATCATGATTTATTTGTTTTTTCAGAAAATGAAGAGCCCAATTCAGAAGACACTATAAATAGTAAGGTTGTGTTTATTCAAAGTACTGTAAGCTGCATCTTAGTGAGTGTTTACATACAAACAGACAGTTTGCTGGTAACTAAGTAGAATATCTAGATTTTAAAATGAGTCAATGGTACTTCTATTTGTAGGTCTTTTATGTTCAGTATTGTAGAGAATTGTGATGATAAACGATCTATATCGTTTCATCATGTAGAGTCAGCTGCTGGACCTGCGGCAGAGGCTTTAAATGGGAAAGGTGAGTCGATCCAAACTTGCATGTTGCAGCATTGTTGAGGTCCAGACAAAAGATTTGTTGATAACATGTGTGTTATACACCCTGACAGATGACACATTCACATTTTGCTGTGAAAAATGCAAGGCAATTCAGCAGGTGAGCTGTGAAACTCTTTAGTTTGGTGATTTTTCTTTTTTTCTGACTGATGATTTTGAATGTTGGAGGAGCTCAGATACGCCCTAAATTTGTCTGCGTTTTTGTGCCTGTACCTCAGTGTTTTTACATGCTGTTGTAAATTTGCATAAAATGAAGGTTTTTTTTTTTTTTTTTTGATAGACCCAAGGAGGCGAACTCGTTACCCCCCGCAGGATCTCCAAGGGACGATTACAGTGAGTGTGACGTTGTGTCGCTGCAGCAGATTTATAATGATTAATGAGCCGCATAAACTGACTGTGTGTATTTTCAGGGTGCAGCTGGAAGGAGAGGGCACATACAAGTGTTCTGTCACCGGCCTGGTCTTTGAAGCAACTGAGCGGGTTCTTGTTCGATACTCTGTCTTATCTTGGTCCAAGTTTGGGGCCTTCCTGCGGGACTCGTGGAAATTTGCGGGGCCTATCTTCAATGTGGACACTGTCCACAAAGATGCATCTGTTCTCAAGTCCATCCAGTTCCCTCACTCTGTCTGCCTAGCACGTAAGGCCAATAGGGTTGTAGCATAATGTTTGTTTTTCTGTCTCCATTTGATTCTTTAAGCATGAAACATAAACCTTTCTTTGTCCCAATCATCTTCAGATCCAGACGATGACATGAAATTCAGCGTCCTGCACATAAAAGATAACCGTCCATTCATTGAGCCGACAGTGGACCACTCAGGGAGCCACGTTAAGTGGAATGTGTCGTCGCTGTCACCTGTGGGTCCCATCATTCAGACCAGCCAGCATGTAGAGCGCCACGGAGTGGTTCTGGTCTACAAGCGGCTTGGCTGTGACAACAACAGCTACAGTTTCCACGTCTATCTGGCCACCAACAGCGCGTCTGACATCAAGGTAAACGTTGATGAAAACAACAAGCACCTTATCGTCACAAAGTCTTCCCAAACGCTGCTTAACACCAGCGTTACGTGCACTGTCATCCCTTCATTTGTAGATTTAAAACAAAACTGCTTTGGAAATTATGTCAGAATTTTGCAAATATTTTGCAGTTTCAGGATCCTTTTTTATTTTGTGTCTGTGGCACTTGATGGGTGGAAGCTCCACTCCTCATGCGTTAACGTGATTTACACATTCGTGCTTTAATTAAGAGAAAAAAAAACTTGGCGTTTCCTAGAAGTCTTGCCTACTGTCCAGAAAATTTCAGTATCTGTTCCTGAAAGACTTTGACGATGAAATATTGCAGTTACAGTATTAACTAGACTGTAAACAGTGGTGACAAACACAGTCCTTTCAATTCTAAGGTTTTTATATTTCACTGTGTGATGGAGTGGTGACCTGCTAATTGTTGGGATAGCCTCCAGCTTCCTCGCAACCCTGAATTGAACTAAGCAGTATAAAAAAATGGATGTATGGGTTTTATATTTCAGACAAAATAAACAAAACAAACTTTACAGCATTTGAAATTGAGCAGAAATTTTGGCATTTTGCTGTTGTGGAGCAAACTCTACGTATCTACACTTTTATGCAAGAAAAAAAAAGAAACAACGGTGGCAAAAATACCTTTTTTGTAGAATCCTGGAAAAATATTTCAAACATGAGATGATTGATTAATCAGAATCGCTCTGCATGAGATAAAACTCCAGCAAAATGCCTCATCTGTGAAATTACATGTGAGAAAAAAAACAAAAACAAAGTGATGAAGACCCACGTTGTACTTTCACTTTTTGTTCAATTTGGAAACCGCCTTTGTTTGGGTGCCGTCAGACTTCACAGCAGACCGCAGATTTCCTGAGTTGCGTAATCCAATGCTCACTGGTCTGACTGACATTATCTAGCCAATTGTGATGTGGATTATGGTAAATATTAGGCAGGGTGTGGGGGGGTTAATCAGTCAGTGCTGTATGTTAAAGTTTATTTTTAAGAACATGACAGTAAACAGTGATGCTGAAATCACTCAGGAAGTGAGATTGTGGTTTTGTCAACTTGGGTGCTTAAGAGGAGCTAATGGGAAATTATGCTTTATGTGTTGTCACCAACTGGAAAAAATGTAACCGATTTTCTTCACATATTGCTCTCATGACCTTTAAATGTATCAAGGTTTAAACTCAGCCTGACCTTCCAAAAAATAGACATGTTTAGTTGGATATTCTTTAGTAATTTGATAATCTGACACTCTGTCTTTCCTTGTCTTCCTGCTGTCTTGCTGAAACGCAGGATGTAGGCAAACAGGTGGGGTGCTACAAGAATCGCTACATTAAAATAGATAAGCCTCCGACGTGTAGACTGGATGAGGGGACTTATCGTCTCCTGAGCGAGCCGGAGGGAGAGATCAAACCTCAGGTGTGTCTCTTTCCAGCTGTTCAAGTGTCATGTTTTCACTCCTTTTGTTTTTTTCAACAGTGAGAATAACTAATATCATCAAGATATTGACACGTTTTCCTTTTTTTCCACTTCCAACACTGCTAAATAATGTTTATGTGTCTCAATGCAGGACTTGAAATTTACTCTTGCTGTGACCAAGATGAAAGGATACTTTGAAGCTTTCTTTGAGCAGCCGCCTCCTTTTAAATTGTCTCTAATAGAGACTCACACTGAGGAGACTGTGTGGTCTGCCACCATCAGAGAAGGTACCAGCATGAAATATATACTAGAAAATTACATTTTTTGCTTTTTATTATAGCACCTTGTTCAGTAGATTGTTAAACACATAACTTACAAACTTATAATCTTACAAACGTTCCACATTTTTTTTGGATGGATGGATAGATGGATAGATAGATATAGAGAGAGATACACACACAAAGGGAAATCTAAATTGTCCGGCAGCTCGATAGAAACACACTCTGAGTGCTGAACAATAAAAATGCCACTCTCCCTGAGATGATATATGTACATGTAGGAGTGAGAATAAGGAGGTTTTATTAAATAAGAGACAAATGAGACCACTGAGCCCCAATGAGGGTTATCTACTTTATTTATTTCCAGTAAAAACAAGAACATCCTGCCAGACTGACCAAACTTGCACTTAAACTTTTGTGCTAGTTTATTGTTTTTCCTTGGCTGATGTCTTCTCTGCTGCTCTCTCAGGTGACTGCATGGATAACACAGAAGAAAAACGAAAGAAAAGGACATGCTGTACGGTTCTTGCTTATCTTGTTTGTATTTGGAAACATATTTTCAATGTTTTTTAGTTTCAAGTTGACTTAAATATTGATCTCTCTTGTTCAGTAGGTAGACGGAGGAGCAGCAGTCCCTCTGAGGAGGAAATTACCTGTAAAAGGCCTCGATGGCAGGACGAGTCAGGTGACCTGCTGCAGTTTGCGACGCGTGTTAAATCCGCAAACTATTTAGGGTTTAAATGAAGTCTCATTTTTTTCCAGATGGACTGAAAACAGCAGTGACTCAGGGTGTCGATATGACGGAGAAGCAGTTACTGCAGGTGGCCAAGCGGCTGGGGAAGGAGTGGAAGCAAGTCGCTATCTACCTGGACTTGAACTCCAGGGAGCTGGATGACATCCAAGCAGCAGAGAAAGATGTGACCATGCAGAAGCTGAAAATGCTGGTGGAGTGGAAGAAGAGAAGGCAGCCGGGAGAGGCCACAGCACAGGACCTGTGGAAGAGTGTAGAGGAGCTGGATGACTTGCCAAATGAGGTTCAACAGACACTGCAAGGTATGACACGACAGACATCTCAAAAATGTCTGATTTTAAGTATGTGCATAAAAATTCTATTAATCTATTTTTAACAACCACGGTTGAAATGAAATGCTGCACATAAATCAGTCAATCTTGAAGACATTTTGTGCTAAACTTCACATTAAATCTGACCAAATGAACTGGTGTTTGATCTGTAATACTGAGTCGTAGCTCATCGCAGTGCTACATGGCTGTTTTCTGGAAACACAATGGTCACAGATGTACTTTTTATAGCAAGAATATGGAAAGTTAAAACCAACCAGATAATGATGTATTTCCTGGCAACCAAAGAAGTAAAGTGTGTAATCAACTGGATCAACTGGTTACTCAGTGTATTAGCATTCTAACTTTTCTTTTCCCATTTGGTTTCCATTTAAATTCCGGATCACATGTTGAATGAGGAGATTTAGGACATTGCTAAGATTTTAGTAATTGATCAACACACGATGTCTACCACTTTGAACGTGATGAATGTTTTTAATGGATGAACAAACTGATAATGTGACAAAAAATAAAATAAAATAACCACATAAACCACTTAAATGTAATTTTAAACAGTATTTAAAATATTAAGTCTATTTTAAAAAATTTACAGGTATTTTATTGTATATCACGCTGTATGGTGAGGTATGGTAGCACTACAAGCCATACCCTTCTCGTCAATCTTTCAGGCCCTTTTGATAAAAACCAATCCCACAGCATCATGATGCCACCATCATGCCTCATTGTGGAGAAAGCCTTTTTTGGGTTTGCACCAAACAGCATTTTACTATAGAAATATAGATTTTAGTCTCATTTCACCAAAGTGTCTCCAACCACGTTTGGCGACACTCCAGCTTTTTCTTTAGCAAATTTTTTTTTTCTCTCCCCAACGCGACCTCACTAAACAGCCAAAACAAGGTCCTCGGTTAACAAACATAAATCTGACTGGCTAAATAAGGTTCAGAAAAGGCTCTAAAATCAAATCAAACTTTATTTGTAAAACACTTTTCATGCCAAGGCAACACAGAGTGCATTTAAAATTAAACAAGCCGTTACACACCATAAGACATAACACAACAATTAACAGACCCATCATGACCACTGACACACTCAAACATAAACACACACAGACACACACACAAACAACCCCCCAGCCCAGCCCAAATGTGACTCCCCGACTTCTCTCTTTTGATTTTAATAACCTATTTAAATATGTAAAATGTACATCTGGATTGGTACAGATGTTGATGGGAGGAAACAATATGATTGGGATCCATGATTTTGACTGCTCGTGTACATATGGGCAAATTTGGATTTTTTAATTATTATTGTTGTTATTATTATTATTATTATTATTATTAAAAAATCTGAACCTAAAGCTGGAAAAAATTGTTTGACAAATAAGGAGGAGGGAGTGATTTTTGATGGAGTTGTTCACAGCCGTAACAAAGCCTGAAATGAACTTCTCAGAGATGATCCCAAAATGTTTGTTTTTAATATGGCATGTGTAAAAACATTAGTTTATGCATTAATACCTTTTTAAAAAGAATTATTCTCTCTGCAATGCATTAATGGTGACCGCCTGAAATAATCTTGCCCTCCACTAAGGGTTGGGATCTCCCAGTATTGGAAAGATATATCAATCCTACTCAGTGTGGTCCTATGAAGGCTGCAGTCCTGCATGTTTTCAATGTTTTCCTAATTTTTGCTAATTAAATTGATTCGACAGTCTGGGATGTTCTACACAAATTACTCACTTTTTGTCAGGTTATTCACTTTCCATACACATTGAATCGTTTTTAATAACAAATAAGTCATAATCCAGCAATACAGGAAAGCACCAGTTAGTAGTTGAAACATGTGCAGGGTGGACTAGTTATTGAACATTTGTGCTGTGCAATGCTTCTTCTAAATGTTTCTACATTTTTTCTTGTCTGTTTTCAGATATGATAAACAATCAAGCTGCTAAGTGAAAGAGATACAAGTTTAATGAATTACTGGACACGTGTTGCTCCATCAAATGGAAGCAACAAAAAACTCAGGAATGCAGCAAAGCCGAGTCGACCTGTGGACCAAACGGCAGCTCTTCCTTTGGTTTGTTTTACCTGAAAGAATTTATGTTATGATGAAGATCGATGTTCAGATGTGGTTTTTTTTTTGGTTCTGTAATAAATACAGAAAAATAAGCTGTTTAAAAGGGGGCCCTCTGTTTAATCAGGTTTAAGATTTGGTCACTGAAATACGTAGTAGCTAATTATGTAGCCAGAAGATGTAAATGCAGGTGCTGCAGTGTTGCATTTACAAAAATCAGGAAAAATCCAACCTGTGTATGTAGTTTCACTTTTCAATGTTATAATCATGGGAATTTTCATAAAATAATTTGGCATTAAATCACATGTATGTGACTGTCCAGAAAGTCACAGACTGAATTTTGGAGCTATTTCGTTTTATATTTGTGCACATCGTCCTGTACATATGTTTTATTTTTATACCGAAAATGTTCAGACTTGTAGTTTCTTTTGAATCTTTTTACGCCCTTTTGTGTTTTTTTTATAACTATGAATCTGTAAAACTAAATTGCTTTCAGTTTATGCTTAAGTTGCTTAAATGGATCAGAAATGACATTCTGCCCTTTTTAAGACAAGAATGCACATTTTGTTTGTAATGTATAACTCTTGTTTGTATAGACGGGTACGCTCTAAAAAACTTTATATACACTTGAATTTAAGGCAGCTTCTCTCCTGCATTTCTGGATGTAACCTTACAGGCATATTTCCCACTTCATTTAAAGTAAATAAAATAATAATAATGATTTTAAAAAGACAAACAAATTTGAGTTATAAGATTGAAAATACTGTCCTGTGTCATGTCAACCCTATTTTAAGGAAGCTTCTGGAATATTACACAGAACATCTAAATCTTTTGAGGTTTTCTGTACAGATATTACGTTTACATTTGAGAGCGTGTTGCTATTTTCTTGCTAGTGGTCCTTGCCGTCCTTTTTTCATTTGTTTTAGTTTAATCTTGCAGTACACTTTAAATGACCTAAAAAAGCTAACAGTTGACGAAATAAAACAATAAAAAGTGTCCTGAATGTTTTTGTTTGTTATTTTAGAAAATGGCACAAATAGAATAAAAGTAACATGATTCTCAGATCTATACTATTTTACAAAAAACATGTATTTATTACTGATTATAACTTCACATTAGGAGTTAAGCATTAGTGGTTATTCGTCCCTGTGATGGACCAATGAACTGTTCAGTGTTCTGCGTCTCACCTCATTGCAGCTGTGAAACACTTTGGGTTAAGTGGATATGAAAAAAATGGATGAGATTTGTTTCCCTCTAAGGATCTATTGTTAGAGAAGACTACACATATCGAGGTTTCTCTCACAATTTAGCTACCGGCTGTCCATTTGGCTTTAAATGAAGTTCAGCTGCTAGACCAATGTGAAAGACTAATACGCAGTAGCTTAAAATGTTAGCATGGTTTTTTTTAACATGGTATTGTAACTAAAAGTTGCAACAGGAACTTGCTTCATGTAAGTCAACAGTACTAAACACCACACTACCGTACTGCTAAATGAACAATATTCTTCAAATTTAATAGGTTTACTGATAAGCCAAAAAACCCCAAGAGGTCAAGTACTTAAAAATGATACATTCTGCTTACCAGGTTGTTGAGAAACATCTTTAACTCAGGCAGGAGTGTCATACATAGTGTGTGTGTGTGTATATATATATATAAAAAAAATTATTGAACATCTGTAGTATTTTTCATACAGTGCTTCTTGTTTTCATCTTCACTGACTTTAAATCAAAACATGTTGCTCACAAAGAACTGACATAATTTGAGCTGTTTAGTTCATTGCCATCATTTCGTCTTTCTTTCAGTATAGTTCGTCAAAATGAGATGTTCATATCATATGTTGCTTTTATTAATATTTCTACTTAATGTGAAGGTTAGCAAATAGTAAACACTTTTTAATGACTTTTAAAATGTAATCGCTAAATAACACAGATTCACCTGATGAAACACAATACAATTAAGTAAAACAACTTTCATTTCATGCAAATACCATAAATAGTTTATTGATTATAAATAACAGTACAAGCCACCACATGCCATCAAATAAATAGGTTCATTAAATAAATAGACTGTTTAAATAAATACATTCATGCATTGTCCCAGGATTGGGGGGAGGGGGGATGTTTGGCTGTTTGACTGCGGGTCACCAGTCCATTGCAGGACCTGAATAAATACATTTCCCCAAATATTGGAAGACAGTAATACAGCCAACATGGCCTCCACTGCTAACAAGCAACAGTTTGACTGACCCTCAGCTCGAAAAGCTGGAATCAACACAGTAAGCTTATACCTGAACAACAGCAAGATATGCAGCTTGGTTGGTGTGGAGCACCACACGCTTAGTAGTTTTGATGGTAGTGAATAGAGATGAAGGAGAGATGTTGGAGGGATACTGATGACGAATCCAGATGTTTATTTCCTGTGATCTCCTGAGGAGATGTACCCCACAGCTCGGTTTATGGTGATGGCACGAACATGGAAGCCTCTCATCATCTTACACATCTTCTGCCTGTTTTTGTAGGAGTCGTTTGTCCACATTTTGGCAGCATCATCCTGATGGGCAACAACAAAGACACATTAGTTTCACAAAAACGTTTCCTTTGTTCAAACACAAAACCCACCCACAACCATAGCAAAAATCTATTCATTTCTTTTAATATGGAATAGAGAAATACCTCTAAGGAGCTTTTCTCTCCATCTGCCATCAGGGAGCAGTTCTGTAGAAACCAGTAAAGATGTCAGGAAACTTCAAAATGTTATTTCCCAGGAGACTCTCTAAACATGACTTGTTTCATTATCACTTTATATGAAAGCCTGCTGTTGTCACGCATGGATAAGTCTAACAAACACACCTCCATCAGGCTCTCTATTATTCCCAGAGTTGGTGTCAGAAGTGGAACTTCTTTCTCCGGCATGTTGAGGTCCGATTTGAAGTAGTGCTGAATTGCGGCTTTGTGGAAGGCCAAGTCTTTCTTAATGCTTCCCAGACATTCACTCTTTTAAGAAAAACAAAGGATTCATGTAAATTTGGGGATCAAAAAAAGAAGAGGTTTTATTTTTAAAACTGAAAGAGGGGCTTACCTCATTGAAAGGTGAATCTCTTTGCATCATGCAACTGGAGTTCTGTTGAGGAAGTACAACTCATGAAATGTTTGTTGCATCATTAGTTTTTCAGGTAAAGATGTGCCTCTAATGAGCAAACAGCAATTATTTAAAAAAATAAAAATAGTTTATAGTTGTTGAACACAGATTGTGTGGCTTCAAAAAACATCTGCATAATTAATAAAATTAAATATTAGCTAACAGTTTGCAACAATTGAATATTTCATTTATAGACAAATCAACAAGTTACCAGAGTCACAGGTGCGCAAGCCTGGACCGTGTCCACGCTCCACACCGTCATCTCACTGGATGGGATCAAGCCATGACATAAAACTTCCTGTAATACAAACATTAGTTATTATTTTAAAAACTACAGAGCTAAGAAAAAATGATAATGAAATGATATGAAAGGACTTACATTCTTGAGAAGCTCTGTGATATTCACCAGGAGCGTCTTAAGGAGAAAAGCGCACTGCGCGTTGTTGTTTGCGCTCTGAATTGGCGCCGTCTGTCCCGTGCGCCAGTTCAAGGTGAGCAACAGTACAGCAATGTCTACACAGTGAGAAAAAAATCACAATAATTCATACATGTTTTAGTTACTCTACATAAGTCAATGATACCCAGTTTACGGGAGAAAACATGGTCAAACTATACACGCAGTGATAATCCAGATGCGTGTCTAATCAGACAGTCCGCATTCCGCCGTCTCTGACTTACAGAAATGGAAGTTGGCCATATTTCTGTTCACGCGCAGACATCTGGTTGAGACTGATAGGTCAGGAACACTGAAGTGCCGCCTTATCTGATGAATTCATATATAGCTCCTAAAAGGGAGATTCCCTTCCTACACAAGCATCCCCAAAGCTGAGCAAAACAAGAAAGCAAAGGTTATTTTTATTATTATTATCATTATTCTATAAAGTTTCCTGACATCATCTTTGTTTCTGTGCTCTCAGAATAAATCAGAGAAGCTAATTCTCTGCTACCAATTTGTGGATTATACGCAAAGCAGGGATGCAACGCCTGCTCTTTACTCACAAACCACGAGGGGGGGTGGGGGGTTGCAGAGTTATCCACGCGGAAACATTGTGCATATTTGAACTGATAACATGTGCTTTGATTTGCAGGGAGAAACAGTCTCATAGTTTTACACAAAGTGAAAAATGCTGTTGTTCTTGCATGTGGTACCGGTGTTTATGCTCCACTGAGAGCATAAACTGAGAATAGTCAGAATTAAAAACTAAAATGAGATGGTTACTAGTAAATGAATCATAAAGACAGGCCGATTAAAAAAGTTTATTGTGAGGCCAATGTCTGGTGGAGATTCATTTTATTTATTTATATTTTTACCTTCACCTACAGGAAGTTGATTAAAGTATCATCAGAGTTTATTCATCACAAAAAAGACCAAAAACAGGCGTAGACGATATTTTATATTCGGAGAGAAAATCTGCCCTTAATGTGCAAAATCAATAAGCTACCTTGTAAAAATAAAATGAAATAGTGCCAACTTTCTTTCCATTATTTAGTATAAAATGAGAAAAAATTAGACTACTTAAATAAAAAAGTACATTTGATGTTAAAACAGGCTTTTGGCAAGACTTGGATTGCTCTCATAGCTGTTTTATGTTTGTGAATAAGTTTGTCTTTAAATTTGATTTATTCTATCCTACTGCGAAACATTTTCTAATCCTAGGAAAAGTAAAAACAAACTTTACTGGATGGACAAATCCAACCAGAGCACTGCATACTGCATAACACCCCAGCAATATTAAATGTAATATAAAGAACCAAACACAAAAATATCACTCATATTTTATGCTTAAATTATATTTTAAAGGTGATTTCTTTATCAATATGTAAGAGAAGCATGAAACATTCAGCAGAATGGTGTAAATAATAACTTCACATATTTCTTACACTCCCTGAGCTAGTTTTCAAATCCATTTGTTGTTTTTTTTTTACAGATTTCTGAAATAATGTGAATTCTGTGAAACTGGAGTGGTGAGTGTGACCACAGGAGTTTCCTGGCCTTTTCTTTAGCCATGGGAGTACCATACAGCGAAACTCACCATAGCTCATTAAGTACATGTTCAAGGAGAACAATCTAACCAAGACCCAACAACTCAAAACCATATTCATTACTAACTTCACGTTCTGCGTGCTTTTGTACCTCCACAAGTGACTGTTTGTCTGTCGGTTCTCAAAGAAAAATTCTTGAATACAACAAAACTTTTAAAGGGGGGTCTCCTAATTTATGTCATGCTTTAAAAAGCAACAAATCAACCCCAGTGAGTATGAGATGATGACAAACCATGACCGAAACAGCAGAAGCTGAGTCAAAAGTGATGTAAGTTGTGATGAATTTACTTTTACAAGTTCATAAGAAAGAGGAAGCAAACTCTAACATGCAGCAGCGACGTTCAGGATCCAACAAACTGCACAACAAAGCAGCATATATGAAACAAAGTTTATTCTTTATTTTACATATTTGTACATAAACGTTTCTTCCCTCAAATAAAGTATTTGAATACAATAGGATGAAAACAATATTAACACATTTATTCATTTAAAATGCCTCGTGTCAGAAAATCAACATTCACAAAATGTTGAAGAGCAATTAGAGTGAATGTATTACCAAAATCTACAACTCCACTACAAGGCAGGCAAGTTTCCTTCACACTCTTTGAGCACCTTCAAATAAACGTTTCTCAGTTGAAAACCACCATTTGTGCAGAATAAAAACGGGTCAACTTTGAGATACTTTAAAATTACTGTCCAACTTAAAATGGTCTGAAGAAGTTAGTTTTCCATTTTTTCTGTGTTTTTTATACAGTGCTGTTTCTTTTTCTCATGACTGATTTCTACTAAATTTTTCACAATTGTTTTTTTTTTCCTGACAATTTTTGCATTTGAACAGTTACAATTTAGTGGCGAATGTAGAAAGTTAAAAAGAAACAATAGCGAAGCAAGTCCGATCACTGCACAGGAAGCTGGAGACAGAATCCATGACAAGACACAATCAGTTTCCTCTTCTTCCCAGGAAGCAGGAAGTGCTACTTCATCCTTCACACTGGGAGAAGCAAATGAAAGAGGGTGGCATTCCTCTGTGCTGCTGCTACCACTGAAGTCAGTAAGTTGGCGATGAAGGGAAAGAGGGGGAAACGGGTGCAGCGAGGGGCAGAATACTTGGGACAAGCAGGAAATATCAGGCTTGATGCAGGGCAGAAGTGGAATGGCCAGAGGAGAAAAGTTTGTTCTGGAGAAAGGGTTAAGCAGAGTGGAAGTGAGGATGACGATGTTATTTGGATAGGGTCCTCTCAGCCAAGTGTTTCTGCTGGCTCTCTGCATGCCTGCAAAAGAGAAAGTAAAAACAAAAATAAAGATAAAAATAAACTGAAAATACAATAAACCACACAAGTGTCCAAGTTCATGTTTATTTAGGTGGATTCCAATGAGTTGTATAGTCCCAGGGCACTAAAGTCTGCAGATTTACATGGCACACAAAGGAAAAAGGAGAAACGGCTCGACTCTCCAAACATTTTCTGTTAAAGACGTCTCCATGAAAGTGTATATGTTCCTCTGCTTTATGTTTATGTTATATGGTAACATAACAGTGATAATATCTTCTGATTGGAGCACCTTTAAGTTACTGTTTCTTAACAGTGTCTCTCCCTGCAGGGACTTTATCTCTCAGCTAGCCTGGGCAGACCTTGGGTTTTCCCCGGGGAAGCTTAAAGAAGCAGCCAGGGAGAGAGGAATCTGAGCTTCTCTGCTTGGACTACTGCTTCCTGAATAAACCATGGAGAATGGATGGATGGGCCTTTCTGAACAATGTTACACGGTTAAAGAAGAGAAAATACTCACTTTCAAACTAAATCCTGGGAATAACAATGACTTGGGTACTTGTAGCAACTTCTTCAAAGGATTATATACGTATTATGCAATCTCTCTTACCTTAGCAATGCTACAAACTGCACAATCTACCTACAATCCAATGCATATTGAGATTAATATAAAAAATAGGATTCAATGTTGGGTAAAGCATCATTCCTAAAATCATACGCTGGACTCTTTGACTTTTCAGCTGGATCTAATTAATAATAATAAAAAATCACAATGTGAGACTTCTCTCAACCTTTTTCTGACCATAATCTGCACCAAACACGGTCTAATGAATTTGTCCAATGTGTAATTTGTTTTGACCAAAAACTTTGTCCTCATACACAATATCAGACCTAAAGCAGAAAGTAGTTCCTATCAAGTCAATTATTTACTTGTTTCTGAAAAGTTTCTCACAGGGGAACTCCACTGACTTTACAAGTCAGAGTTTATAGTTGTTTACAGGTCTTACGGTGAACTCATCCACATGTGAGAAAGCTCGTATAAAGTCTTCTGTGGCTGCACAGGGAATTGTGAGAAACTAATAACTGCATTTTGGATATTCCTCTTTTAATATCGTGCATTGTGAAACTGAGAATGATGGAGATGTGAAAGTGAGAGGATAAAATGGTTGACAGGGAGTTGCTGCTCTGGTTTTGCTCTTCTCTGAAAATTAAGGAATCATATTCTTCACATTTTTTCTGTTAAAGGATTTTTTTTTATCTTATAAATACTGAAAAATGAAATAAATCCATCTTACATGAAGAGCTTTATTACCTGGTGAGGTCCTCTATGTCAACCAGCATAGCGTCTTGCTCCATGTGCAGTTCATCACGAATCAGTAGCAACTGTACAAGCTCCTCATTCAGACCTGCCGGGATAGATAGAATATAAAGATGCACAGATGTAATATTTTTATTGTAATAAAGAGGTTCTTTCCAATGTCACTGTGTGGAAATGGCCGAAACGCCACAGCAGCCTCAGATCCAGTTTCTACCTCAGTTTCGACAGATATGAAAAACCGTAGAAGACCACCACAATGGCTACATAAAATGACCTCAGAGCCACTAAAAACTGTGAGCACACAATCAGAACACATGTCGGTGGCTTGTGGTTGCTTTAGTTTCACATGTTTAGGCTACTCTTCCTACATCTTAGCCAGAAAACAGATTTGATGGGGAAAAAGTCTCTTTTTTTGTAGGTAAATTACAAATAACTTTTGGAGTCATGGGGATTTTGGAGCAGTTTTATGTGAGATGAGATTATTCATCCACTAGTGGTGCGTTTAATCATGTGTACAGAGCAGTAACTGTAAATGCTCAGAGGAAACTGTTGACTGGTAAAGTCTTTTTGAAGTGACTAATGTATATAAAAGGACTTTCACATCCACTGAGATGGGTTAGGGGTCAGTATGCATGTGCATGTGTTTCCCCATTTGCACTTCTTGCTCATTTCTGCAAATGAATGTAGAGGTCAGTGACCTGGTGTGTGTGTGTGATCAACTCACTCTCTATTTGGGAGTGCAGGTCATTTACTATAACCTGGAGCTGCCCAAGTGTCATGTCTCTCAAATCGGTGGGCTTCAGACTTCTTTTCATTAGACACTCGCTGATGTGAGGCATGTGTGGAAGCTGATGGGAAAAGAAAAAAATCATATTAGGCATCATGTTTTATATAAAACAATGATTTAAAAATATAAATGCACAGCAATGTTTTACTGTTAGACATTTCTGTCAAACTATGTCATTACTGGAAGACTGTTACCTGAAAGATTGTATCATCTTGTAAGATTTATAGGCATTTCAATCAAAGAACAAGATTTATAAAAAAAATAATGTAAATGTGAAATTATAATGCATTTATTTTAAGAAAAAGACTTATTCTCTGCTCCCAGATTCTTACATGAAAGGCCTTCTTGGTTTTCTCTAGCATTTCTAAACACTTTCGGGTGATTTGTACATCAATTTCACTGATAAAATGGTGAAATTTGGTGCAGAATAAGAAGGTAAGATGTCATTAGAGTGCCTGAACTCTTTTAAATGACTTTTAAACCTCCTGAGTCTCGTCTGAAACAAAGAGGAATTTCAGTCATTTTTAGGTTTTCACCTCTCCAAGTAGGGAGGCTAAATTTAGGGGATTCCATGCAGACACTGTTATTGGGCCAGAAGCAACTTACTTGGTTTAAAAAAAAAAACAAACCCAGCACAGCCCAAATGGTGAACACAGTATGAGTTTTTACCTTAAACCGAGGAGCAACCTGGTTCATTTCACCTCATATCTTATATAAGTGATGCTGCGGCCTCTATTTTCATGAAATCGCCTTAAATTTGACTCTGGGCTTTCTGGTATGTTGTGATTCGATTATGCACAAATGTTCCTTGCAACTAAACACCATAATCTCTAACGCTTGTGGTGCTGTTGTGTCAGTCCAGAGCAGCAGATGCATAATATCTTTACCTGCCACATCTCTGCAGTTGCACATAGAGTGGAAGCACAAAGAATCTTGGTTAGTTTTCAGACGCACTGGGAGAGTTATTTGCTTTTGAGTCACCTGGCATCTACACTAACCCAACCTGTCCACATTCTTTCTCTTTCCATCCAGCAGCTTTTGTTTCTTCTACTTTAATTCAACCCTTGATAAACAGAGCTCAGAGAATAACCTGCTCTTTGTTTTTCAATGTATTTATTTTTTTTTTATTTTTTCTCCAGGGGCATTGAGACATTACATCTGCAGTCCCTTGATGAAACTTAAAAAAAGAGACAAGGCAAAAAACAGCCGAAAACAGACAAAATTGTGCACAATAAACAATATGAAGTTAAAAGTACATATAATACTAATAAAAAAGTAAGCAGTCTAAAATACGATAAACCATAATAACATACGACATGAGAAGATGGAGATGATAAGGTCAGCAGAGGATCTTCACTCTAAATGTTAATCATGGCGAATGTGAGTGTTAATAAACCAGTTTTATTTTTTTATTTAATTTTTTGAAAGATTATATGAGATCTCTGATAGTCACCAAAGCTTTAGTCCTCTGTCTCTGTTACAGAAAATAAATGATGACCAAATATATGTTTTCAGAGAGGAAAAACTCGGTCTCTGCATCTCGCTAGCTGATACGAGTTATCTCTGTTTACAAACTGGCTACATAGAAGAGCTGACACCCGTAACTTTGTACATCAGATACAAATTTGCACATTCCAGGATATTCGCTTTAATGGAGTGATGAACAGGTCAGGGTGTACTCCCCCCCACTTGGCCTAATGATTGCTGGGACAGACTTCATCTACCCACGATCCTTAATCGGAAAATTAAGCAATGCAGATCATGGATGGATGGACCGATAGATAGATAGATGGATGGATTCAATATTTTAATTGTTTGCTTATGTAGAACGTCTATCAATTTAAGTGTGGTTATGTTTTTTCTGTGCCCAAGTTGTTGAATAATAGTTGATATTTAAAATAATCACAGTGCGAATGCACACTTTGGCTGTAAACATTGACATTGTGGTCAATGTTTGGGACCTTATTAAATTTACTGGACAAAAACCCTTTTTACGTGTGATCCAAAGTTGGGGTTTGTGTCTACAAAGGCCCTGAAACGTATCTTATACATGGTATATGGTATATATATATTTATTTATATATAATGTTATATTTCATTAGAGCACCATGACTTTACCTCTGAAGTCAGATAAATTCAACAGCATCTTTCAGTTTTAAAGAGCAAAGTAGCTGCTATTTATCCCTGTTTACCTCTGTTAAGTCACATCATGCGGAGCTGCAGCCCGCATGCACACCTCCTTTGCTGCTCTGGATCTTTCCAGAGATAAATCTCCCCTGATGGCAAAATGACTCATTGATATTAAAAAGACACAACGTTTCTCATCTCCAGAGTACAAGGTTTGAGCACCGAGGTATGATAAACTCCTTTCCTCCCTGGTGTATCCATACTTTTGTGCATATGTATAAGTCTGAATGTGTGTCTGTGTGATGGATAATGACTCTCAACTTTCTGGGATGTGTGACATCATTGTTTCCACTGAAGTTAGTCGATCTATTAAAAAAACTCATAATACACACAAAGAAACACTATTTATACTGATCCACAAAGGAGGAAAAACAGAATTACATCCAGTTTTGCATATTGGTGAGTGCAGCACTTGTTATAATGATAAAGTTTAAGTCTAAACTGAAGAGTTTGGTATTTGACCCAAGAGCTGAAAAGAAAGCGTTTCCAGTTTATCTTTGCTCAGTAATTAAAAGTGTACAGCTCCAAAAACTCAGCTCAGCATACTTACCATGTAGTAACAGAACTCCTACATTATCTACTATCTGATTGGTCCAGACACACATTTCTAAAGCACTAAAAAATGGATTTAGATGACATTTAAGGTCTCCTGCTGATGAAGCCTTGTGATGTTCTTGGCTGTTGTTCCTTTAGCACCACCAACAGGTCAAAGTTTCCATTTATTTTGTAACTTATTTCAACATGTAACTACCACACAGGTTAACATAAAGATTAGTGCACGCGTGTCATAATTCCCACATAAACCATCTTCCTCATTCAGTCCATTTGCTTCGCTAGACTACATTTGTGGTTTTGAGTAGAATATATGTTAAAGTATTGGACTGATTGCATTGACAGTTTTCTCCGCCTTTATTTTTCATGTCAGGGTGACCTATATTTTATCTTTTCATGTGCCCTTTATTTGCACGTTTAACCAATTACTTGTAAGACTGTTGACATTATAAGCTTGGAGATAATTAAGTTCACTTAAGTTCACTAGTAAAGCCTTATAGTGCCTCTGTGAGTATATTGTTCCTGTCAATATATAGTTAATGATCGGTGCCTAAATTTTAAACATTTCTGTAACTCAACAGCGAGGTAGAAATGTGTGTGTTATTCCATATTTTAAAATGACTCCTCTCCAATTTCTTCCTTGTGATATTCTTTTCTATCATCCTTGTGACCTTCTCTGCCCTCTTTTCTCTTCCTCTGCTCCTGCTTTATCTCCTCTGATTTCCTGAGCTATTGGGGATATCATTTTGCCACTGGCACTGATGTTGTGCAGTCTCTTCTTGCTCATAGCAGCTGATCTCTCCCCTTAGATTTGGATTCTCAGATAATGTCCCCCCGGTCTGCGGTATCTTTCTCTTTCTCCTAGCGGCTGCATGCAAACCACATATCCATTCTGCAAGTTTGACAAGTGGCCGAAGGGAGATCAGTGAATTGAAGATCAATAGGAAACCCTTTGATTCTTAACTCATTCCTCCCACTGTTTACTTCAGACAGCTCTGCCTCCCTTATTTGATCTCTGCCGGACAGATAAGGATATGATTCTTCAGACATTTAACTTCCAATCTGCTGGTTTTTCTATCAGTCTTATCAACTGGATGAAACAAAGTTAAATGTTCAATCTACTGGGAGGTTTTCCTGCTGATGCGCCATCTGGTGGTCATTTTGTGCATCGCAGCCTGAAACATGATGTAGATTGTTTTCCCGCTTGAAGTGACCCAGTTGCACCATGTAGCGCGAGCTGCTGCTTTTTGCACTGTACTTAAAATAACCTGCATAACAAAAATCCCACCAATGCAACTTTAACTTCTCATTTTATCATTTTATCGCATTGCTGTTACAAACAAATGCAGCTCATAGAGTCTCTTACAGTTCACGGAAAACAAACATAAACACTGATTCAATCTGGTTTGTGTTAGATATTAATAAGGTATCAAATATCCCGACTGTAAATCTTTAAGATGACTTTGCAAAGCCTCTGCTGAAGGCGGGATGCTGCACTCCGCCCACACGTGCATGTTCATGCGCTCCCACTACGCGCTGCGCATCACAGATAGATAAACTGCGTCACGTGATCAGAGTTACGCATCGGGATGTTAATATGGTATATAGATCTACGTTGCGTCACAGCGAGGGCACAAACAAGGCTTTCGTGCCTTTACAACAAAAAAAGCGGGGAAACGGTGCAAGTTTGATCGATTTGTGAAACTATTATTTTCCTGGAAGAGTAAAATATGTTGTTGTAAAAAGACATAAGGATGTTTGACTCGTAAGAAAGCCATAATGACCGCTGCTTAGCGCTTTTAGCGACAGAATAGTGTTGCATTCAGGTGTGTTCACGCGCAGCCGCCGGTGAGCCAAACGCATAACGGGTGCTGCGTGCTCCCAGGCAGGAGGATGGTGGCAGAGATGGCGAGCTGGGGAGCGGCTTGCCATGTGGAAGACAGGTAGGTTTTTCCTGTGCTACCTCAAGAAGAAGATAAGCGTTGATGTGAGGCTTTGCAGCGGTGTTTGTATGCGCGCGAGCGTGGATGCAGCGCGACCATGCTCAGACAGGAAGTTGTGTCTTTTGTTACTGTCGAGTCTTTTAGTGCGTTTTATATAAAACACAAAAAATAGCCAAGATTTACGCTTTCTTGCAGCAAAGGCACACGAAAACAAAAGAAGATTGAGGTATAAATGAAGCTGTTGTGTTACTTTGTGATGACTCATTGTGTTGTTGTGCTTAAAGCGAAAGTTGTAACCTAATTAAATGCAAAACACCAGGATACCAGCTTCTCATTCTAGCTTCGTTAGATTTAAAATATGGACTCAGATCCCTTTTCTGAATGGCATAAATGCCTTTATTTGTATTATCAGTGAGCAGCTGTTTGTGTAAAACATCTGGGCATCAGGGTATTGTTGAGCTGACAGGTTACCTGATACTTATGACTCATTCTCTTCAGTTTCCTTGGCTTTGAAAAGGATGTCCTGACTGGAAAAGTCCCGAGCTGAGCAATAATACACTACATGGCTTTTTAAACTTAGGAACTAAACTCAAATTAAATGAAATTCTTTTGAAAAAGAGATAAAGTAGCTAAAAGCGGTGGATGTTTTGTGACTTATTCTTAGTAAGTGTCTGGATAATCTCTGTTTATTATAAACATAGAGGCATGATTTAATATCTAGACAGGAAATGGGTAAACATGTAATTGATTTTTTCTAGAACAAGTTGCTTATCTGCAGAAAGAAACTCAATGTCTCAGCTGTGTTTATGAGAATTCAGAGGAAGTATGGGGATGTAATGGCAGGAGCTGACTGAAACCTTCATAAGAAGGAGGAGAGTAAAACAAAAGCAAAAAAAAAAAAAAGTCTGAGAACTTGTGCAAAGCTTTTATTCTTTGTCTTGTATCCAAATTGTATCAAAAGTTTCAAGTGACAGCAAGATATGTTTCCCACGTCCCCCACGCTCCACATCTGGTGCATGTTGATTTGTGGCGTTTGGGCGTTCCGCTCATGTTTGCCAGACTTTGGCCACAAGCAAACCCAAAACAAGTCAGAATGTCAACCAACAAGGAACCAAATCTGAGTCTGATGCTGACACACCTGACAGGTTTTTAAAGAAGATACTGAAAGAAAAAGTCGTTGCTACTGCACCACATTTTATTAAAAGATTCTACAATTAAAAGAAAAAAATGAAATCATACCATCTCCGATAATGTTTGCATGGAGTTTATTCTGTCTGAAGCTGTATAAGAAACCTAAAACCTCAACTGGAAGATGAGTCTCTGTGCTGTTGCCATGTGAACGTTGACCTTCAGGAAGAGAAAAGCCGTTTCCTGGACAGATGTTTGAAAACAAAGGAAACCACAGCTTTTATCAGAGCTAACACTGTTAAAACATTACAATCTTAAATTTCAGGTTCCCCGATTCACAGCTTGGCTTTACACGGAGTTACACACTTTCACTATTTAGGAGGAGGGACGGCATGAGACAGACATGACCTATTTAATTTTTTTCCACCTGCAGGTGGTGAACTTGTTATTCTTGCTTGTTGGATTCTGTGACGTGTTGCATCTTGTTAAAACTCAGGCTTTGTCAACAGATTACTTGTAGCCAGTCAGTGTCTTCCTCGGTATCTTAATTTGCCACACTCCTGTACAAATACACACCAAGCCACAGAAATCCGACTAAAGACTTCTTTATTTTGAACTGAAGGATGTTACTTACATAGATGTATTTAAAAGAAGTGATATCGGTCTCATGCTGTTGGTTAGATTAGTTTGTTTATCTGAATGTTTAATGACAGTGCATTTCTGCAAAGCGCAGTAATGAGACTGAGATGTCTGTTGTGTACACACGTTTCCTGTTTCTTTTTTTTCTTTTTTTTTTTTTCATTCAATGCCACAAGTTCCCCTGCGTACACAAAGCTGCAGCTGCTTGGTGTTTTAAACCCTTTCTATTTTTGTGCGTGAGTCACCTCCTGATTTGTGTCTCTTGTCTCCTACAGAGAAGGAGATATCCCTGCACCAGAAAACAAAGGTAAAATTTTCTATCCTTTTTTTTGCTGATAGTTGCTCTGTTTGCTTTCACTTTGCCAGCGTGCA
>JBAMHX010000010.1:14093810-14110407 GCA_037177515.1 Pseudomugil tenellus | reverse complement strand
ATATATATATATATAGCACAACTTGTATCCTTTGTCCGGACACGTGAACATCAGGTCGTACACTGGGACTGTTTTAGCTGGAGAAGTATATAGCCATTGCTTATAAGCAGCATCAATTTAACCAAAATGAAATATTGACCATGGTATGCGTATATTTTTCTGACATGTGTGTCATATGTTACTTTTTACTATATGTGACAGTCATCACTGGAGATTCTGGTTTGAGTGGGATATTTTCCCTTCACTATTTCACTTTCACTATGTGTGCTGATGCAACTGTACAGGATATAGTCATACTTCAGTTTTGTGACACAAACGTGTGGTGCGAGAGTAACGCATAGAGAATGAATGACATCAAAGAAAATTTGAGTGTGCGATTAAAAAAAAAAGGTTGTGGGCTGGTATTGGCCTTGATTTAACTGCTGACTACAATGCGAGTTTCTGTGGTAAACTTGTCTTACTACTTCACTGAATATCTTAAGCGAGAAGTCATTAAATGGTGTTCTCCAACTATGACTGTATTATCAAGTGTAATTTTCTCTAAATGAAGCTGGGGGGGGGGATGGGATGACTAAGACTTTTCATGGAAAGCCTTCTTTTGAAGTGGGGTCTGATTGTCTACGCCATTCTTCTCTCACCTAGTCTCTCATTTCCTCTCAAAGTTTTAATGTTTAGGAAAATCCACACTCCCACCCAGACAGCTATGGACTAACTATTGTTTCCCTTTAAGGAGAAAACATGACAAATGTGCAGCAGAACTGGCTGACAGCCGGTTGAAGGAGAGTAGTGTCTTCTCAGCCTTTCTAGTGAAGTAACCTCCCTCTCATTTATCAAATCTGCTCAAATGACCCTTCACTGACACTGCTATTGTATTAGTTACAGCTAATTATCTCAAGTGTCCCAGCAATAACACAACACCACTAATATTTAACGGTTGCAGCACAACTTATTTATTCATATTATCCTTTATTTGTAACAAAAGACACAATTGCCATCCTTTTATCCTTTGTCCAGAATATAATATTTGTAAAGATAGAGCTAGAAACAGCAGAAATTAGTTGTATAAGTAGTAGTCTGGGGAACCATTAAGTATGTGTAATTTCTGAATTTAGCCTTATACATCTTAACATTCACCGTGTGTTTAGCTTGGATGTGACAGTGATGTCTTCTGACTGCTGAGCACTGCTACATCCCTAAACACCCAAGTCAATGCTTTCCGGCATATGAATTATAGATGGACCAGGCCGAGCTGCCCTTCTCTGCTCTGAATAAGTAAAACACTTATGCCTTTAAGTCCAGCTGGAAATATATTTTGCACTGGTGTCACACTGCGGATGTGTGGGTCCTGAGGAACCAGCAGGGCAGATAAAAATGGATGAAATAATGATGAGCTGGGATGCCGTCACCTTCCTTCCTTTTAACAGGGCAGAAAGAGGAGGGAACGGCAGAAATATGCAGGGCGGATGAACATTGTTTCCACCACATAGGTTGTAATGTAGGCCATGATGGAAAAATTTAACGCTCTGCTGCCGACAGAAAATGTTACAACTAATTGCAAAGTGAAGGGTTTCTCTCACCAATGCCATAAATTACTGGCATAAATGCTCAGAGTGGTCACCGTTTTATTGTGTTGCTGATACTGACCAGGTCGGCCACTGGAGACTTTTTGCGATTCTGTTTCTCCACCTCCACTTGCATCTTGGCCATGGGCTTGGCCATAGCCAGAGCGAGCTTCGCCTCTGCCTGCAGCTTCTTCTGTCGACTCAAAAAGTCCATGTCCTCCAGAGACTCCGAGTCGTCCTCTGTAGTGTCCCTGTCAGAGTAGGAAGAACTCTGCTTGGACTGAGACAGGGATGTGGTGAAAGGAGGAAATGAGAATGTGTATAAATAATAGTAAGTCTTTGCAATTTTTGTATATTTGTGTTACTTGCACTGACAGGAAGGTCATTAAACACATGAAGAACAGATCATTTTTGTTTCTCCCTCTTTTTTTATGCAGACAGATGGTTAATGTAGCCAGTTATACTTGGCCATGCAACACCTCTCCTCTAACATGGACCACAAGCCAAATAATGTGAACAAACATTCATATATTAACCAAAGTAACAGTTATCTCTGTGATTCATAATGCATATCTTACTTATTTCACCACTTTCACTCCTTTCATGTCTTCCTTTGACATTTACAACATCAGATCTGTATTACTCTTTGTAGTTTTACTAATTAATAACTCATTTTTTAATTCAACATAATAACTTTATTTTGGTTCCTCACTTATCACCAGGCCATCAATACATACCATGGGTGACAGAGGTGTGTCCAGACTGGTCTCTGTCTTGCTGTCATCTGCATCGCTGTCCTTGTCACTGCCGCTATCATTGACAAAACAGATCTGCAGGTTCATGCCGCTCTGCAGCCTACAAGAATGTAAAGAAACAGAAAATCCTAAAAAAGCACTGATAAGACACACCTCAGATAAAAAAATCTGACAATTACAGGATTTAGAGTGCTGTCCATAAACACAATGTGCTGCATTGTGTGTAAGCAAATGAGTAAAGATCCGTGCTGTCTCCATTTCCAGAGCAAATTGGAAGCTGGTGATAAAATTAGAGTGGACTTGTGTTTTTAATCATTTCTCCTTTAGTCTCCAATGTGGATCGATCCAGGAGGTCTGACGCAATCTGCCTGAGACCAGATGGGGCGTGTTTGTTGTTGAGGTAGAATAGAATATCCCTCAGGTGTAGATCCACCGTCCCATCGATCAATAATCTGCTTATTCAGTGCAGTAATTACAAACAGAACTGATTGATTACACTGCAAAGATCCATTCAGGCCCACTTAAAATAGGACCTGAGAGGTCGATTGTTATTTCAAAGGAGGCAGCATCAAAAACACTCACTATAACTCAAACTAAATAGATCGTAGGAGCCACGAAAGTGTCCAATTAACTTTTGGGACAACCAAAATATGATGAACTGTTTTCCAGGACTAGAGTAGAGCCTAACTCATACAGGAGGCAGTGAAAACTTTTCTCACATATTTATTGATGGAGAATGTGTTAGAAGTGTGTCCACCAGATAACACAATCGACTATAAAAACTGCTGCTCAACACATACTCAGCTCAATAAAATCTGATTTAAAGTTTACTTAGGAAAATGATTTTCACTCCAATTGTATTAATTGCTACTATAAAAACATTAACTCTAACAATTCTTTTTTATAGTTCAAATGCATTTAAGAATGGTGAAAATGTCAGACGAGTGTGTCACATTTTATCAGAACTCCCAACAATTTCCCCATATTTATAACAAAACATGAGCAGTATTGAAAAACCCACGCGAGTCAAATCACAGGAATAAAAGGGGACTGGAGGGATCATTCATTTCCAGTAATGCTCCTTGTCAGAAGTTGTCGCATTTAATGAGTGTGTGTGCGTGTGGGTATGTGTGTGTGTAACTGTCTTTTAGGAAGTGAGAGCCACAAGGTCTGATTATATCTGGCCCATTCACATCGCTCAGTTTTTCTTCCCGTCTTTCATTTTTCCCTGTGTTTGTTTTTTGTTTGACAGTAAATCTTACTGTTAAGATTTTTATTTATTTTTATTTACTTATTAACTTTATAACACAGCCAGGATTCATGCTCTTGTGACATGCCTTTCAGAACATCCTTATTCAGCAAAATACTTTTAGAAACTAAATGTGGTGTTTCCCATGCATCTGTCACATGGTTATTGTGGTAAATAATAATTCAAAAGTCAGATATCTTACCGGGAGGACAGGCTGGGTTTGCCACTCTTGCTGCAGCTTGTGTAGATGCCCGGGCCATCGTCGAAGAAACTGCCCAGGGCCAGCTTCTGCCTGATAGACTCCCTCTCATTCTTCTGGGCCTGAAAGAGGAGACGAGCAATGTGTGGATAATTTAATGCAACCTATTACATTTTCAATTAAATAATGAGGACAGCTAAGTGTTAGACTGACAAGAATGAGGCATTAGTAGAAGCTGCATGCACAAATACAAAGTACTGCCACCCTGAGCACCTCCTGTTGGTACAAATCACCGCTTAAAGCATATTAAAAGCAACAGCTTTGAATTAATTTGGAAAGTGGAGTTAGCCAGTGAGCTATAAAAACATATGCAAAAGCTGGCATTACCACATTCCACCAGGCGGTGGTGCTGTTGACCTACAGAACAACTAGTGAAAACTTTACATGCAAGATTCACACATGACTGGACCTGCACGCCACAAACCAAATGAAGACTGCCTCTAAAATGCATTAATCCCAAAGTTACAAAACAAATGAGACTGTCTCTCCTGACTTCTTCCTAGACTTGAATTTTAACTCAGCACACACTTCAACTTTAACAGTTGAGTCACACACAAACTGGTCCCATAGCCCATCTGTGAGGGTAATGGCGGAACACTAATAAGCCGCTCAGACTGAATATAATCAGCTGTATGGAGTTCAGTTCTGTGAAAGAACATTCACACAAGGTCAGGAGAGCTTTCCACAACATTTAAGAACCTCTTTGTGATTTTATGTACAAATTAGCTAACTTTCAAATATGAAGCTCCCCTTTTTGCCTCAAACAGAAGTTCATAGGACTTCTCAACTTTGGACTTGGAAATATTTAAGACAGTGACACATAATAAAGCTGTTCACTTGTAAATGACAAGTTCTCAATAGTTATAAACGAAGTTTTGATGGATTAACATCACAGGAAAAAGCATGGAGCCATTAAGGTTGACATTAGTGACACACTATGGCTTCATGCAGTTCTTCTTCTCTGGCTTTAAGATTAAGCTAATTGACAAAATGAAGAATGAACAACAAATATCCTCACCAATAGGTGAAAATGAATAGTAAAATTATTTGTTGTTGTGTGGACTTGATTTAAAGTACACATGATGTGGGATTGCTCTTTCTATAAATTCACATCTACTTTTCATGGAACATGTGATAACTTTTCTAAACTGGAACAGTCCACAGACATAAACATTTTCAGGTTGGAGCAAAATTCTGGTTCTGGTACCGAGGGAGCTGATAAGTGAGAGCTTTTCTCCAGTAAGATGCAATCTTTAACTAAAATTCCTGATTCAGTGATGGGGAGCTCTTGTTATTCACGGGAGCCACTGATGGACAGCAACCCTGATGAAATGTCCAGGACTGCTATCTATGACATTACTGTAATAAGAACAATTACTTACTCCTCAATAGGTTTCTTGACACTATTTCACAGATTCTTATTCGTGTTTTCTTTTTACATTGCTTGTCTCATTGGTTACTTGTCTATTTCCCTTCTCATCATGCCCAGTCTCCGCTTCTCCCCATCAGTCTCAGCCACCTCCCACTCATTCCATCAAACCATCACTATGGTTCATTCTGTTCTTCTCTTTCCAAATTTCTCATCACACCTTCACCCCTCTCCCACTCCTTTTCTCCTCTCCTCTCTTCTCCCAATGTTTATCTCTCTTGACAGTTGTATGCAGGCGTTGGTGAAAGTGTCTTCACGGAGGACAAATTAACATAATCCCACTCTACACCAGAGCCTGCAAGACGCATTTGGCACTCCGGGCAAACACAGCGGTATGTCAACTAGTGGACCTTGCTTGCATTGCTTCTTTGTGTATCTGTGTGAAGGATTGCTTAATCAAAATGAACATGAAAGTTTCAGTTTACTGCCTCAAAGGGGCAACAGCAGCCTGTGTGGTGAAGTTCAGGTCAAACATATTTCTGTGCACTTACATCACTCACTGACTAGAGCAAACGTGTCAGTCAAGTTACTCTGCAGAACAGTGGCATCAAGCCAAGAAAAAAAGCATAAGCTTCAGGCTCTCTGGGCATTCCTGGCTGTCGGCTTTCCTCATATGGTGGGGGCTGAGAAAAGGCATGACTGGGGGCTGGCTGAAACCAACTCCCATTCAAGAAGGCACTGGGGAGGTTTTTGCAAAAAGCATCAGAAGGGCCTCAAATTTGACAAGTTCTTATTGAGAGTTTACAGCTGCAGGACTTCACACATGCTGCCACAATAACTGGATGTCAGCTTTAAAACATCTGACAGGAACAAGAAGCAACTTCCTTCTAACTGTTCTGATATTCAGTCACTGTAAAACAACCTAATTAAAGTATTTGCAAGAGGAAAATTCCCCAAATTTTCCTAAAATGATGGAAAATGCATACAAATAATGATTATATTTTAATGAAAGTGCTAAAAGGATTTCTGCATATAAGACTCTTCCGGATCAAATCAGTTGGAAATTTATTTTTAATGGATGAGTGTTGGTTAAATCAAGCAAAACTATGGTTTTGTAATCATAAAAAACCCAAATAAAACTGCATGACGTCTGTGAAATCCTTTAGGAACAGAAGCGATGAAGCTCTGGTCTTAAATTAGCTAGTTTAGTTGTGATTGTAAACCTCTGACCTAGAAACCATAACCAGAAGCAATGCATTCAAAGTTATCTGTTCTTTTCTTTGTCCAGCTTCTTCTTATAGGTGTAGATTTTAGAGAAAATGTTTTTTCCAATTTATCACTAAAGTTGAGCTAATTGTTAGTCAAACATCAAATGGACTTTCATGATTTCTAAATAGATTTAGAACCTGGAGGGATATAAAACTGAACAGTTTGCCAGCTTTATTTTTTAATTATCAGAAAAAGTCGTGTTTTTGTCCTTTCTTTATAAGCTCTAAATATCTAGTTTTCAGTAACAAAGACAAAGAAACTCTGAGATGAATCACATTATCAGAAGGCAATGCAAGCACACTCAGAATTTATCTTCACAGGTTAAATCAGTGTTTATTCCTGTAATAGATTAATGAAAAAAAAAACCTTTTACATTTGGAATAGAGCAGCAGATTTAGCATCTAGCACCTGCCTGACATGACAGCGTTGTGTCTGGGTGTAAACATCACCTGCTACATGTTTGTGTTGACTTCTACGTATGTGTGTGGTAAAACAGGGATTGTGGCAGCTCCATAAACCACTAATAGAAGGTGTGGAATGCACCACTGAGAGGTGGAGGTGTGAAATGCTCCTGTCTCCTGTTCAGCACTCGGATAATCCAAACTACCAGCTTGGCTTTCACAGTTTGTTTCTGTTATGGTTTAACAATACCATAAAAAGAAGAGAAAAAGGGATATTGATAAATTTATAAAGTTAAAGCCTCTTAAAAGAAATGTATGTGACATTCTTGATTTATTGTGGTAAAAATTGAACATAGGATTCACCTTAAATGTGGTGTAACCATCTAGCAGCACAGCATCTCAGTAAGTAATTTCTGAAAATGCTGAAGTATACTTCTGTGCTCTGGCTTGACTCAACCTCACCAATTGTCTCTTATTGTCTCATGTTTTCACTATTTGATCATCACTCTTGGTCATTCTTGCATTACAGATTAAGAATGATCCTCCACTTATCTCCTCTGCTCCTTAAATTTTTCTTTAACATAATCTACAACTACTAATTCTAAAAACATGCAAACTCATCTTTTAATTCAAAATATATTGTTATAAAGAAAAACATAAATCAGTGTAAATATTCAGAACTTAACACAAAACGTGATAAAAACTCTGCCAAGGCAAATAATCAAAACATGTGTTTTCTTCTACTAATGTTAGGATTATGGTTTAATCTGTCACATTTACATGTAAATATACACGTATATATCTATGTGGGAAATGAAAATAAAAGAGGAATGATTGACAGCTTTAACTACCTCCTTTGGTTGCTGGCCTCTAGCACCAGAGCAGCCCAAATTAGATTGGGAGGAGCATAATTGGGCTAATTTGTGTTTTTCCTCAAATTCATGAAGCAATTTCCTCTGTTGAGAAACCCTCATTGACAGGCACATTTTCTCCTCCACTCTGCACTAGGACCATTCATCTGCAGGCCAAGAGGGTGATTTAGCCCTGGCAATAAACGACAGGGTGCTTGTTTTGAGCCGCTGTATCTTCCATCAAGATCTATATTGTAAATGGGGGATGAATTGAATTATCTGTGTAAACAAAGAGCACCCTCCTTCTGGCTCCCTCTAAATTGCTGGCTCTACTGGCCAAAAGCTGTTTAGTGGTTAAGATCTGCGATGTGTGTGAATGTGCATGTGTGCGCATGTATACTGCATGCCTACACAGTTCTATCCTTTGCTTTAATATTATTTTAAATTCCCTTTCAGGTCTTTTTTTACTATTAAAGCTAAAATGAATCATTCTTTCATTACTTAATATGTTCACTTTCCTGTCTTTCTGTTCTCAACATTCCTCACAAAGTAGTCTCCTATTTCTGTACAATGGGTTCCTTTCAGTTTCTGAGACCTTATTCTGCGGCTCCAGACAAAACCCAACGCGCTAGCACACACACACAATTACCAAATATATCTCTTTATATATATATATATATATATAAAATGACATTTTATTGAATTTAAGCTATTTCTCATTAAGCAACTGCTGATAAGTGTTTGTGCATGTGTGTGTTGCTGTGTGTTGGCATGCTGTGTGGGGTGTAGGGATGGCTCCAGCCATCAGCTTTAGACAAAGACTAAGAGCCTGGTCTAGTTATGAGATATCCCCTTGCAAAGATCTACTTTGTTGGACAGATGATTTACATTCTGTATTTCCAGTCTGTAAACACCTATACTTCTTTAAATTCCAAAATACTCATGAAAGAATACACCTAAATTATGCACACAGTCTAAATGTGGGTTCACATTTTCTTTCTGTGTGTGTCTTTATTTTGACTATCTGTTTTTGCTATCTGATATCTGTCTTTCTATGCAGTGCAGCATTCCATCCCAGATAAGGGACCTGACCTTTGGCCCCTCTTACAGTTCAGCTGCAGGTCAGCGCAAGACTGCTCCTGTCACTCAGCTCAGAACAGAACAGCTCAGCAAGTGGCAAAAAGGGCATAATGAATGTGTATACGGTGGTAGTGGGGGAGGGTTGTGGGGTAAATAAGAGAGAAAAAAAGAAAAGTGGAGTGGAGGGGGCATGAACTAGGTCTGGAAAGAACAATGAGTCGATGAGTCACATTTGAGCTTTTTCTCTGTGAGGTTTGCCTATTTGTATGGCGTGATTAAGTGTTTTTCTCTCAAAGAATGAATCACATCCAAGAATAAAACCATGTTGTTCACAGTATTATGTCATAACCCTGTCCTGAATATGTGTGGCATGTAATGTCCAGACTTAAGCCCCTCAGCATTATGTTGCATCACATGCTTCACACGGTAGAGCAAATTCACTTATAAAGAAGCATGGTGTTCATACTGAAAGCATTTATGGTACACAGTGTGTTTTCGTAAACCTAATTATTAATCAATAAGTAATACCTACTTTAATCTACCCTTATAAGAGAAACACAAAGCAAAAACAGAAAAAAACAAAACAGTTGTTGTTTGAAAGTGATTAGAAATACTGGACTATATAATCAAGCGAATAAATGATCCAGCACACGATCAATGGTTTGTTATTAATAAACAAAAATACAACCTGCCAGTTATTCAGAATTCAGAGATACTGGGTAGATGACGCGTTAATACTGCTGTTTCCACTTGCTTCCAGCATATTTGTATCTATGTGTTGGACAGGTGAGTGGTGTCAAAGTGAACACACACACAGGCAGCAGCTACAATGTTTGACGAGAGGACTTTGTGAGTCAACTCAGACACACATTGAAGTTTGATTTGCAATGCCGAAAGGAAAGAAAAACGTGACGCCCTTTACCTCTTTGTAGTCATCGCTGAGGTAGAGACCGGACGCTTGCTTGATGACATCATCTACTCTACCACATCCATCCATTTTATCCAGCGTCTCCCTCATCCCCTCCTTCTTTCTCCTGTCTTTTCCTTTCTGCTCCCCAGTCACTCCGGTTTCTCCAGACTGACTCTTGAGTTTGAGCCGAGTCAGTGCGCATCATAATCCCACACAACTACCATCTTCTGACACTAAAGCAAAACTCTACTCGTATACTACTGGCTTCTCCTCATCTTTCTCTAACTTGTTGTGACACTGTCTCTTTTTCCTCTGCACTTGCTGACTACTCCACTCTCCTGCTCGGGATCTGTCGTCGTCTTGCCTCTCCCATAGGACTGGGAAAGCACAACGGTCAGAGGTAAGGCCCCACTGGACCCTCCCTACCTTCCGCCCTCTGGACAGGACAGCCTCTCACAGTCCAGGGAGAGTAAGAGAGGAGGGAGGTGGGAGAAACTAACATTGGTGTGTTTTTTTCCGGTTTCACGCCCTGACATGAGGACAGCAGCTGCTCACCACCGGTTGAAAAGAGACACCTCAGCGATGTGATACTGATAACCACAGAGTGCACGTGTGTGTTTATGACAGCACAAGCATGACTCTACTTCTGCTGTGTCTGAGGGTTTTCCCAGACATAACTTCTCCCTATCTGTATTTATTCTCTCTCTGCTCCACCCAGGTCTGAGTATGTTTGCCACAGAAAGATTCACTAACTAGCCTCTATACTTGAGGCAGGATGAATGTGAAAGTGCCTGTGCACATATGTAAGAGGTAGTAGTGTCCTCCCTTCCTGCTAAGGTAAAAATAGTGCCTTGTGTGGGCATCAAAGCCAGCAGCCCCACAGCCTAAGCTGGCTAAATAAACTCTAACAGAGCACAAAGGACCATTAGTCTGGCACACAAACACACACAGCCAGTCATTCACTCACTCACGTACTCAGTGATGGCTTGTGCGTTGTATCATGGAGTTAGATTTTCAATCTGAGCTCTCCATGCTGTGTAATGACCTCATCTTTGCGAGACATTATCGACCTGTGATTCAAATATTAGTCATAGCCGGTCAGACAGAAACTTATATCCACATACGGCTGGAGATTCACACAGAAAAATGCCTGTCGGGATGGACAAGGAATTGGAAAACCATTACCAAGAAGGAGTACAAATAAACACATGGTGGAGTAACTGTGGATATTCACAAAGTATTATGTTGGAAGCCAGAGAACCCAGAGAGAACCGAAACATACGCAGGGAGTACGTGCAAATTTCACACAGAAAGGCCACTTTTTAAACCTGCCTCCAGCCAAGAATCAAACCAGCAACCTTTTTGCTGGTACAAGTGTTTCATGTTTAACATACCCTGTTGCCTAAACTCCTGCACTTCGCAGCTATCCTACGAAATAGGCTCTTATGAAGTGTTAAACACGCTATCTTAACTCTGCCAGCTTGGACATATAATATAACTACACAACCATATTCTTAATAGACTTGTAACATGACAGAAACTGCAGTCTGACCTTAATCAAGAAAAGCTTGTAAAACATTATTGTCTTTTTATTTTAATTATATTATTTGAAAGATTTAAACCCCCATCTGGGACAGATTTAGATGATGAACCATACAAAATAGTCAGAAATATCACATGAAGGTAGAGATTTCAGGTAAGGAATGAACTAGCCAGCTAAGGATAAAGGAGTAAGAAAGGGATGAAAAAAGGAGAGATGAGATTAAAGGGAATGGCAGTCGATAGCGATGAACATGAGTCACATTCATCTTTTTCTCTCTAAGAAATGAGTCATCATGAGAAAAAATGGGAAATCAGAAAGATTACTACTAGTTGAGGAGCAATGCATTTACTTAATGACATCTAAAAGATCACACAGCCACAACAAACACATGTATGTGCACACACACACAAAGTTTAAGTGAAAAAATAGGAAGTGGATGTGATTCAGGGTGGATCCTAGAGGATTATGGGTAGAGCATAGTGAATTGTCTGGTAAATTTACCCACACTGGACTACTGCTGGAGACAAAACAGACAACACAAGCATATTCACATACATAAATACACAATATCAGGCTGAAGAGAACGGTGTTTGGTATGTGTGCATGGGTGGGGCAGAGTCATCCTCACTGGATCTCTGCTTCATTACTGAGGCTGACTTCATAGTAAAGATGAAGTCACTGGTGTATTAAAGGAGGTTTGCTGGATGGAGTTAACCTATTCTGTATATGCACAGATCTACAGACACAGTATACACTGATGTGAACACAAACATCGAACCTCGAACGGATGAGGGTGCTTCCAGCTGCATACTTGAGACATATAAACACAAAGTTGAAATCTCATGGTGCTGATGGTGGCCTGACTTGGTCAGCTGAGAGAGAAGTATGAAAATGGTACATACACACCGACACAGACACACAAACACACACACACACACACACACACACACACACACACACACACACACACACACACACAGAGCAGCTTATTGTTCCAAGTGAACAGAGGGTGACTGTGGGAGAGGGTTCCTGGCACCTCCTGTAAGTGTGGGATCCAAGGCCAATGGTGCTTTGAGTGTTTTTGTAATTGTACAGCTATCCATGTGAGGACCAGTTTGCATATCAGACCTTAAGAGTGAGGATATTTGAGTTCCTCAAAAGGTTGTTTTAAGATACAAATGTGGTTTTAGCCATGCAAACATGTAGGAGTGCATGCTTGCAGCAAAAAGGCACCTTTCCTGTTTATCATTCCTGCATTCTTTTTGCTTTCATGCCTGAAAATAACAAAATTCTGATCCATGAAATCTGTCTGCTTTTCTGCCATTATGCAGTCAGATTGTATTTAAGTAAAGTTAAGCTTTATTTAAATATCACCTTTCAAGATATAAAAATCACAATGAATGAAAGATGTGTTTGGCATCTCATATAAAGAAACAGCAGATAAGCACGCTCATCTTGATCCTATTTTGGAAGGGGAAGAAAATGAATGAGGGTTGCTACCATAGCAACCTGATGAGAATTTTTCCATGGCGATGCTCTCTGCTTCAAACAAATTGGGTTGTGAAAGGAGCACAGGGTAGCCCATCAGGCAGTCCACTAACTCACACAGAGGACAGTGTTTGAGTCGACTTTGACAAATTGTGTGATACTAGAACAAAGTCTGCTCCTGTCCTGATGCTGCACAGCAAGAGTGTGACCACAAGAACATGATTCTATGTTTAATGCAACTAGTTAAAGAAAAAAATGGCCACTTAGGGTTTTTCGAAAGAAGAGGTACAAAAGAGCTAAAGCTAACATTTAAAAGTCTATAAAACAATAGAAATTATGTCATTTATTCTCTTTGTCCAACAAATAAGCCTCCAAATCACAAAATATCAATGTACTGTAATGTCACCGTGCTCAAACTTTCAGTCGATGCTACACAGCAAATGTGCTACCCGGTAAACTACACAAACTCACTATCTCGGTAATTCCATACTTTACTGCTCAGTTTTATCGATTGATGCTGTAATTACAACATAATCCATAACTGGCATATACTGCTCTTCATATATAATTCATCTGATCATACCTCACCCAAAACCACTCTCTTCCTCACCATCCTCAATTAAACCGCATGAGTTTATACACACACAAACATAACATAAACACACAGAAATACTCAAGTACAAACACTGAGAGGATGTTGGGAGGGGTAGGGTTCAGGATTCAGCTTTCAGTCGCAGTCCCAGAGGCCTTGGCAGGCTGACAGTACCGTTCCAGCCCAGGATGACACACTGTGGCCAAGCTGATAAATCTCACTATCAGCCTTCACCCTGGTGAGGTTGCTGAGCTGCCGACAGTAATACAGCCTCTATAAGATTTATAGATTTACATGAGAATCTGAAAACAGTTTGACATATTGAGATATTAAGAACCCGGCAAAAACACCAAGGTGACGCGCGCTTTTGGCTCTCTTAAGTGCTCAATGAGGCGAAGGGCAGCATGAAGGTAAAGAATATGTAGCAGATGATCGTTTTTTCTTCTCACGTTTCACATGGGATTTGTTGCGTTGCAAAGCTTACAACACATAAATCAATAGATGATTTTAAGTGATTACAGGCCATATGTTCAGTTTACAGATTCTCCAGCCTGCTACTTAATTGGCTAATGCCTTCTGACATTAGGTGCTTCAAATGATACAGGGTGAAAAACACAAGGAAATTTTTATTTCTCATAACTAGAGAAAGAAACATAAGTATCACATCTTATATAACATGTAAAATGGTGACTGATTGTCTCTAGACATATGCTAGCCTGGGAAACATGGAAAAAACAGCAACAACATTGTCCTCAATCTTTTCCTTTTGCCACTTAATCTAATTACTGCTTGACCATTTCATTTCTTCATTAAACCAATGCTACTTTTCTATTCTGTTATTGCCCTCTGAGTCTTTTCATCCCTCTGTGGGTGTGTGCTATACGTATATGAGGGGCGCTGTCTACGTCCTGGTTGCCAGGATACCAGTCTAATTGAGGCGCCTCTAGAGAGTAGCTGTTATCAGAGCTTGAACTCTGTTCTGCTCTCATTCTCCTTTTGCTTCCATCTCTCTATAATAATACATTCCTTATATTAGAGTTGAATTACCCATTAATGCTGCAACTTTATAAATAACTTTCTGCATTCCCCTAATTTAAATTAATCTTGTTTTTCCATTCTTCATCGGCATCAAAGAGCTGAATGTTCCCTTTATTTCCTCGATTTTCATCTGGGTTTTTAAAACATTTCCATCTCTGCCTTGCATCTGTCCTCTTCTTTATCTGTTTGGCATTGCTTTTCTCTGCGTTTCTTTCCTTCACTCCTGGCATTTGTGTTGTTTTGTCCAGCCTTTATCTGGGAAAGAACATGGCAGGAAATCCTTAGCCCATTAAAGAAATTCACCCTGCTGACAAGCAAATACAAATGTGAGGATGATGCACTGAGACTGATTAAAATGTTTTGTTGGATTATGTTTGGTAGAGGGTGGGTTGGTCTTATCTTAAGCATCAAATAAAGAACATACACATCTCAGGAGATCTGACTTAATCATTTTGGGGATTTTGATTTGCTTGTTCGAATTGCTGGTACACCCATAAGGCACATCTATCTCTAAAAGATTCTCCGCACTTGCTTTTCCTCCATAAAAAAAAACAAAAACAAAACAAAACTCCATCTTCCTTTCTCACTACTTTCCCCAGCCTATTCAGCTGTTTTTCCTTTCATCTTCCTCTCAGCTTATTCTCATTCTCCATCTTCACTGCATTGCAGATTTTTTCCCCTTGCAGAACAAGTTAAGGAAAAGCACATCTGTGTTGTACCGCTCTGCTTTTTTCACAGCACCATTTCCTCCAATTCTTCATAAGGTAAAGTGGGACACTGCTGTCACACATTAGAACCACACACACACCTCAAGAACACACAAGCAAAGCTCCCCCCCACAAGCTAACATTCACATTTAAAATGTTATTTACTGCTTTGTCAACACCACTTTTTGAATATGTGGACCTGGCACTACGCAGACAACATACCATCTATTCATAAGCAGATACATTCCAACAAACTGTCTCGTTGACATGGACTGATGAGGCTGGATAGAGGAGGATGTGAATAGGAGGTAAGACATTATTCCCATGAGTCAAGTGCTCTCTTAGCAACCGGCCACCCATCAGATTCACAACACAATCCTGTAACCACAGAAGGCATAGAAATACTCCCACACAATATCTGCACAGAAACATGTGCAACACTGTCCTAGTTTCAGACATACATTACAAACAAGGGTTTGTAATAGACTGAACTAAAAAAACTTTTAAGAATTAAGAAAGACAGGAAACATGAAAATCATGAGACGTCTTCAGATTTCCAGTGAAACTATTAAATTAGAGTCAGTTTGCTTTGAGGACTACCTGGTAAGAACAGTTTTCCTGGTGGACCATCCTTCACAGCATCCTAGAGCAGAGTTGGCTTAGCTGGGGTGGAAGGGGGGGAAGCAGAAGCTGGACTGGGATAAGACTCCCAGCCCCGCAGTGGTATTCCAACGGGAAGGGACAGAAGAGATCCCACCAAGTCTCTAATCCAAACTTAGAAAAAAATGAGTCTCCTGCTGCTGCTTGCCTCCCGTTATTGTCAGGTCAGTCTTCACCCAGCACTCTGCCTTCTTATCTGTTTCCTTCTTGTTTTCTAGTCTGTTTGTTCACAGAAAAGGGCAGAGTCTGATCGCTGCTTCCCCAACGCTGAAAGAGGGAGGGGAGTGAGACGGTAGGAGGGGTGTGAGAATGGGGAGAGACACATAGAGCGGGTGGGAGGAGAGCGGCGAACAGTGCAGTCCTGCTTGGATTTCTCTCTCCACTTTGGAATGAAAGAAGGGAGGCGCTGCGGGGGCTGAATGCCAGCCGAGCTGGCCAGTAGGGAGAGGGGGATGGTGGAGGAGGGCAGGAGGAAGGCAGGGGGAGTCAGGACTGGGATGTCATTCGGCTTTTTTATATGGAGTGATGCCAGAGAAGGGCAGAGGAGTGACTTTCATTCTTTAACCTTTATCTTAATCCGTATGTGTGTGCATAAATTCTAATCAAAAGGAAACTGAAACATGGTTGTTGATTCATACTTAAATGTTTTTATCATCAAAGATGAAAAATTTTAAGTAAAGCTGGCACTGAATTTTAAGACATATTTCCGATGGTTCACTGACTTTTTTATTACTTTAAAGATTGAATGAACAAACCAGACAGATGATCCTCACACAGCTTATATTGTATTTTAATAATAAACTAAAAAAATACTGAAATAATTTAATATTTGACAATAGGAGAAGATATACGATATATACGATA
>JBAMHX010000010.1:14064759-14076542 GCA_037177515.1 Pseudomugil tenellus | reverse complement strand
TCTAGAAGAACCCAAGTTCAAGACCCACTATAATACATTCAACAAACACATTCATATAGAATAATAACACCCACCTGGGTTATGAGAGGCGGTCAAACATACGAACGTATGGCTAACTACATGACTATAACTACAGAGTGAACAACCTTACCGAGGTGTTCATCAAGCGCAAAGGAACAGTATACGGTCACTAGTTTCCGTGGTGTGAGAACCAGCCTGTCATGTTGGCTTTGTCACCCTCTAAGTGCTGTAAAAAAAAGCCGGATTCAGGAACTGCGATCGTGTTTGAAATCTCTGCCACCCATCTCTTCCTCTGCGATAACGTTCTTGCGCAGCCTCCTTAGTCTCCATACAGCTATTATCAATGGTCACGTGATTACAATAATATAATCATTTAAAGTGTCTGTGAGAAAGTGAGTGAGTGAGATATATATATACAGAGACAGAGAGAGAGAGACAGAGAGAGACAGAGATAGAGAGAGCGGGAACCGTAAGACGCCAAAAGCTGTAAAGCTGATCTGCTGTGAGATTAACCACCGCGCAGGTACACTATAGAGGCTGGATTTGTACAACAAATTACATGCAAACTGACAGGTGCACCGATATGCACCCCACAGCTTGGTGGGTGTTTAGAGGAGGGGGGAGTGTTTAATTTATATTTCAAAGAATACTCCGCTCACAGATCTGTCCTCCTCTGGATAAGGGGCATCACCGCATACGCCCAGTCTGTGCGCGCATCGAGCCCACTCCAAGTGGCATGATTACATCTGGCAACAGACAGATTCATAGTTTGTATTAATTAACATTTATTTGGGAGAAAAAATGAGCCATCATTAGGTTTAAAGAGGCCGATTGTGCTTTTGTTAAATTGCACAGTCATTCGGAGGCTAAATGATGTAATGTTCCCAAAAAAGTCCCAGGAGGAACATGATATCCCCCCGGCAACAGCAGTGACAGAAACGCCCAATATCATACAATCAGACAGCGGATGTCACCCACCAAAGCGGTGGTCCAACTGACCCCCAGTCCATACACCATTATTGGTCAAAAATAAAGTCGCCGCCTGCATGAATTAAACCCGGAGGAGCAAAAAAAAAGTACCCTGGATTCAACACAGCTGCCGTTTAAACAATCAAATACTCACTGTCATCATCTTTGTAGATCCCCCTTCACGTCAAGACATGGTAAAGTGTAAATCCCAGCTGTTAGACAACGGTGGTGGTGCGGAGTTGTTAGGAGCCTTATTCTAAGGGCGTGCGGTGGGGAGGCGAGCTTCGCCTGAGAAATGACACAGAGCCGGTGGATAATTCACACCAGTCATCGCTCTGTGTGTAGTAGTCTGTCTGTCCGTGGAACAGCCTGTATGGGTGTCCTTGCAGAAACAAGCTAAACATGAATGTCTTTAAAATCCCATCAGGTCAGCGCAGCCTCCGTCTTGTCCTCCCCGGCAAACAGTTCAGCCTGCGCTCTCTCGCTCCCACGTCAGCTGGGAAATAAATAGCCTAGCCTCTGAGTAAAGTGCGACCCCCCCTGTGGGCTTGCGCACGTTTCAGGGATTTCACACAAGCAGCCTGTCTTTACAAGCAAAACTTAAAACTAAGCATGTGCTCCCCAGCTGGTACGGCTCCTACGTTTTTGGCGGCTCTCTATAAGTTGGTTTTCTGTCGCAGCCTGCCGCTCAGAGGAGTGGCGACGACAAAACACAACTAAAGCCCAACCTTCTGCACCCACTGACCTTGCAAACCATACTGGGAGACGAGGATACCGAAACGAAAAGGTTTAAAGGTGAACTAAATCTATTGCCTATAGGTGTTTTGAATTCTTAGCTTCGTTTTAACCTTCTGAATTATCACCTCAGTGATCTGATATAGTGAAACAATTAATCTTCTCTTGTGGAAATGAAAACAATCACATACCTATGTGATATATTTTTGTCATTATCCAACCTTTCTAGTTAAAAGTTGCGAGGCAAAGTTTCCACACTCAGACTGTGGACATATAGTTTGTACATTTAGAAACAAGAATTCTGAATGAAATTGCAAAGAATGAAGAAAAAAGTGACAAAGTTTATGATTCAGACTCTGAGGAAGTGATGAATTAGTAACTCACTGTTTTGAACTCTTCCAAAAGCTGTTGATGATTTTCTTTTTCTTTTTACTGTACACCACAAATACAAACTCAAACAGGTTAAAGGGAAAAAACTATCCAGAATTGTCAGCCCTCTCAGAGACAAAGCTCTTGTGCTGGTTTGCTGGAACATTATACAAAATTATTTTGGAAAAAATAAATCATGTGTGTCCTTTTGCATACTCCTGCTTTGATGGACCATCCAGCTTACGGTCACCCTAAATTTAAAAACAACATCTGTGCTGGTATGGAGGTGGATTACAGCAGACCAGAGCAAATCTGTTAGAAAAAAAATCTTATAATCCAGATGTTCTTTTATGGGTTATTTGGACAACCAGACTTTGTCACAGAAGGTCCATTGTTAAATTTGGGGTGCTGAACTGACTGGCTTATATTCCAGACAGCTGAAACATGTAGTGTATGATATTAGGAATACAACTAAATAGGTCCCAAAATGTTGAGCAACAATCTAATGGACAAATAAAAGGCAATGAAAATTAGTGGGTTATTTAATATAAAACCATATTCAGTTATTTAGGAAAAAACAACCGCAACTGGTAATGTGCTGCACACATCCATGTGATTACATCAGATCATTTTTATGTTTCCTAATCCATTTTTGCATTTATGTTGCTTGGTCTAATGGAAACATCTTTTGCTGTTTAAGGGATGACACACAAGCACCTAGACACAGATGGGACTGTAGTACAAACGCTGAAGAGGAGTGAAATGAACCTGACATGAGCGTTTCGTGTTGCATTCGGTTTCTTCTTGGAGCAGTTGCTTATTCACATTCACCAAAGTGGAGATGGACTTAAATGTCAGATATAAAGCAAACTTCAACCTTGCCCAAAGCATTTGTCTTTTTGTTGTGTTGTTGTTGAAGTGGATCTTGCGGTAATTCAAAACTTTTCTCAGACTGTCGGTGCAACTGAGTGCTGCCTATATGTGTCGCCGTTTGAAAGATGGTAGCTGTCTTCAGATATGGAACATTACAAAAGCAACAATAAGAGTTGATCCATGTAAAAGAGAAGTACTTCAAAGGTCTCTAGCTAGCGTCTCCATTCATTGCTGTAAGGACAGAACTAGTTGAGACCCCAAAGAGTAGGGCAGCGGGGGTCCTGCCTGTTGCTATCACTCCATTCCCCAGCGTTGCTTTCAAGTGTCTTATCAGCGTTTCCACTCCTCTCCAGTCCTCCAAACATCTGTCATTGTCAAGTAAAGCGAGGAGTTGTGGAGTTAATGCCTTTAAGTGTTATAATGTACTTCTGGGGAATTTTAGAGATAATATGTAATGTGTGTAAGTTTAGATGTTCACCAGGCAATTAGCTCATCATTAATTTATCAACAGGAGGCTAATATTGTTAGGTCACTCCTGCATTTATACAGGCATGCACACAGTTTGCTGTCTTTGAAGTTTCCATTTCTCTTTTGCATTAAGGACTCAAAAGAGTTCTGACATGACACCCTTCCACTCAGTGGATCATTCTGCAAAACAATAGAAGTAGCAACATGCTTCGAGCCAAATGGGCCAAATAAAGATATCCCCTATCTGTCATCTCAAAGCTTTTGGTGTATCTTCATCACACCTGAGAGAAGATGACTTTGTACTGTACTTTTGATTGAAGAGGTGGTCAGAGAAAGTTCAATATGCAACGCCTCCAGCACCTCAGATCAATCACTTCATTTTTTTCCCTTTCTTCACTAAGAAGAGGAGCGGTATCTGTCAGAATGTCATTCAGCTGGATTTACCAATCACTGTGGGGCAGAGACATGTGGAAAAACAGCCCATTCTAGATCTACAGTATCTTGGAAAGCTTTGCTCTGTCTGCCTGCTTAACAGTCCATCCACAACAGATATCTGGCAGGAATCACTGAAGGCCCATTACTGACAGAGAGATAAGGCTGGAGAAAAGAGTGCCCCTCAGATAATACTGAAAAGTCAGGAAACATCTTCCTCTGCTTATATCTGTCTCACAGGCATTTAAAAAACAGGCTGCTCCCCACAGTCAGTGAGAAATTGAACCTGTCTCTGGCTTGTCAGGAACTCACCAGCTCCACAGAAGAGACACCAAAAGTGACCTTGGAGGATCCTCCTCTCACTTTCCTCGCTCACTCTCTCCTTTCAGGGACACAGAGATTGAGTTCACCTCAGAATAAGATGGGCTGAACTATGAAGCGTCACCAACATGACTGTAGTACAAGGACAGACCCGCGGAAGGGAAATGTCCTGCCTTGTTACAAAAGACACAGGGCCAAGGGAGACCAGACAAGAGACTCAACATGCCAGTTTTCTCACGGTGTCATATCTTCTTTAGATAAAGTAGCTCAGATCCTGTATGTTGTGAAAGAAGTTTTACTATTTCACTACAAGCCTTTTAGGATGTGCACCACCACCATCTATTTTGTTGATTACATAGAATAAAGCAGAGTATTGACTTTAAGCATTTTTATTCTAACATTTAAGGTTAATTTTTCCTCCCTGTTGTTCTTCCAGGAAGCAACTGTCTTGTGTACATGTATCTCCTGAGCATCAGAAGGCTGAACATGCTCCACAACCCAATCTGAAGACTTAACTCGCCCACAGTGTTCCACAAACCTTAGTCAGCATATGTTTGTCAATCTTTAACATTTAGGCTTGCATAGTCAAGATGATTGCTCATCACTTATGTTTATTATATATGTAACAGTAGACTTTGTACTAAAACTGGCTACAGTACAAAAACTGGCTTTAAAAAACAAGAAAAAAACCTACAAATATTAGATTAATTTTCCTTGAAATAATTTCTTGTTCTGTTGGCAGTTAATTTATCTTATTTCAAGGAATATTAACCTGTAAAGAATTCCTAAAACAAGTAAAAAAAAATCTTAAAAGAAACTAAGTAAGAATAATTATCTTAAAAAAATAAGCATATGTGTCCTTGATTTGAGATATTTAATCTTACTTAGATTTTAGTTTTTGCAGTGTATATTGTCACCATTGTGCACCCCCCACTCTGAGCTAAGGTGACCATACAATGTACTCAACATAGAGTGCTTGTGTTTTCCAGGTTTAGACTATTCATACTGAAAACAACATGAGAGAAGAGATCTTAACGGTAACAAAGTCATTTATGTTGGGATGAGTTAAAAAATCCTGCATAACTTAGACGGGGGATAGATTTTATAAGGAAGAACTTTTCCCAATGTTATTGTAAGCAACTACACTGGATAAAGTCCTAAAATATAAAGTTTCTGTTAAATGAAATTAAAAACATATACATTAAAACTTCACTCTGTATATTTCCCTGTAATTAAATAAAAATTTAACTAAATTTAATTTCAGAAATATTGATAAATGCTTTCTGGAAATTGTGTCTTCATTCAAACCTGAGCGAGCCACATGCTTAAATGAAAACATACCAAAAGAAATCTTTTTTCTGCAAACCCAGAGACTAAAATACTTGGAAAATCATTGTATATCATCACATAAATGCAGAAGTAATATGGAAATCCAGTGTTGCTGTGAATCATCAACATTATACTCAGAGATATGGTAAAAGATTTTAAGCAAAACATCTGCCATCATAATGTCAATCCTCAGTGGATATGAAGACTTTCCTCAGAACGCTGTTTGTGCTTTGAGACAGCAGCAGCAGGATGCAGACTGTGTGAAGATGAATGGAGATGTCAGATGGCAACAATAAAGGTCTGATCTTTAACTGGCTGACTGACCTGGAGTCCTAAATAGAATGGGTGGTCAACCATTAAGAAAGGTCATCAATCATAAATACAATGGTGATTTATTCCATTCTGACTGCTGGGTGGGTGCAGACTGGTGAAATAAAGGGCAGCGTGCCCATTGTTCCCCAGAAACTACATGCATATTTTAGCGTGTACATTTGGATCTGCACGTGTTCATGTGCTCCGTCACACCACCCCCCACCTTGGTGTCTATGTTTTCGCAATCGGTCAAATAACAACTCCTGTCTCTAACTGTACTTCTAATACCTGGTTGTAATATATTGATCTTCCTCATACTGCAGCTCCAACCAACAGTTTCACTTGCTAACAAAGTGTGAAATGAACAACATCTTGTCCAATATGTGTACAAGCACTCACTGCTATCCATTGAAATGGGAATCACGTTAAGGTCCAGTCTGCAGTGTAGCGCCTGCAAGTGTGTGTGCAGCTTTTCACCCAATGAGAACACATTTAGAACAACACATTTGTTTAATCTAGCCTGGTTATGGAAAGTAAAGTGATCACTTAGCGATAGACTGTTTCTCAAAGCTTAGTAGTCATCACAAAGCTTTAAATCCAATTACAAAAAAGGGCAGAACATCTGCATATGGTCATATCCATAAAGAAAGTCGGGGTGGGAAAATAACCGTAAATATTATGAAGGGGGAGTAATAATGTGAGGGAAGATGAGAGAATTGAAGCACTGAAGAGATTGTGATGTTTACAATCATGGGAGAAATCAGATTCACGCTTGTGAAAGTAACAGGAATGTTATGACATATAAGTGTGGGCTCATGGCGACATGCATGGTTTTTCTAAAACAGTATGCTTGGGCTTCATCTAAACCCCACATTGCATAAATCATAAAAGCAGAGGCCTTTTCAGAAATCTTGTCACTGCAGGGAAGCTTATTTCAGGCCAAACTTCCCAGGAGGGACTGGCACCAGCAGAGTTGGCAAAAGTCAGCCAAGTCATTAATGAAGTTATGACCACAGTCTCTGTTGTAGTAGAAGGTCTTAATCGCCTGCAAACGTAGAAGCCCGAGACTTGCTCCAGACCCATTAAATCCACGACACAGTAATTAGGGAGAAAGAAGGGAAGGTTTGTAATCTGTTCAATTAGCTCAGCCTGGTGAGGCGTCCTGTGGGGTTCGGGAAAGATTCATGCTCAAGTCTGCTGTTACAGGATGAATCACATGGTCATAGCACTCTCAGTCTCCTTTACATGTCCCTACACTGTGTTAACCACCTTTCCTCTCCTTCCGAAGTGTTGCCGAAGATTTCATGGAAATTCAATGGTCTGACATGGAGATGAGACCCAGGAGCGCATCAGGACACTTGTCTGGCAACCATCCACGGCCGCTTCTGTGCACTGTCAGCAGCACAGGCAGAAGGAGATATGCATCCGCCCTGCCCCGTGCTCATCTCCACGCCATGCAGTGCGCAGATGTCCAAACAATTTACTGCCCACACCAAATTGGATAATTTCTGTGGTGTTTTGTGCAGACTTGCACCTGCTGTTCTCCTCCTCCTCTCGTAAACAACTAAGCACCCCAAGATTGGGGAAGAAAAGAGAAGAGCCGCAGGAGTTGATTTAAAGACCAAATTAAACAAGGAAGGACTTAGATGGAAGAAAAGGAAACGAGTTGTTCGGTGATATGACAGTAAAAAACTTTTCTGTACTTTTTCAGGAAATATTCCATACATCCACACACCCGCATTGCATTATATTTTAGTAAAAAACAGCACAGGTTTCTGCACAACCACCTGTAATCTTTGCAGTTTGACTTCAGTCATATGGACCAGGATACCAAAGTGCCGCTAAGGTCAATCACCAACTAAAAAGTGATCAGATGTGACAGAGATGGAGTGGCAGCTCCATCTTAAAACTGGGTTGATGGTGCACAGATCATTACAGTAACAGATGTATAAAATATATGTGTGTGCCTCTTGGCAGGGTGTGTGCCTATGAACCCCGAGAGACCCTGCAGGTGGTGGCACACTACCTAAATCAACTATTGATCTCTCCTGAACTGTCAGATGTGAGTTACTGCTGCACCAGAGTAAGACATGGGCTCATAACTCATCATTGTAGAGATGGCAAGGGAGAAAGTCCGAGCAGCATCAGTGTGATTGTGTCTTTACTCTGGTGGGAACCTTGGTATTTAGTTACCTGAGGTTGTTGGCTCCCGAGGCTGAAATACTTGGCAACACTCTGACCACAAAGTACATTGTTGTTATTCTACACAATTTATGCGTTATACTCAGGGTTTGGTTGTTTTCTCACTTGATAAAGTTGAAACAATAGCTTTTTACTTCAAGATGTTTGGATAATATTACTGAGACAAACTACCTGTTCTAGAGTGCATAGTACAATGTTTACTTAAAAAAATCCAGTTTGTTTTACCATTTTTAATATTGTTCACTACACATGCATCTGCATTAGTGAGCTACGTCTTCCTGCTAAGCACAAATGGTACATCCTAACATGGTGTGTCTTATAGGTTTTTTGGTTTTCCAGATGCTCATGACATGAGGAGACCCACAGGAGGCTTTGTTACTGGTGGCTCTTCACATCAGTATGGTGCTGAGGTAATCTCTGGGACTTCTCCCATTAATACCAGCTTTCCTTGGTAATCTTTTGGAAGTGAGTTTAGGTTGTTTGTCATTTATTTCCAGGCTTATTGTGGTGTGATATTCTTTTGACTTTGTAATAATGCATTTAATAATAATAATTTAATAATAATATCCGAGAGTAGTGCTTCAAAGAAAAGAAATTAAGAACTTAAAAGAGATTTTTTTTTCTTAATAATTTGGTTAAACACATTTTTTTCTCTCAGTTTCACTTTAGCAACTAAGATAATTTTGTGTAAGTCTGTTGTGTATATTCCCAGCTGTCATTTGACAACTTTAAGGTAAAACTTTTGCATTGAAAGATTTGTAAAAGCAAACATGCCCACATTATTCCCACAATATTCATGTAAATGAATGGATAAATTACAGTTTTTTTAAAACTAAACGACACAAATTAAGATAAAATGCAAGCATTATAAGTGAAATTTTGTCAAAGATAACAATCATTGTTACAGTGTTAATTGCCTTCCTGCAAGCTGCTAATTACAAACCGAGCAGACATTTCATATCTGTGTGTTTGATTTGACTCCGTTACATCAGCTCTAATCAGGAACACTTTTCACATTCAGTAATGTTATCACTCTGTTCAGCAACTTAATCTTTGTTTACCAAAGTAGTTACAGGAAATAAAAATACGTTTCTCAATGAGTCAGACAGGCAAATGCTCATCTATCAGCTTGTATCAAAATCTTGCTGTAGGTTTCACATAACAAAGCCTTTGCTGCATCACCATGGTTACTCTGGTATTTTGCTGTATGTTAATAACTCAAGTTCTGCAGGTTTATCTTGAGTTTTGTGTTGTGGAAATATCTTTATCATTCCCTGTAGACAGAAGAATGTTTCTTATTCAACTTTATTTGACACTGTAGGGGACTACAACCACCTTGAACTCACCAATGACAGTAAAAGTGGGATCTGATTTGAAAAGAAATACTCCATTATTCTCTAGCAACATCCCTTATCTCATTATTTTTTCTTAACCTTTTAATGATTTTAAAGACCTTTTTCTTTTAGTATCCAGTTATTGTCACTGTATCAAGAAAAGGCATGAGAAATGTATATAAATCCCTACATTGGCTGTTCATTTTTACACCTATCAACATGGAGGTTGTATTTGGAGGCATCACTCTGTTTGTTAGCAGCATAACTTTAAGTTTTTGATTAAGTTTTTGATTAAGTTTTGGAAATCTCAGAATAAGGTACAACTGATTAGATTTGGAAGATTTGAAGTTCCAAATCTTGCCCAAAAATAATTACCAAAATCATTTATAAAAGAGATTACAATGGCTTGGTGGAGGTAAGGCTGTCTGGTGCTTGTTTTTTTTAAATACAGAGATAAAACTTTTGGGTAACATTTTAATCAGAAAATCTTCCACTTTTAGTGCTGTAATGCTTGCAGTGAGCTTAATGCTTCATGTACGCTGATATCAAACTAAGTTCTACATTAAGGGAATAGGCAAAATGAATAAGATTTAAGATTGACTCTAAAACACATAAACAATATAATGTTACTCTGATTATGATGTGATAAATTATTTTCATTTAGATTTAGCCTTTTAATGCACTTTTTCAGCTGAAAGCAAGACAAAAAAAAAAAAAAAGATCAGATTATAACAATTTAAATCATAACGGTCCTCTTTTTAAGGGGATTATATATCACTGCACTGATCATTGTCCATACACCACAGTGTATGAACGGCCGTTCTGAGGAGAATGAAGTAAAAGTCAGCATACTCAGGTAGCTATTAAATTTCAGCCATATGCAGCTGGTGGACTGGCAAAGTGGGTGATCACAGGTCTATTTTTCAAAAACACACGTTAGTATTAGTGAAAATAAAGACGGTGAGTCAGATTAATTCAATTCACCTGCAGAAAAACACATTTTCTCCTGAGACAAATCATAAGACACGGAGGGCAATCTAACCCGAACCACAGAGAATGCCATAATGGCAACCGGCCACTTTAGCAGAGACACATGTCCTGTCAGATGCACTGCCGAAAGCGCAGTTTTGGAACAGACTCTACCAGGAGGGAGACTCATCACTTCTATCACAATGAAATCCCCTTTTATATACTCATATGATTCTCTTCATTCCTCGTTTATCAGGGATTTTCAATAAGACACTTGTGTTTCTTTTTTCTTTTGCTTCCTATTGCTTGTTCTTTTCTCCTCCCTTTAAATTTTACATTTACCATCTAATCTCTTGTCATCTGTTTCCTAGGGGCATTCTGTACTATCGCTGATGCTCCATGCACTATCAGAGAAGAGACTAAAGAGGCTGGGAGGGTAAATAGGCATCAGGGCATCAGGCACATATTTCAGTGGCAAACAGAGAGGCAGGGATCATCTGCAGAATATCGAGAAAACCACCCTGACAAAAAGAATCAGACAGTAAATGGACCTTGTCGTCAAGTGTTTTGAATCATTCAACAGCTAGGCAACATGAAAGTGCATAACAATGACAGCTGATATATGGATTGTGTGTATGTATGTGTTTTTCTGTATGCAGGGCATGACTTTGCAACTTTGTGCTAAGAAGTCTTTCTTATTAAAAAGAAAGTCATTGGAAAGGTTTGTATTTATCTATCTATATACCAAGGCTTTGTCCCACCCTATTGTTGGGTAGCCTACAAAGCTGTGTGGAAAGGTGTGTATAATTTTGCTAAAGTTGAATGGAGGTTCTAAACTTTATGTTAATCTACGCCTAAAAGAATCTGTAACGAAATAAAAGCTGCATTTATGGGCTTGTTGTGCAGAAGGACAAGAAGAAGTAGGAGGTAAAGCCAGAACAAGACTGTATTCGTTTTATGTAAACATGTTGCAATTTTAATGGACACTAACGTCCACAGCAGGCCCCCATGTGAGGAGAAGGGGATTGGCAGGGGGGGAAGGAGGATGTGGGAGGCTTTCAGACCACTTTGCTCCTTTGAATCTGTCAATTCTGTCCTGCTTTCGCCATCCTCTCTCTCTCCTCATCTTCCCATCGTCTTTCACCCAAGATTTGCTCATGCATGTTATCACTTAGCTGACAGCAGCAGGAGGCTACAGAGGAATTCTTACACCGAAATGCTCCCCTGGTGCTATCCAACCCTCTATCTCCATTTTTGCTGCCATTGCTCCACAGCTGTCCTCCTCTCTCACTACTGTGACCATTATGCTATCATCCCTTCCCCAAATCCAGAATGTGTATGTCATAATTACTGATCTCCTCTCCTCTCCTCTCCTCTCCTCTCCTCTCCTCTCCTCTCCTCTCCTCTCCTCCCCTCTCCTCTCCCCAACCACCTCCCCTTCTCTCTCCT
>JBAMHX010000010.1:14028794-14045131 GCA_037177515.1 Pseudomugil tenellus | reverse complement strand
GAGAGAGAGAGAGAGAGAGAGAGAGAGAGAGAGAGAGAGAGAGAGAGAGAGAGAGAGAGAGAGAGAGAGAGGGGGGACGATGATGAGTGTGGTTCAGCTGTGTTAATAGATCCGCCCTGGTTGGCCGTCTTTCTCATGCCAAGCCTTAGTGATTTATGGGCTATTTGGATATAGCTGGGCCACTGAATGTACACAATCCCTCACACGCAACTGAGAAAGAGAGAAAAGTTTGAGGTATATTGGCTGAGAAGCATTTCATTGACAACCTATGAGAGCGCAGACAGAACAAAGGAAGGAAGTCCAGGGTAAGAAAAGAGGAGAATCTGAGCGCAGAAGAGAATGGAGGGAGAACCAGGGGACAGAAAAGGTTACAGGAGGTACAACGTCAGTAAGACAAGAGTATGGAGGACACATGCAAAGAGAGCAAGTTTGCATTGAAATGATGAGGAAAGTAGATGGAGACGAAGGGAGGTTAAGAGAAGACTTTTTCTTTGTTGTGAACCACAGAGCATTTATAGTCACGTCTATCATCACAAACTCCCCATAAGAACACTTTGTCATAAATATTTTAAGTGAAATTAAATGTATAATAACTTTATTTTTATTTACCATTTACTCTTTTTTTTTAACCCTTGGCCAGTTTTGCTTGAATTGTGACACAATTCCCTTAAAAATATGGCAGTGCTCCATTTGGACGATGCCTTCATGCCTTTCACGTCGGCAGCCGGATATTCTGTTATCTGCATGAGGTTCAAAAGAAATCAGTCTTCTGAATCTTCTGCCAAACTGCAGTTTGTTTCCCTTAACCATCTGTAGCATACTTGAAATCATCTTTGCTATGGTCAGTCCAGCAAACACTTAAACAATTTCAGTTGTCATAGTTTCTGCCACAGTTGTCTTTTATTCTTCATTTTCCTTTTAAGTAACACTTTCATCTGAGCTTTGGCTTACCTTAAGTTGTTACTCCTTGAAACAAAAGCTGTGACTGCTATCTCACCACCACTTGTCCAGCTTTTTCCTCAAGATAATACAATCATCTCTGTGGTTGTGTTTTCCTTTCTCTTCTTTTCATGCTTGATGATTTCCTATGGATGAGCCACCTAGAATCATCCACTTTTTTTTTTTACACAGGCCATTAACTAATCAACATTAACTTTAAAAAGATCTAAAAATAATCCTGGTCTTTAAATGCTCTGAGCATTCACATGGAGTCAGAAACAGTGTTCAGTCCTCATTCTCTTCAGTTGAATGATTAACTCAGAGCCTTTTATTTTTGTGCTATCATCCTGCCCAGCTGTTCACAGTCTGTCCATCAAAAAAACACCATGAGGAGCATTACTGACTGTTCTCCAGCCAAGAGCCTGAAACAGCATTACAACCCCCCCCCCTGAATAAACAGGTAACAGTGGGCAGGAAGATGTCACCACTGCCACACACAGCAATAAATGCAGGTTTTCCTTTACACAGTCTCAGTTTTTCTTTTGCTTGCTGAACTAAACATGCTTCCAAACATCCCAAAAGCAATGCAACACAATGAAAAGGCAACTAACCATACTTTAACTATACAAGGGGTCAATTGCCAAGAGAGGACGTCTGTCCTCTTATGTATACGGGAAACAATGAGGATATAAACAAAAGGAACATAAATTTCAGAGTAAGCTGATATTGTCCTTATTATTAAAGGAATAGTGAACCAAAAAAAGGTTTGTTTGAGCTGTAAACAGTATAATTGTAATGAAACTTATATTGTTGTTAGAAATTGTATTTTAATTTTTTTTTATTAAAATCTGGTTTTTGTGGGTAAAAAATGACTCAATTCACCTTCTACGGGGTAAAAAAGATCATGATGTAGAGGTAAACTTGGTGCTCCCTTATTTAATGAGATGATTTGAAAAAATTACCGCCACCTCCCTCCAGATGTAAACAAGATGAGTCCTCGCCATGCAGATATAGAAACTATGCATGTAGAAATGTATGTATAGATACATGAACGTATAGAAAATTCAGTAGTTTTAGACTTTTAGGCTTTAACAGAGGTTTTTGAAAAAATGTATCTGCAATATTTGCATTTTAGAGGGGTGTAAAAGTAACACCAAACTTTATTCTTTACCTGCCCAGCCTCATCTGATGGCAGATAGAAAGCATAAACTGTAGCAGCGACAATTCCTGCAGCTGCCACAACTTGCCGTGATCCACCCAGCCAGTGCAACAGCACCAATGGACTGATATGGTTTAGGAGCAACTTTCCCTTCCACCACTGTGGTCTGCAGCTAAGAGGATTCCAGGGGGGAAGTCTTCCACAACAAAGACCCCTCTGTGATTTGTGAATCTGTGAATCTTTCCATCTTGCAAGTAGCCGCTGATCTGTTGTTTTCCATTCAGTCTCAGCCTTGTGATCACCCCCAGATCTCACAACACACCTCCAAACATTTTTCTAAATTTGGCCAAGGGTGAGTTATGCAAAAAAATGGGGTGTACTTACATTTTAAGTTTAGAAAATACAGTAAATCAATTATATACAAGCCTAAATGCAATAATACTGGCGTTTGGCAGAATTTTATCATGTGCCATCCCTTAATTAAGGCTAACTTGGCACCTGTCTTGCATTCTGTCTCTTCACTGAGCTCCAGCTAACCAGGAAAAGTAAGTCTGATAATGACTCTTGCAGCATTTTGTTTTTATCTTTCTTTTCCTTGCTTCCTCTGATAAGAGGGTTTCTTTTCTGAATCAGCCACAAGTGTGTTCCATACGGCTAGTGTGTTGATATCCTGCTGCCAGAGTGTGACACGGTGCCGTAAAGCAAAATAAAACAGTAATTTGATGCTTGGGGGTGGAAAAAAAAGTTGCCTAGTGTGGTTACTCAGCCTGTGAACGCTGCAGTGCAACGACTCCAGAAATATGTATATTAAATGTCAGTGTGCCATTAGAAAGAGTCACACTCACAGAATTTTAAGGTCAGAAAGCAATGTAGTACTTACTAAAGTACATGAGCATTTTAATTATCTCATGAGACCCAATTTAAGGGTACAATTTATTTATTACAAACACAAGAAACTATTTCAGTTTGGACATGTGAAAGCGTGTAAATCTAAAATTGCCAAAGGTTGTCAGATGTAAGTCGCTTTGGAGAAAAGCTTCTGCTAAATGACTGTAATGTAATGTTGAAAGAAAAATTAATGTTTATTTATTGAATATTTATACTACAGATATCTTGACTCTGGGCCTTTGGTCCATGGCATTAAACTGGGAATTATTTTACAAAAAACTAATATCTGCAAGTCTTAATTCACTCACAGACAGAGGCTTTCAGCTTTTCCTCCAATGATAAAACCAAGTAAAAATAGACTAAACCTGAACCCTTGCAACCCATTTATTGAAGTAAAGGAGGGAACAGATGATGAACTGAACCATTTACCAAAGCCAGTACAGGAAACTTTGAAAATAAACACATTCAAAGTGCAGTAGGGTTTGGATTTAAAATCGGTTGTTTAGCGTTTTAGCTATGTTGGTCCCATCCATGTTTCAAATACTTGTCTCAGAGACAAATCTCTGGAGATGCTGATTGTTTTAGCAATAACTACAGGCATATTAAATATCTCTATTTATATATTAAATATAAAGTTAGCAATATGGATGATTATCTAGAAACCTGACTTTACGTAAAGATATGCAATCCTTCTGACCTGTAGTTAACTAAACCACGTAGGCCGAAAGATCAAATAGTGTATGAGCACTGTGAGTATGTGAGATCTGCATATGCTGAGTGTCATAAATATACATTATTCATATTAATCACTTGAAAACTAATAGATTTGTTAACCTTCTTACCTCATATAATGTATGCCAGTGGGCGTAAGTGTGTTCTTATGTTTAGGGCTACAGACATTGATGGAGCTGAAGGCTAGTGGCTTGTAGTGTTGCATGGCATTAAAGCCAGCAGTCCTCTGTCACTCTGACAGAAAGCTGAGGCTTGCCAGCAGTTGCGAGAATGCGTGTACATTAGCAAGCGTGTGTGTTTATTTGTAAGCATGGGGTGTGATGGCTGGTGTATTTCTGTGTATGTTTGACATGGGGACAGCCTGGTTGCCTGCCAACAGCTCAGCATGGGCCAAGTTTCTCTTCAATGTGACACCTGCTGGCCAGCACAGACAGGAACAGGAAACACTGGGGAAAACCCTGAAGAATTGATGAATGGTGGCAACCTGGTCTTTGTTTCTATGTTTTTATGCTACATTTGTTTAAGGCAAACTGACTGAATTTCTAAATGTTTGGGCTTCTGTGTGTGCTTGCATGCAGAGCAGTGTGTTGGATCCCTGAGGCTTAGCAGGATACTTAGGTTTGGCTAGAAGAGGATAAGGAGGGAAGCTTCAGGCGCTTTAAACTGCTCCCTCACAGATAAGTAAGCATAAATCTGAAGTCTTTTATGTTTTCATCTGTTCATCCATCTTCTCTGCATCATCTTCTGGTCTCCAAACTTCTTTCCAAAGCTCAGCCTGCATTCCACGTAAAATCTTTCCTCTTTGAATTCCATTTTCAAATTCAATTAACCTAACCTAATTTAATAGAGAGAAATACCTCCTTTTCATTCCCATTTAACACCCCCACTCTTCTCTCCTACTCATCAAGTCATTTCCCAGAATCAGTCTATATTTCTCCTCCCTCCTTTATCATTTGTTCCTCTCTCTTTCTTTTCTGTTTTTAGTGCATTTCTTGTCTCGGAGCTTGGCAATTGTTTTCACTCACCATGCTAATCTACTAGCGCCAGACATCACTGCTCCCCAATGCTGTACAAGCACACAGACACATGCACAACCACACACAAGACCAACACAACAACAGAGGCACAAAAAGAGCAAGGAGTTCAGCATCGTCTAACAGGGGCTTTAACTGGTTAATCCTCTAGTGCTGCATTTCTGTCTTTCACTGGGCAACATTAGGTTTTATGCCATCCTTCAAGATCAGTGTGTATTGAACTTTCTTCTAACCAAACCAATGCATGCAAAAATGTCACAACTACTCAAATGCAAGTCCAAATGTAAGATTGTGAGGTTTTAATGAGGCGGAAAAAAATCTTAAAATGTAAACACTTGAGGATATGAGAAACATTGTTGAAACTGTGATGTTAGTTTTGATGTGACACTATGTTTTAGATGGGATTATACAAAAATGAGGATGAAAACCTTTTGCCTACATGGATAATAGGAGACATAAAGGAGCTCTCAATGAGCCTCTGACTCATGAAGAAATGAGATGACAATAAAAAAGAGGAGAGGGGAGGAGAAGCAAGGGGAATAAATATGGGTCTCTTGAGTTTGGACCAGATAGACGAACTGGCTCTGCATCAGAAACACAAACCATGAAAGAAGAAGTCTGTGCGATTTTTCCATTTGCCACAAAGGAGGCTCGCACAGCTAAAACCATCATGTGCATCCCTCTCCAAACCCTGCCTTCCAGGAATCTCAAATCCCTCCTTCCGTCTATCTGTCAGTTCAGTTCATAATGCTTCAGTCATTCTTTTCCACCTCCAGCTCCTTGCTGCATCTCAGGTGTCTTTCTCACCAGCATTTCCTTCTGTCACACATCTCCACTCCATATGTAAATCTGTTTCTCTCAATTTCATTACCACTATCTCAGAGTCTTCTCTCTCGCTCTAGCTGTTACTTTACTGGGTTTTGTTGGTGCGAGAATGAGGTACTTTAATGAGTCTGTTCTTTCACCATCATTAGAGGATGGACAATGACGGATGCAGGGAGGATGTGCAAGGCTGAAAACAAAAGGCCTATTTATGCTTGCTACAGAATACAGACACGCAGAAGAAGGGACAGTGTAGTCCATCCCCTGTGTCAGTTATGTGCATACGTTGGTCTGTTTTCAAGAAATTTAGCTATTTGTCACTTGATGCAAAAATTCTCCTGGACGTCACGGGGGCAGTATTAAGCTCTATAGCCGACATGCAGCTGACAAAAGAAGAAATCATAGAAGAAGAATAAGAACAAAAAGAAAAGGATGCAGAAACCACCAAATAAAAAGTATTTATAAAAGACAAAGATAAAGTTGAAAACAGAAAAAAAAAATTCTGGTTTTACCCTTTACTTCTTCTGGTATTTTTGGATGGTTGCAAATGATGTTATTGCACTAAATCACAGCTAATGTCAAACACTAGAGTTCTCAACACTGCCCTCTAGTGGGTGAAGTGAGTCAACAACTATGACATCGTAAAGAACAATATGTATGAGCAGCAATGTATAAAATTGACATCCCCATTTATATACATAAAGAAACATTATTGTGCAAAAGTAAACACACACACACACACACACACACACGCATGGATGTGCACTACTGAAGTAATAAGCTGATTGTGTTTGACTGAGTTACTGTAATACCTCTGTGGAACTAGGTGCATCACTAAATCTGAGAGAGGTTGCTACTTTGCCGGTGCCTGAATAAAAGAATAGCTGTTAGTGATGAATTGGCTACAAAATATGCATGTGTGTCTATTCTTGTGTGTACATCTTCTGCAAAAGTTACAGTGCTTGTGGATGTGTATTTGGCTTTAGAGAAATTTTGAATCAAGGAAAGGAAAAGGGATCTGATATCAGGGAAGAAAGTGGGAGAACACACACATTTTTGATTAACTAGTTAGCATCAGTCTTATCTTGGCCATTACAAAGTTCTAATTGGGTAACATTCGTTTGAGAAGATGATAAAAGCAGAAACTTCTGCACACATTAGTCTAACGACAGTGAAGCCAGACAGCATTAGCTACTCTGAAATGAAAGCTATCAGACACAGGACGTTAAAGTAATCACTTTGTTTTCACACGACCCCACTAATTAGTCAAGGCAAAAATATAGAAATTCCTTAAATTGTTTAAAAAAAAAAATAGAAAAAGATCCAAGAACTAAACCTTGGCATAATAATAATAAAACAATGAGGGATGCTAAAACTGTCTGTGATTAGAGGTATAGCTATTTATGTGATTAGAATAAATGTCAATGCCGACGATAAAAGGAACTGAGATAATCAAGTATTATTTTTGGCATAATCTTGCTTTTAATAAGTTTGAATAATATAGAGATATGTAAAGATGTTATGGCCCTGCCATGGATTGGGAACCTGTCCAGGCTTTACTCTTCCATTCACATACTAACTGTTGGGATGGGCTCCAGCTACCCTTCATTGGAATAAGTGGTACAAATAATGGATGGATGTTATTGTTGCTGTATTGCTTCATGCACTGAACTCTGAGTAGGGTCAAGACTATTTGTTAGGTTTTTATAGTCTTATGGTATTGTTACACAAAAAACTCAAATAAAGCAGATATGATTTTAAAAAATGCTATAATTATTCTAAAAATGTACTGTGCTGTATGTATGAAAAGGGACAGTATTAGATTAAAAGAGAAAAAAATATTTGTGTAGCCAGGAAACAAATATAAACACTAGTGGCATCCGAGTGTCTAACTTATCCTGCGTTTGACCCTGAAACTCACAAATAATTTCAAATTAATATTTTATCAGTTTCAATATTTGATATGAGAAGAAGCCCTGATAAACTACACTTGAACTCGGCGGCGGTGATATTAAGACAAGCAGATGAGACACTAACTCAAACATAAAAAGACTATTTTGGTTTTATGCTCTAAAGAAAGACGGTTCACCCTTTGCACCAAATAAACAGGGACAAAAAGAGGAAGGGAAGTTATGCTACAGCAGGATCTGGGGGAGTCCAACATCAGTCACTGAGATGAGAGGACAGAGTAGGTGTAAAAAGAAGGGCAGGCTGAGGGAGAGAAAGGTGAAGCGACAGGGAGCTGTTTGATGAGTTCATGGGAGTCAGGTCCTCGGTGGCCTGAAGTTAGGGATTAACTGCGAAGAAAAATGCACAAAGGTCAATATTGACTGACAACTTGGCTTTATAGATATAGGACTCCAATTTTGCATGTGCATGCTGCAGCAAATTTTACATAAAATCTTTGAGAAAAGCTTTACATTGATTTATTTTTTGGACCACTCAAAGAGAGAGAAAAGGTGATCCTAAAGTCAGAATAAAAAAAAAAGAAAACAACCATTAATTTCGTAAGACAGCACTGAGTAGTTTGATACAAGGTATTTCTTATGTTGGCATTGGCTTTCCTGGATGCTGATGGCCCTTTTGTTTTACACAAAGTAAGGCAAAAAGAGAGAAATGCCTAATTTCACAGCAGCCTTATCAGAGAAAGACATACACAAACAGAAACAATTGAAGCTGCAATATTATATTAGTTTACATTATTAGGAATCTTATACACATTTGTGGAAGCATGAGCTCTTATGTTCACCTGTTTCCCCATAAACAAGAACAGAGTGTCTTGTCATTTTCTGGCTGTGAGAAGTCCCTGTGGTGTGAAGTCCTTAGAAGGTTTGTGTAATAACAGTAAAGCCAGTCCCGCCACAGTTGCAGATCAAGCAATTGATCACCGTGGGATGGTCCCATTTCTCAGTTGAAGGATAAATTCATACGGGTCTAAATTCTAGATTAATAATTCAATATTTGACCCAAATCAAGATTTATTATGTCAAGAATAACACTGGAGTATTGTTAAAAAGGGACCAGTCACTATTATTTTTACTATAAAAATAACCAAAAACCTACTAAAACCTTTAAAATTGGATCCAGCTAATATCAGCTGTGATGAACAGATATAACAGGAAATCTAACATTTCATTCATGGCTATTACAGTCAGGTTAGGGATCTCAACCAATAAAAGGATCTGATAATCTAATGACAGTAACATTATGAGAGATATTTTCAGCACTTGGGCTGCACAGTGGAGTGGTGGTTAGCACCGCAGCCTCACAGCAAGAAGCTCGCTGGTTTGAGCGTCAGCCCCAGTGGTCTTTCTGTGTGGAGTTTGCATGTTCTCTTCATGTCAGCGTGGGTTCTCTCCTATCTTGTCTTTGGCTCTCTTCCAGAGACATGCCCGTTAGTTTAATTGGTCATTCAAAATGATCCTTAGGAGTGGAGAAGACAGACAAGACGTCCTACATTCTTGTTTATGAGGAAAGAGAAAGGTAGAAAAGGTGAGCATAAGGACTCATGCTGCCACAAAAGTGTAGAAGATTTCCAATGATGTTGAGCAGGCTTTCTCTGTATACTGATGTAATATTGCATCCTCAACTGTTTCTGACTGGTTGTTTGTACCTCGGCTCTTGCCCATATATATATGCACATAAGTTGAAATATGCAAATGAACAACTCGCTAATACTTTGAAAGATCTGTTTTTTCAAAGCTGAAATAGCACAACCAGGATTGAATTCCCAGTATGATAAATTCTTATCACTTTAAAATAGCTGTCAAAAAAATAAAAGTGATATTCAAAAGAAGAAAAATGAAAATAAGAAGGAGAATTCCTGGGTCGGAGAGCCCAATTTGTGGATGAGCAGGACTTTCCGCCATGGGGGCCTTAGCGCCAGATCAGAGTGGAAAACTACTCATTCACTTTGTCTAAGTTTGATTCTGTGTCTAGATTTTTTCACTTTTATATGTAAATATGCTCCATTTTCTGCTTGTGCCAGTTCTCACACCAGCTTTGCAGCCCACACGGTCTGCAATAAGCAGTGCCGCTGTGTTTGCTGTGGAACTGAATGACTGACAGTTTTAACATGAAGCTTGCTCAGTAATGTTAAAAATGTTGCTTGGATACAATAAGCTTACGTTTGTATCTACACTAATATGCAACTACAGTGATGTGCAAATAAGGGCTAATCTGAAGGTGAAAATAAAGCAACTAAAACCCCTAAAACACTGTCATCAATCATTGCAACAAATCAATGACACTTGCTTCAACCCAGCAAGCAGTGCAGAAATTTAAAGTGTGGTTTGAAAGGATTGTGTGTAGGTGTGTCTTGCGCTCTGCAGGTAGAGGGTAAGACTAGAACTGAAGGTAGAATGAAAAAGGCTAAATTGGAACTGGGTTGCATATCAAATATGCATTACCTCTCGGGTTACAGCATGTGATACACCAATGGGTGTCTAAAAAAAAACGATGGTCATGATAATGATGTTTTGGTGTTCTACTAATACACTGTACTAACACAGATCTGTTGATAAACTGGCATATTTGAATCTATCCATTTCTGATCTAGCTCTGAACTGTATCGACTCCACAGTCTACCAGTGGAACAAATTCTAAAGACTGGTTCCCCAAATCCTTCAGGACACCCTGCCAGAGTGGTTGCAAAAATAATCTGTAAAATGATTAATCATTGATGTAAATCTAAGCTTTAGAGGCTACATTAACACAGCTAACATTATGTGCTAGAACAATCGACAATCAAGATATTATTTTATTAGGCTTATTGATTTATTACAATTATATAAATTTAGGATTTTATTGAATATTTTTTGGATTACAATGGTTGGTTGTTTGCTATATAACATGCAGCACAGAATTAATATGTTATTAAACCTTTAAATGAATGAGCTCAGTTACGTGTCTGTGTTGCCTGCCGTGATCTACCTGCCATCTTATAATGGACGCTCACCCATAAAATCTATTTACAAATGCTGCTGCCAGGTTGAGCAAATGTTGTGATAGCCAGATCGAGATACAAACCCAATTTTTTTAAATTCGGTTTCAAAGTTCAACATATGTACCTTTTTATGTGGGCTTACAAGAGTGGTGCCATGCTCACATTTCCATTCTCTGATCCATAAGGTGACTTCCCCCTGCGTGTCAATATCAAACAGTTCTTTTATGATAACTACTATTATGTATGCCATTCAAGGGTGTCACAACAGTGTGAGATTCTATAACAAATTTGTATCAGCCATGATCTGAAACGGACAGTTGTGGGCCACCGTTTAACCTGATCGTTTTATTGCACAGGATTAAATAGGCTGGCTAAGTGGCTAAATTAAAAGAAACCTTTTCAGTTAGAAGACATTTATCAGCTAAATTAGTATCATGTTTCAAAATCACATCACAAACCACTGCAGAAGATCTAAACAATTTTGTAAACATCATTTAATACATTTCCTCAGTTTCAACAATTGACAGTGAAGATAAATATGTGCAAACCTGCACAGTTTGGGTGGTTTTGTAAACAGCCCACAGGGGCAAAGTGCTGAGTGGCCGCGCATGATGTTGAGGGGTTGCTTTGACCATTTCACGGGACATAAACCAAGCTGTATGTCATTCACTCACTCGGTGGGTTTTATTAACTTCGTGTTGCGAAGTACTCCTCTCTCCCTCTGACTTTTTAATAGTTTGTTTGGTTTTATCCCAGCCACGCCACTACATCTTGCTATATAAGCTACCTTGTTTTAAATGTAATTAACCAGAAATGTCAACACAATTTGTGTAGGTTTAGAAGTGATCGTGACAAAAATGGTGAACAGCAGTTTTATCAAAAACAATGTTTTTTCTTTATGGAGTCAATAGTGAGTTTAGTCAGGCCATGTATTGATACTAAACATTTACTTTTATATAGAAGTTGATTAAAACGAGTTGGTCATTTAAAGTATGCAGTGAACGGCCATAATTAGCAATTGCGTATGAGTTATGATTTAAGAGGGCGATCCTGCTGTTAGAGTTTTGAATTCAGGCTCATAGTATACTGGCAATAATGTCACCTCTGCACTTATTTCTCACATTGTGTCGTTGTTTGGTTCTTGCTATATTTCATTATTGACCAAGAACAAGCTGTTCTTGGGATAACACAGACCTAATCATTCATTTATTAGTAAAAAAACTAGTATGAAAAGGATCAAACTTACTTTCTAGGCTGCCACTGCCGCTAACTTCCTCCAACTCCAAGACAAGCCTCAGGACTCCACTCATTTTTGTCTCTTTTCCAGCCAGACCTCAAGTAGGATCACACCTACTTTGATTCTGGAAGATGAAAGGAGCACCTCTTTTACCTGAGGCTTGAAAGAACAGCAGTTCAGCTTTCCTCCAGGCCTCACCAGAGGACAAAGCCTGGTCCTCCAATCTTTCTCACCAATCTGCAGGTCAGGCTGCCAGAAGCAGCCAGTCTCTCAGTTCTGTTTTGTCTGAGAATGCAGAATCTGGAATCTTCACAAGGGAAAGTTTTTCTCCAAGACAGCCAATTGGTTAGCCTTCCTGCTAACCTCTCCAACTGTGAAGAAGCAACCAATCTCCTTCTATGCTCAACATAACTGAAATCCAACTGGTGACAACAGAAGATTCCTTTCCAGCTAATATTTTTCTTTAAGCACCAACTGTTTCTAAAAAGCTGGTAACAAATGAGACGTGATGAGATCACATGTTTGCAGGACCAGGGATCCCTATCTATGCCTGACCCACTACTTAAAAGAAAAGACAGTTGCTGAGGTGCATTAGACAGACAGAGGGGTGGATGTAACAAATGAATGTTGAATTGATCTTTTGCATGGCTGTATTCTCTTACTGTCAGTGTAAATCAGTGTTAAATCTATTGGAGGATATAAGACAAGTGTTAAGCTGCAGCAGAGGAATAAATAAGCATGACTAACCATTAAAAGCCATACATAAGAAAAACTAGGGAGATAATCTGAAGTCTTTATTTGGCTCTTTAACAATTTCTAAAACAAATTTAACAATTTGACATTTCTAACACGTACAACCATCTGATAGGTCAAAATTATTGTAGTGTTGACTTCTGTTTTCTGGAATCCATCAGGGTTCTGGAGACCAGTATCATATGGTGTATAACAGTGTTTGGGTAAAGTTTCTACCATAAAATGATGCAAAATCTCTCATCAAAAATTGTGCGTTTGGCTTAATGAAGAGACGTATAATACGGCGTGAAGAAACCATCCAATTTGGTGATGCTGGTTCAGAACTGAGACATATGTTAATAAAAATTAATAAATGTAGGCGTGCAAACATTATTGCAGTTATATTAAAATGGTCTCCAGACTGTCAATGATCCCTGATAAAAAAAAGTATTAGAATTTAAATTATATTCAGGACTATTCAGTTGCATTTGTCAACTTTCCTTTTAGCCTGAAACAAAGGTTCTTATTATATCTTGGTCTGTTTTTGAAGACACATAACTTTCATTAAAGGTGTAGATATTCAAACTTTCAAATGCAAAAAGCTCTGAAGGAAATTAATCAGTAGTAACATTAGCAGTCAAGACAGAGCATGTTTTCATAGCCTAACTTCTCTTTCCTTTCAACAGTTCTATCCGTGGGAGAGACACCGAGTATCGATCTGGCTGTGGCTCATCACAGATGACTCACTGAATGGTGAGACAGGGAGGGAATTTGTGTCTCAGTGTTTGTGTGAGTGAGATGGGGACAGAAGATGATGCGCTTCTAAACAGTGATCCCTGCGATTCTATTATGTCTTTCAAAGAGCAGCCACTAGGGACAGCTTTCTTTCTTTTTCTTTCTTTCTTTTATGGTGCGGTTTGATGTTAACAGAATGTTCAAGCAAAATGACCTTGTAGAATAACAACTAGACTAGGGCATAGCTAATACGTGTGCACAATTGATTTCTATAGGGTTAAGACAGCTTCACATTTTTTCTGCAAAATGTCTCACTGTCTCTTCTAACAAATAGAATTTATCAGCCTCTGCTTTTGTCATGGCTCTCTGATAAATCATCTTCCATTTCTAGGACCTCAAGGTTGGTTTGAGGTGACATTTACTGAAACAACTTCCCAATATCTTAAGATAAATTTTATGCTGTGGTAAAGGATGTCTGCTTTGTTATGTTTGGGATTTGTCAACATTATTTTGCTTGCAATAAGTGTAACTGATTGGCATCAATTCATTTAAACTTTATTTTCATAGTGCCACTTCACAAAAACGTCATCTTAGGGTACTATACAGAAACATTTATTTGACTTTACATCAAGCACCAACCAGCATAGTTGTGGGTCTCTCAGAAGCACCAACTAGACCCTGAAATATATCTGACAGGAAATTGCATTATATCCTGGAACATACACAAAGGTGCAAGTTGTCTCTAAAGGTCACCTACCTACTCAATGAAAAACAGCCTAAATGTTTTTTTTTTTTTTTTTTAACATACTATTACACTGATACCCTCCTCTTCTTCACTTCTGGCTATACACACACCACTTTGTCACAGCACTCCTCTTGGCTTAAAAGAGATCACTAGTTGCATTGTGCAGATTAGGTTGAAGCTTTCCTCTCTTTGTCCATGATTGTCAGGGTAGTGGCACGGCCCAAGTGGCAGGACTTCAAATCATTAGCTGAGTCATTACACTCGGGGAAAATGAGGGCACAAGAGGAAAGAGAGGAAACTCTTAAAATAATTGCTGACAGGAAGCCTGCAGGTGATAGTTGCTCATAATCTATTTGCATTTTTTAAACTAAAATGATATTATGAGTAAAAATCACTAGTTTCTTTGGTGCTAGTGAGTTATCAAACTTGGAAGTGATAGGATGAACAAGCAAAACAAAACAGATAAAAGAGAGGGATGTAAAATGGGGAGAAAGAAAGAGGAGAGGAATATGTGCAGTGGACAGTTTACTTTCTCTGTTAAACAATGCTAGTGTTTCACAGCAAATCACACAGCCTGTGCATACCAATAGATTAACACTCGCTTCATTACTGCTATGTTCAGCAGAATGGTAAATATTACCCTAATTGCATATCACAGATAATGCTGTAGCTTTACATTGTTTATGTGTGTCTTTGTGTTTGTATTTTTGAGTGGTTTTCGATGCTTGTATGACTGTGTGGAGGGAGTGTGTGGAGTTAATTGGCTTCCACAGATAACAGAGCAGTGTCACATTATTGCTTTGCTCTCTGCTGGTTTTGTTGAAATGAAATTTAAGACAATGAAAACAAATTAGCATAATGATTGTAAATATATTAAAATGACAGGCTGATTCATTAGGCATTGATAGATTAGTGAGCTAACGGAAAATGGGTTGCTGTTAGCTACAGTTTGTTTTGGAAATGGAAGGACTTGTTTCCTTTTCTATTTTACTGATGATAAAAACAATACGACAGCTGAATGACTGCAGCTGAATGATTTGCTGTTTTTTTTAAAGTTCTAATATTTTATTGGAAACTCACATTACACATAGCTTGTTATACTCCTATGTATAACAGACAGGGTTCTCTCAAAACTGGTTACAGTTCTTTGGTTACCCCCTCCCCGTAGGCTCTGCACTGGTCTGCCACAATGAAGAAGGAGCTGAGTTTAAAGGCAAACCTCTTGATTTACCTCTTTATTTGATCTATATTCTTACCTTCACCCGTGGTCATGAGGTGTGGGTATTGAGTGAAAAAAGGACACTGCAGATATAAGCAGGCGAAATTAACTTCCTCTGCAGGTTTTGGTTTCTGGGTTAAAGTGGGAAACTCGGTCATCTAAGAGGGGCTCAGATTAGACCTGCTCCTCCTTTTTTAAATAAACAGACAGATGTATGTATGTATGTATGGATGGATGAATGGATACAGTGCATACTTTTGTCATGTAAATCAAAGTCATTTACAATGTCAGCTTTCTGGTAATGAAGGGAATTTTGCTGCCTGTAAGAATTTATCCCTGCATGGTAAAAAAAAAAAAAAACCCACAGGACTGTTGCTGGGAAAAGAGCAGTCTGGAATACTGAGCTAACCTATTTGTCATTGGGAGACTTTAAGTAGGTGAAATAAATATGTGTTTTGCTATGAGCTGCATGTAAAAATCTGAAAAACAAAACAAGAAAAACAATATCCATGACAAGTCAATTTGATGAATAGAAAAAAATGTTAAAGTTAAATGCTACTTGAGCTGAGTCATTCTCTTGCTCTCACAAGTACATAAGGAATATGTGGAACGGACAGATCATTCCACCATAGGAAACCAACAGAAGAGAAGAGTCCAGAAACTGAATTAGCACTACGTAGTGGGGGCACCTCTAGGAGTCTTTCACTGATAACTGGAGAGGGTGTGAAGTTCTGAATTGGATGAAGGTCTGTCAAGAGTCATGATGTGGAAGTTAATATGAAGGTTCATCAAGTGAGACTAAAGTCTTCACGGATTCCACATTTTTCACATATACTGCTCTAATAATCCACTGAAGAATGCCAGGTGCTCATACTAAACAGAAAGTTAGAAGTTATTTTGTGCTTACAGCATTATTAACTCAAGAAATAGCTACAAACTTATTTCTCATTTCACCTGGATCGTCTGCTTCTGCCATATCTGACGATAGACATTTTGATACAACAAAAATTATTTTTATTTGCTATAATGCTTTTCTGGCTGGTACTGATTCTTTACGGCTTACAAGATCCAACGGTCAATCCTCAGTCCTTATTCTGCTGGACCTGTTAGCTGCTTTTGACACAGTCAACCACAAGATTCTCCTCTCCAC
>JBAMHX010000010.1:13999094-14017568 GCA_037177515.1 Pseudomugil tenellus | reverse complement strand
CTTTCCTTTCCTTTCCTTTCCTTTCCTTTCCTTTCCTTTCCTTTCCTTTCCTTTCCTTTCCTTTCCTTTCCTTTCCCACTGCAGCGTTGACATCTTGTTTTATCAGTTTGGAGATGCAACTTTCTGATTGGCAGAAACGATGGCATTGATTAATCTATTACTCAGTGGAGAAAGCATTACGGTCTATCACACAAACTTGATGTCCTGCCAGATTGAAGTTAGAGAAGCGATTAGTGAGTTTGAGTGTGTTTAGAGAAAGTGTGTGACAGTTAAGGCATTAAAATAATAGTTAATTGTGTTATGGTGTTGATGGTGGTTGATGGTGACTTGCATGGAAAAGTAAAAAAGGGTTTAGCATAAAATGTCAATGTTCAACATTTGTCTAACAACAGTCAGATTTTGCATTACAGGCTTTAAATATTATGAACTTTCTAAAGAGGTGAGACAAAGTGTAGGAGTAAAACAAAAAACAAAAAAGCGGTACCACACCTGTCAGTTTCATGGAGTAACTGACAAGGGAGTAGCAACACTGATGCAGCCAAATGTTATTAAAGTAGAAATGGAAAGTTCATCACAGGTTGGGAAGTAAAAATAACCCAGAATAAAAGGGAGAGTGAAGTCAGGCAAAGTTCAACATGGTATAGTGAAATAGGAGCTTGAGTGACACCTGAGAAAATGAACACAGAAAACTCCCTGTTCCAGTGAAAGACTCATATAACAACATGGTGCATCTCCAGGTCAAAAGCAGCTCTACTCTAACACTCAGAAAGGGCTACATATCTAGCAGATGGGCATCATATAATATAATTAGCTTAGCTTTAAATGGTTGATCACTGATAAACATTTTAATTAAAGTCAGCTCTGAGGTTCTGAGTCACATAATGTCAAATAATAAACCGATACAACATTGATATTTATCCAGGTGGGTTGAGTTCTGGAGGGCTTGGGTCCATGTCCATGGTCTAACAACAATGTGAAACCACTCTGGGTCTCTGAAAAGGACTTCAACTCAACCAGCTTATCCTTGGGAGCCAAATTACAGCAGCTCACTAACTCTAGTAGAGATGGGCAAAAAACCAAGCCTAATTTCCCAATTTGGATTAATAAAATGAACATTATTGTTAATATTTAATACATAAATAAATAAGTACCAATGCATCATGAAAGGTTTTGACATTAAAAAGCTGATGGTAGCTTTAATCTATTTAGTAACGTCCCTAAAAGGCAATGGCCAAATCCATCACTTCCACTCTGCTTGCGCTCCACTCTGCTCACTCACAGCATTATGTGAACTACAGTAAGTGGCTGTACATGAGCAGATGAGAGGGCAAATCCAATCTGTTAAAAGCCACAACTTGACTCCACAGCCAGACAGCACAACATCCAGCACTTGACCCAAATCTTATTGTGCTGCGCTGCCTGCAGTTGTGTTGCTGCACAGCGTGAGTACAGGCTTTTGTGTTCTGCTAAAAAAATAGGCTGCTATTGATAGTGCCTCTTTAATGCAAAGGAAGCTTATTGAGGTCTGCATGTACGAAGGTGCTACTGTGTGCATATGTTGTTCTTTACTGCTGGGTCCGCTAATGCATGTCCTGCAATAAAGTCCCCACATTGTGTCTGTTTTCTCCCACTAGAGCCAATCCTATGCAAAGAAGAACCATGTCATTGATCCACTTGGATCATAGGATTGTTTTAGCCTGTAACAGATTTAGGACAAAGGACATTATTTCACCACATTAAATAAGAAACTAATGATGAATGTTTTTATTTTTTTTAGACACAAGCTCTTGTAAGGTATTTAAACAAGATGTTAGAAAACACAGGACTGGTCCATATTTGTTGACATGTGAAACATAATTTTGTTTTCTTATTTGTTGACAGAATGCATATTTTAAATTGTTTATTGACTTTGAATATCTTGCTGGTGTAATCCAAAGCTATGGCGCTGATATAGGCATTCAGCATGTTCTCTCTTCCACAGTCAATTTAGAAATGACAGTGGGTTGGGGAGGCCCTCTTTTTATATGGGATGGTCAAGTCGGTACAACACCGTCTGAATTGCGCAAAATCGTTTGATAGTCTGTAATGACTCTGCGTCCTCTCACTCTGTGTTTAAAGATATCACAAAAATATTCATTAGAGCAACACCTTGTGAAAATGAGCATCTCTTACAATAACAGACAAAAATCAATAGCTGCAAATGGACAACATAAAGACAATGAGTTAGATTCAAAATTCAAGATTTAATTCATTTTATTTATGCCTTGAAGGAAATTCAGTTTCAGTACAACATTACTCATAATATCACATTACATGTGATATTATTTAATATCACATTACATGTGATATTATTGCTATCAAGAGTAGATTGAATATGTTACTCATTCACATGTGGCTTCTCCCTTTTTTCCTTCTGTTGCATCTCAGTTGGTCACTCTTCCAGTGTTTTCTCTCCCTCTTTAGTTAACCACTTAAGTCTTTGCATAAACATATTTTTGACTTCACATCCTCTCCCTCTTTCTTCCTTCTTTCTGTCTATAGCCAGATAAAAGTCTTGTCGCTATTTGATAGGACAGACTTGGCTGCTTCTATCTCAGAAATGGAAGAAAAGTTAGAGAGTGGGGGATAGAAAAAGAAGAAGGTTTATATATGCAGGTACAAAAGTTCACTGCGTGTATGCAGCCTTTGATCAGCAGAGCACCTGTCTGCATCCCAGAGGGCCACCACAGTTCACAAGGTCGGTCGTGTATAGAGCTGCCACTCATGTCTACTATTTTCTAAATATTAGAGCCGTAGGGTTCTGCAACAGATCAACTGCTACAAGCTGACAATGTGAAAAACACTTTAATAGGAATTGTAGATGTTCACTTTTACCCCAGTCTTGTGCAATATGATCCGTTATACTTCAGTGTCCCCTTGGTGAACTTTGTGTTGGACTTAAATGCCTGATAGTATAAGGACTTGTTGATTATATGATGTTGTGAAAGATGCACTAAAACAGACTGGATGCCTTATTTTTTATGTTATAGACACTGAAGGATGAAGGTGGCTCCACGTGAATGGGGAGCAGGTGGCAGAAGCAGAAGGAGAGGTATCCCTGCTGTCTGTTTGGATTACATCACATACATGTCTCAGACCTGTTATCACTGTGACACTGTGAAGAGAGGCGGAAGCAGCAAAGAGAAGAAACTGGGGAATGAAAACTGAGAGCCAGAGGCTGTAAAAATAAAACTGACTGGGTGAGACAAGAAAGTTTGTGGGAGAGAAAGATGTAGGTAGAAGAGGCCGACGAGAAAATGGGTACGGAGAAATGGGGCAATGTGGAAGAGTGCAATTTATTATGGCTCCCTTTCTCTGAGAGAGAAGTCAGGAGCAAATGGCAGTGTGAAATATTCAGAGAGGGACCGGGGATGGAAACATTGGCTCTTGGTGACGTAACACAGCTGCAATGCTGGAACATTGCCTACAGAACTATGCTCTGATTAAAACCCTCTATGTATGTCCAACTTTGATATTTACCTCCAAACTTGAGAAACAATGATACAAGTTTCCTTGGGAACAAAATTCCAGAAATATCTTTTTTGCTTCATCTCATTAGCATGTTTGATGCAGTTGTGATGCAAGTTATGAATCATGATTTAATGATTCTTGCAAAGAATCAAAGTGAACATGCATATTCATGAATACCTCAAAAATGTTGTTGATGAAATATCTGAAAAGTACAGATGCTTCCGACCTTGGCATTGTCTGGCACCATCATCACATTTAACCTCTTTCCTCAGCTCCTTTCTTTTCTTACAAGGACTTTAATATTGTCTCTGTTACTACTCACTCATTACCCATGCTAAAAACAAACTCCCAGAAACCTTTAATCAACATCCACCTGTCTGACTTTCCTGATCTGCCATCATCCCAAGGTCACACATTCAATCATTTCCTCTTATCCAGTCAAATTCCACCTCCATGCACTTGTCCCAACAGACTGTTTCCAAAATGTCTCAAGGCAAACAGAAGAGAATGTGTGCACTTGCGTGCATGTGTGTGTACGTGTGCAGTAAAGTGCTGTAACATTATGGATTACTTCATTTTAAGGGTGCTATTAACAGAGCATATCCCAAGGCCATGGACCTTTTATATGATTCTTCCCTGGAGAGACAGCAAACAGACAAACTGGAACATGAAAGCATCTGAGGGCAAGCGGTGGAAAGGGGTTGTCACTGAATGTGAGATGTGTGTTTGTATATAATTTAAAAGTCAGATTTGATAACCGTGCCCTGACTAATGTTTATTTTTCTCAATTCAATGAAAGCATGCTGTAAAAAGTCCCTGGACTGCAGTTTTTTTTTGTAGAATACATAATCAGTTTCAGGAGAGGTTGTGAATGCACACCTCTCTTCCATATAACCTTGTAGGCATAAACACCTGACAGTTAGCATTGTGTGAACATGCATAAAGAATACTGTCAATATTGTTATATTATTCTGTGTGGAAAGAGGTGCCAGTAAGCTCTCTTTACTGTCGGCTTACCCCACATGACTGATGATGTTCATGATATCATGCTGAGGTTTTGAGGCTATCAATCACACAATCAAGAAGGACAGCTATAAAGTGAAATAGCACAGAGTAAGTCATCACTCTTTCAATTCCACGTATATGAAATGATTTAGTGAAATATGTTGCAGTTTGCCAGTTTTCAGTGTATCATTTATAGCTGCTCTATAATCATTATAGAGCTTATTTTGCTGTGATATTAAAAAAAAAAATACAGTCTGATCATTAAAAGCCATTAAGATGGTGTCCACATTAGATGAGTTAAAGACAAAAACAAAGTTTTAATGCAGGATCCCTAAATGAATAAATGGGGGTCATCAACATAGCTTAAATAGATAAACAGACAAACAAATAAATAAAGTTACTTGTAAGGTTACAATTTGTACATCAAGCCTACTGGGGTTTCATGAGGTCAGTGAGCAGGTGGAGCAACAGAACTGGAGTACTTTGTCTCTACACTGGTAAGCTTGATTTTCTTGCAACAATTGAACAACATGTGAGTGTGAGAAAGATCACAAAGCAGATGATTTGTCCCATTTAAAAAGCGTTAAAAAGCGTTTACCTTTGTCTTCATGGAAGGACAGAACTCAGCCAGAATGCAGTATTTATGGTGAGAATCTCACCAATGGATGTATAAAACCAAGCATGGTTTCAGTACAGAAACCAGGCTTGGTCCCCTTCCATGGGGAGGGGGATCTGCAGATTTTGGTATTTACATACAAAGGGTCCTTGAGGAAAATAAGCCAAGACCTACTGGAGAAACAGTTTGTGATTCTAAACACATCACTTATAATGTCCAGTACAAAGGAATGAGTCAAACCTCAGCCTCCTGCCTACTCTGTAACCACTGCAACTTATACCAACATATAAATCAGTCAGAGTAACTGAGATGGAAAGAAAGGGGGTGAAGGTGAAAGAAAAATGTGTCATTTTTGACACCGTATGATGTGTGTGATAAATGAAAAGAGAAGAAAGGGCTTCTTGTTTTTCCCCATTTTATTGCAGCAAAGAATGCATTAACATCACTGAAATACAGCTCAGTGGAGAGAGAGATGGGGACGAGAGAATGGAGAGCACAGGATCAAGAGAGGGGCTTTAGTTTAAACACATATTTTGACATATTATTTCCTTACATCACGCTGGGCTAGCAAGTGGAATGATTGTGAAGAAAAAGGCAGGAGCAAGTGATTTCTAAGGAGAAATTACATGCTGGCAGAACTTAACAGAACTCAAATCTGGGTATGATCAAAATGCTCAAGATCTATGTAGATATGCAGGATTTACCTAAAAGGTGCAATGTGACACACAAAGTTTAGGGGAGGACAGTACCTAAATAAATGATGTCCCATGATTTACACAGATTTGGAGTAGCAGCTTGATAGCAATAGCAAAACAATTAAAGAATGGCTGCAGAAAAAAGCAAGGATTAACCCATTTCTCTGTTGACAGGGTTGTGACAGTTGCTGCAATGAATGGAAAGAGCCCAAAAAAAAAAAAAAAAACAGAGCTAGGGAGCAGAAGGGGAATAATTTCATCCACTTACTGGATTAATTTAGACCATCAGAGAAATACATTTTCCAAACATTTGCATGTCATATAATGCTGATCTCCATTTAATGGACAGTATCAGCAATGGAGTTGAATCTTACAGAAAGAGTAAAGCATGCAACACAAAGAGCTATTTGTAGTCCTTAAATTTATTTATTTAATTTTTTATTAGACTTTTTTAGGCAAGCCAAGTTTAGTTGTAAAGGACAATTCAACAGCAGGGGGATTCAAAGAGACATTAAAACATTAGAAAAGTAGCATAATATAAAATGAAAAAAAGAGAGAAAGGAACTGAAGCTTCATTAAGTTTAAGAGAAACAGTGTAGATTTGGCTTTAAAATAAAATCTATTGAAATGAGAGCCGGACTCAACTAGCAGAGTTCTGAATAGCTGCAGTTGTCTAATGTATTTTTTTTTTGTTTGTTTTTTTTGGATAGACTTATAAAGACAAGTTAACAGATGAAACGATAGACCAGTTCATCCATCACATATTTTACCTCTAACATATTCCTAAGGAGATAGGAGTTGATTTTGGGCTTTTCATTTTACATGAATAAATGTTTAATTAAACTGAATTGAATTGGATAGCAACCTGTCCAGGGTGTACCCCGCCTCTCGCCCATTGGCTGCTGGGATTGGCTCCAGCCCCCCCGCGACCCTGTTTGGGAATAAGCGGTAGAAAATGGATGGATGGATGAATTGGATAGATGTGTTTTTCAGAATGTACGTCTAGGTCCATCTGTCAGATCTCTGTTCTGGATGGTGAAGTATGGCTTTAGGGTATTATGGCTGATTTTTATCATGTGCATTTTTTGCAGTGTGTCCCTGGTCCTGATTTTATTAATGAAAAAATTACAGGGGTATGCACCAATCAGGTTGAAAATTAAAACCACTGACAAGTAAAGAAAATAAAGCTCTGATCAAACACATGGAGTCATCCAGGGATCCATTTTGATCACAATTCTGTTTTCTTTATATATGCTCCCCCTGGGTTCAAGTGTAATGAGACATGGTATCTCTGCTCATTGTTCTGCAGATACCAGATCTACCTTCCCTTTAAAATTCCTGGATGGTCTTTCTGTAAGGTCTCCATAAGTATGTTTGAAGGACATTAAATCTTGAATGGTATTGAACTTGCTTTATTAACTTAGGAAGGGGAAGACAGGTGTTTGTAAATTTGATTGCAAACATGGGTTTAAAATGAATTCTGAACTAAAGTTGGAATTTTAATTATATTGTTTGTATTTACAAACAAGGGACTGGGGGTATTATAGCTGTTACCCATTTTGTCTAAGCACCCTTTATTGTGTATGCAAATCCCCCTGTTTGATTGGCCACCCATCACCACACCTGCTTCACCTGCTCCTTGGTTTGCTGCCATCTGGCTCAATACCTGCTGCTGATGGCTCTTCATCAAAAATGAAAGTGTCTGGCATCCCTTCATTCAGCTGCATTCTGGTAGACAGTTTCCATATTTTGTACAGGTGTACAGTGTTTCTTGGTTTGCTTCTGAACTTTATTGAACCTTTTTGGTGTAGTGTTGAGCCTTTGAGGCTGTCTGACTGCCTCTGGTGTATTTTGTTACAGTGAACAGGAAGATAAGATCTGGAATCCCTTCATATACTTTGGAGTCAGGTCATGACAGTTTTGTTTATATGTGTTTTTTTTCTTGCTATCTATTCTTTGTGGCACTTTGGCTTATCGACCCCCTTTGCTTCATCTCACTTTTCACAAGCAGTATTCAATCAAGATACACTGTCATCTCCAAAGCATATGGGTTGTTAGCACCAGGACATTTTATTGTCATTGAAAAAAATACTTTAACAGCATGTTACAGAAGGAGTTGTAAAGGTTTTTACAAGTGCTGTTGTTAAACAATGATGGGGAGTGGGTTTATGTTAACACATACCTTAATCCAAGTATAAATAGACCCTAACACAGCCCATCTTTTATTAAAACTCAATGTTCTTATGGGAAAATCTGCATCTTAGCATTCACATAAATATAACTTTGACACTTTCCACCTACATGAACAATTTTACAGACCAGTCACACCCCATATGGCAAGATGAATATTTTGTAGCAGTTTCTCTCAACAGGGCATAACACTCATTAAAAGGGCCTAAAAGAACCTGATAAATGCTGATAAATCTCTGAAAAGTGAGCCTAATCCACAAGGATTTTATCCCACAACCCACAAGACCCAAAGAATCAATTGCTGTTGCCCCAGTTGGTCACACTTAAGTACAACTTGAGACTGTTTTTTTTTCTCTGGCCTGACTGATCAGAGCTCCTTTGACAACATGAGGTGAAATTAATCAATATAAGGTGAGTGGTCATAATGTTATAGCTTATCAGTTTATTATGTTCCCAAATAGAGAGGAATCTCTGCAAATGTGGAAGGTCTTGCAATGGTTCGAGATACTTTGACTTTCACGGGGGGTGCATAAAGTAAAGGCTTGTTCTTGTTATTATTAAACTCCAGTTTTAAACTCTAAACCTCACAAGAGGTGTCAAACTCTGCTGCATTATCTGCTAACCTGGAGGATTTTGTTGTTCCTGCTGCAGCACACAGGATTCAAATGAATCCAACAGCTTCTTGTCAACTTTTGCTCAGTGGTCCATTCATTTCTGTTAGTTTGGAGATTGCTGACTGAACAGGTCCATTGAAGGTCACTCCTATTTGCACTTTTCCTCCTATTTACTGAGACCTGATGTTTATTAGTCCTACACATTTCTGACCCAAACTGTTTTATATTCAAGTTACTTAACATCAATCCAGAAAAATCTATGATGCACATTGTGAATAAATCCCCCCTCAGTTTCCTACACTGCAGCTGGTGGTGCGAGTCAACAGAGTTGGTAAAAAAAGGTAAAAAAAAGAATACTTCTTTCCTAATTAACTGATTTTCTGCTCCATGAAAAAATTTACCTAATGTTATTTAGCTAATTTCTTTTTCTTTCAGGCAGTTACTAGGTGAGCCAGTTGCCAGTCTGTTCCACTGCTTGTACAAAGTCACCAGGCAGATGCAGGTCATCTGCTTTGTTGAATTTTTTTTTTTCTTAACCAGAAAAGACACTGCATTAGAAGACTCTAAAGCTTTATGGGATGCAGTGGATCTTAAAAACTAAAGACACTGCTTAAACAAAAACAATTCAAACACATGAAAACCACCACACAGTATTAAAACACTCTTCTTGGACAGCTTGTCTAATAACATTTTTCTATGAGCCAGAGCCAGGAAATGTCAAACCAATTAAAAGTCTAACTGAATGAAAGCGAGTATGCTCTGTATAAAAATGGCAACAAAGGGGATGAAGGTGTGCTTTATATCACACCTTCTGCAGGAATTTTCAGAGCAGTTTTTTCAAAAACAACCAAAATAGGTTTTGCAGAAGAGGGAAAGAGAATGTGATACCTTTCCGACACTGTCCAAGTCTTTGGGAGAATGAATGTGGGGGGATTTATACTCCTTTCTAAACCAACTTGAAAGTACAGAAATAAATCCAAGCTATAACTGGGTCTAAAACTTCTGCAGCCTTAAATTACAAATGATGCATGAAAGTGACCTGCAGCTAACTGATATTTTTCACTTAAAAATATGCATTTTGCATCAATTGCATTACTGCCACTTCTACATTATAATGTAAAAAAAACAGAATTCATCATACAATGTAATGCTGAGAGGGATGAATAAACCTGAGTGGAGGACAAACTGATGTTGATGTTTCCATACAATTCCTCCCACATAATAAATGGAGAGAAATGAGAGGCAATTAAGGGATGACATAAAATAATTTTCAAGGGTACTTTATATATTTTCTTCCCATTTTACTCATTAAATGCTGCAGTCTGCAGATGATATTCATTGCACTGACACATAAAGATACCTGTGGACACACTCACAAAGAGCATAAACACAAAGACATAGATGGAGACACCTTGAAAAATGGAAAAATACTTAAAAAGGAAATAAACACAACAAAATAAAAATACACACTTAGACTTTACATAGATACGGTACACTCTGACAAACATGTCCCTCCTCATATGGCCCAGACTTCCAGCAGTCTCCCTGCAGGTCATTAGAACATGGTGAAACATTGACATGTCCACCCACGGATGCATCTGGTAATGTCAAACAATTCATGACCCTTCCACACTGCCCTTTCTCCAAATAGATACATTTACTCCACTCAATAGCCTTTAACTAGCCTCTCAAAACCATCACAGATCTAAGCTGGTTCTATCTGGTTGCTAAGAAGTGGTTTGTGGTGTATTAGATGTGCTGTTCCAGTTTGCTTATATTGAAGATCAGGAGCTACATCAGCTTCTTATCATAGACTTTAATCTTCTTTAAGGACAGACATTGGCTGATTGATCATGCACGATGGGTTTTACATGCAAGTAAAACATTTTTTTATGTTATAATGTATCATTTTTGTTGTAAAATATATACTGCATGCAGTTTTAAGAGATGCAAAATTACTTTGCCAGCACTGTGAAAAACTGTAGGGAGAAAAATACCAGCACTGCAATACATATGATTTGTTTACACGATAGGTGTGGCTTTAAGGGAGGCAGAAGTCACTTCTCCAAACCGTCAGCAACTACAAATTTTGTAAAACCTCCCTCCCTCACCCAACTCAGGGTGCCGTGATGAATTGATTGTCAGACATTTGTGTCAGGGGGAATAGCAGGCGTTCCACTGCTGAGTGATTAATAGAACCAAACCCTATAAGAGAGACAACCCTCTAACGGATGACAGCTCAGCTCCTTTCATTTGGTCAAAGGTGCACAGAGGGGACCCTGCCTGCCTGTCTGCCTGTCTGTCTTTCAGCTCTTCGGTGGAAGACTTGATGTGTGGAGCAAGTGAGTGCCAGCGTTTGTGGGTTATTCAAGGTCTGTATGATGCAGATGTCATTATCAGCAGATTCAGAGCAAGACTGTTTTTTTATTGTAGACTTGTCTGAGATATTGAGAAAAAGGGCACTCACTGGGTCATACTGTGCTCTTCTTTATGCATATTATCAATAGTTTGAACACATTTCCATTGATTTGTGCCTTCCAGGATATGTGGATCTCCATGTTTTATGTGCACATTTGTAATTGTGCAATCTGAAAGGTTGCTTAATTCAAGACATGAGAAAAAATGATGCGTCTGCTTTACCGAGATGTTATTTGTAGTTCTTTCTTGGGGAACTTGCATATTTTTTAAGAGCTTGTGTAGGTTCACTAACCCACTGGCCAATCTTCTTGGGCCACACACAATTAAAATAACACATGTTGGTGTTCTCTAGCTCCTATTTCGCCCAAATCCACAATAAAAGTAGTTTTAATGGATCTGGTTCACCACCGTACCTGCTCAAGCAAATCATCAGAATTCAAATACGTATCCCTGACAGTCAAGAGACAGATAAATATCAGGAAGAGAATGTGCACAACACAAGGTCCTCATTTAAAATGAGAATGAATTCTCTGTTGGAGGATTAATATCAGTAGCTAAATTGTGTCTTTTTTGTGCTGCAAACCAAACTCTGTGTTTACTGCGTTCCAAAATGAAAAAGCAGTGTAGATGAGAAAATGTTGAGAGGATGACGTGTGAAGGATGACTAGTTTTGCATGAATACTTCAGCTTTTTTTGTCTTCCCCCTCACAAAATTATCTCCTCTGCGCTTCTGCTATTACAACCACCCAGTCCTGTTTCTTCCATTGCAATCAGCAGTGCATGAAATTTTCATTTCTAACATTCTCACACATTACATTGCTTTTTATGTTGACTATACTATATTTGAGTGAGAAAACTTTTTAAGCTATAGAAAGTGTTGGAGGATGAAATAATGTCAAAGTTTACTTTTTGAAATTGCATTTCATATTGTATGTAAGGGGGGCAGCAGCACCACCTGCATAATCGTGCACAGGTAACAGTCATAATTTATATTCTTTAGACGTGAAATGTGGGCTTTTTAATGTACAAAATATTAGAATCATTAGTTTGATGAGATGTCAAATATTGTAAATAGGAGCTGTATTGCTGATCAATATCTGTAATGTGCATCTTTCTCTGCTTAACAAGAATAATATGTTGCTAATCATTGATTATTGATCATTGATACCTTTATTTTTAAATATTTTTATTTAATTTATATATGTTTATTCAAGCTTTTATATGTTTATTTTGTCTTCTTTTAAGCATGAAGAAGCTTATCTCAAAATAAACGCTTTATTGTGCTTTTGTTCTGCTTTGTCTTCAGGTGCTTTATTTTAGCATGCTATACGATGAGTCATTTTGTGGCAAAGATTCTTTGTGTTGCTCCTCTCCACTATAGTTAACGTTGCCTCAAGTTTTTCTGGCAGTGCTCTAGCCTGTTACATACACCTGCCAGATTATGCCTCTTGTAGGACTTTTTTCCACATTCATACGGCTACTCACAATTCCCAAAGTCTCTGACTGGTAATTAACTATATCTTCCAGGTGTGGAAAACAAACAGACACACACTTAACAAACCTATGCGCTCATACAAATGGTGGATGAATTATTTCTTTAGCTTGCAGATAATGTTGTTACAAATTGACTGTATGTACGCCAGACAGCTGCCATAAATCAATGCGACAACAGAAATACAGAAAGCAGGCAAAGCATTTCGTGGATCTCGTGGAGTGTTTATTATTGGGCCGAGCACTCAAATGTGCAAATAAGCCTCCACACATTAACCCCAACCTTCTCCCTGTTTAACTAAGTCGCCATGAGTTGATAGATCATTTATCATTCAGAAGCGTTACAAACTATAATGATTCCCCACATTCCAAGTCTTGGCTCTGTGTCTACTGACTGAGATGTTAATTTAGCAAACTGTAAAAGGGTTTGTCAGCCATTGTGGTGGCATGCGATGTGCTGGTGTGCTTTGGAGTGAGCTCAGGAGAGCCTGGAGGTATTGCTCCAAAAGAAGTTAAGATAGGATGAAAGTTTAATGATCCCCCTGGAGAAACTGGGTCATTGCAGCAGGAAAGACTATGAAATTTATAAGGTTATGGACAACAGTACCAATTGAGTAACAATACTGTCACCTTTATTTACATTAAAAGAATTCTTGCTGCTACTACAGTTTACAAAAAAGGTACAATTTTGCTAAATGTACTTAAGAGATGTATTATTGATCAGGTACAACATCAAAAATGCTGATCTGCATCCAGCCTTTACTAGGAGTGGGTACCATGTAAAAAGGCTGAGAAAGGGCTACAAGTATAACCGGATACTAATCTGTATCTGTGTTTATATAATGGCTGCAATGCAAATAAAATAGATACAAATTCAAGCTGGAGATTTGAAAACTCACTTTTGCTGCATCATTGTTTTCAGCAAGTGGATGAATTTTGATCTTACATAGGTTTTGAGCTGCTTCAGTTATTTCCAGGAGCGGGACATTGACACTTTATCTCTACTACAACTCGGCAGACAATGTTTTCACAGGCACAAGCAGATGTGATGCTTCAGCTTCAACAAAAATAAAATAGGCTCACTAAAGATTCATCAACCCTACTTTTATCAATTTTCTGCATCAGCCACTTTCCTGACACAAGAATAAACTCCCAAGCTACTGTAAATCAATTAAATACCCGGCTCTACTGCTCCCAGTGAGACTAATCAATCACTGATTTATATATAGCCCATCTTCAAGTGCCACTTACTGAGGCATTAAATAAAAGTATGATTTTTATTCATTCATTTTTTGTTCTGCTTAATCCAATTCAGGGTTGCAGGGAAACTAGAGCCCATCCATCCATTATCTGTACCGCTTATTCCAATAAAGGGTTGCGGGTAGATGGAGCCTGCAATCATTGGGCGAGAGGTGGGGTACACCGCAGACAGGTTGCCAGTTCATCATAGGGCCAAAGCATGTATTTTGTGCCTTTGTTATTAAAATGAGATAAACAAAAATACCATTTGGGTGAGGCGTTAACAATGTACACCAACCCTGTCTGTATATTTCTATAAGTCAAGGTTTCTGAGTGGATGAAGGGTGATCTGGGACACTGATGAAGGGTGACAGCAATCATGTGTTAAATCAAGGCCTTGAGCTCCTCTGCTCTGCTTCTCATGCTGAGTAACCTGAGAAAAAGACAGACAGGCATAGATAGATAATCCCCTTCTTCTTTTCACCTAAAGCAAACCAAACCCCCTCATCCCTCATATCAGCCCAAAGAAAACTAAGAGGTGAAATCTTAGTGTAATTTTTTTTCTCTTTTTTTTTTTTTTACATTCCTCGTCATTGCTTCATTCCTCTGAACGACTGCTACGCCCATTTCACTGCTACAAAGAAAAGTGTTATTTGAAAAATCAGCCAGGTTCTTTCCATTGCAATAAAGGGAACCCTCTGCCTCATTAATTTCTATTTGTCAACGCACACACACCTGCCTCCCTGTGTGATCATGCACACTTCTGCATATAGATGGGTGTCATGTGACTGAGATCTGGCAAATAGAGTAAAGCTTGTTATTGAATGTGAAAAAAAGTGAGATGCTGGATGAAATGGGCCATGTACATGATGAAATTATCTGCACATTTCTTACACATCTGTGGACTTTTTTTTGTCTTGTGTCACTATGTGAGTAATGAAATAGATTATCATCTTCCAGCATTTTCAAACACACATATGTGGACACCTTTTTCTTTATTTTTCTACCTTTTTGCTAGAATCCACGTTATTTTGTGTTACTTAGTCTCATCCCTTCACCATTTTAATGACCTGTGCTAGAAAATGGGCTTCAGTCACCACAAAAAGGAGGTGGTGCAGGGGGACACATGAATTAATTGATCATATAATCAGTTATGTATGGCTGTGGGCAGCTGTAATTAACATCCGCCATATGTGCCGGGTCGGCGTGTCCAAATCTTTCATTGAAATGGCCTGTCACTGCTGTGTACCTCCTCATACCTCCTCATTTGTGTCCAGGCATGAATGATTGTGTGTATAAACTCGTTTTAAACAGACTGCCATTTGTGTGTCTCACCATTGCTTTTTGGTCCCATTTGTGTCAGTTGCATGCCAGACTCAATTGCATTTGTGTATTTTATGAGTCCCCCTAATGCCTGAAGGCGGATCGAGACTTAAAGAAAAGGTGTTCCTTCTCTTTTCTCTGCCTCTCCAGGTAATTACTTCGAAGCACACAGACACAGGAGGCAGGTACAAGCTCGTAAAGGGGATCAGACAGAAAGAGAGAGATAAACTCACTTCTACTGTTGTAGTCTAACCAGAGAATTAGAGACAGACAGTGGGATAGAAGATAAAAGCACATCCAACCCAGAAAAAAGAAGACAAAAGATGATTTGTGGGACTATTTTGCTCACATTATCTGTATACATACAGCTTTTTGTTTTTTACTCAAAGTCTGTAATATTCTTTTCAGTGCACAGTTCTGCTTTTTTCTCAGAGCTGTATAGAGCATCTGGACTCTTGGGAGCAGGGAGCTTAAAGATGTCCTGATCAATACGTCAAACAGAGGGGTGAGGCGGGGCACTGCAGTAAGGGCTCAGACACGTAGTTAAAAGGCGATTTTTGAGCGGAGAAACATGCAAGTAAGAATTGGGGTCAACATAAAGAGGCTAACGGGGCTAAAACTGCATGAAAAATTCACACATTGTATCAAAGTTAGGGAAAGGAATAAATAACAGAATACTATTTTTCTCTTTGTTGCTGTTAAGTAATTTTTTCCTCTTTGGCATCAGAGCATACTCACAGTGTGGGTTGTATATGACTTTTATTTACTTGTTTATTTTTTAGAATATCTTAAATAGTTCCCTGTAATCCGCACTAATAATCCTGTTCCCTGAAAAGCAACACTGAGAGTAGCAGTGCCGATTACAGTCTTATACAAGATGCATGTGGTGAAATCCTCTTTAGGCAAAACATGCTGCTCTAATTCAATCAAGGATCTGATATGGCTGATGAGGAGTCAAACATGGCTTGCTATCATAAGAGTCTGTTTGTGTGTGTGTGTGTGTGTGTGTGTGGGCCAATCCAATGTTCATGGATATTAGGATGGCTTTGATGAAATATAATATAGGCATCAGCTCTAAATGCACATATTTATGCAGCAGTATCAGGATGACAAGCATAACAAAGAAGTGAAGGAATCTCAGTCCACCTCTGTATTCCCAGAGAGAGAAAAAAAATCTTAATTCCATCACTCCCCCCCCTGTCCTTTATCCCATTTCTTGCTGCATCTTGATCCGATCAGCAGGCTTCTCACAAGCATCAAAGTATGCACTAAAATCAAAAAGACAAATCCCTAATTCAAATAGGTTTTCTTTTTTCTTTCTCTTTACCCCTGTGTTTATCAGTTGTTACCTGCAGAGGGCTTTGGTTCATCTGACAAACAGTCAAGACATGCAAAGATCTGATTACAAAGGCAAAGGATACTAGCACACTGACACATGAGAGAAGACACAGAGACAATTTTTTTTTTTAATAAAAAAGCTATTTAGAATAAGCTTGCCTTTAAAGGGAGCTGTCTTTTCACTTTTGTGTGTAGCAAACCGAATAACCATAGTCTAGCATTTATTCCCCGTGCACACCAGATCACTTCTTTGAAGCATTAAAGTCAGCTTGCATTGAAAAGTATTTTAAGAGGGCTGCTTGAAAACCTTGTTGTATTACTGAACCCCAGATTTTATGGCAGAGATGAAGGAAATAAATTTTGGTGTGTGTCGTCAGAATTAGCATAAAACACTGACATACCATTTGTACTTGATGCTCCTAGAAGTCCTTCGCAACCCCTGTAAGTGTAGCTGGTTGTAAAGGCCACTCCTATTTTCAAAAAGTTGCCCTTTGCAGGATGGTGTCTCGCAAACAAGGGCATTCAAAAAGCTCCATCCATACAAAACTGACATTTTCCAGGCAGTGAAAAATGTTAAACCTCATTACAGCATACAAACAAAGACAAAGGGAAGAAAAAAATCTTTGAAGATCTTTGTCTCCCTCACTTGCTGTGGTGGGATTTGCAAGGACAGAATTCTGACATGATGTCTTGGTTCAGCAAGGCAAACCAACAGCGCTTTGACAGCCTCCTGGCAGCTCATCGTCATCTTGCAGCATAGTCGGAGCCCCACTGTGTACAATTAACCCTACTAATCATGGTTATACCTAAAGAATGCACAAACATTGCAGATACTCAGTTTTAGCTTTAGATTATATGCTTGTCAGTATCAGTTGTCAATTTTGCATTCATACATACATCCATACATACTTCTGAAACTACAGGCTGATAAGAAATCTTATCAATTTCCATGGGATGGAAGTATTGGCCGCAATGGCAAGTGGTTGTGTGACATTATGAGTCTCTGTGATTCAGTTTAACATAATCTGTTTGGAACCTCAGACGTAACAAACGTCAGAGTGCAAACATATGTTAATCCACCCCTGTGTTTTCCCTACCATTAATATAATGGCAAAAACCTTATGGTGCAACACTGCATCACTTTTACAGTTCGTGCTTCTGAGTTGTGTCCACTGTACAGTGGCCCAATAGACCATTAGCTGTGTAATTAGCACAGGAAACAAGGTAGCAAACAAAAACTATCTCCGCTACAATTAGCCAGTTTAAGTTTAATTAGTACTGTGATTAAAGACAGAGAGGCAGAAAATCCCTCAGCAAATTCCTCACCCTCCCACTCCCTACAAACTCTGACAAGAGTGTCCAACAGGAGCTGCGTTTGCGTTTTTCTAAACAAATATGTGTGCAGGCCCGTGGTGTATCTGGGCTTAAACTAACGCAACTCAGCACTTACAGCGAAGATGAGGACACAACAGCTGACAGCAAAAATGGTGCAGAGAAGGCTGTGCTGGAAAACAATGGATAGAATATCACACTTAGCACACACTAGTATGCCAACAAGGAAAACATGTATCGGTATCAATACAAGTACAATATAAACAATGCAAAGCTTGGAGGAAATAAATAAAACGAGAAAATCAGTAGCCCACTAAAAAGAAAACTCACATTTAGAGGATGTTTTGGCAACAATGTAATACCATATTGAAAATAAAATGTGTGCTTTCCGTAGCATGTATGGAGCATTTTATGTATAAAACCCTACTCAGGTATTTAATCTCAAAACAAAGCACTGAGCAGAATTTTGAGTCAGTGAGGATTGTCTTCATCTTTATTGTCATTGTGCAAATAAGAACATTAAGATTGGCGATGTACTTACCATCTATAGTGCCAGGATAAAAAGTGTAACATTATAAAGAGTGCAAACATACATACATAAAAAGTCTTACAAATGAATAAATAACTAAAATTAAATTAAATTAAATTAAATTAAATTAAATTAAATTAAATTAAATTAAATTAAATTAAATTAAATTAAATT
>JBAMHX010000010.1:13982153-13998994 GCA_037177515.1 Pseudomugil tenellus | reverse complement strand
TAAATTAAATTAAATTAAATTAAATTAAATTAAATTAAATTAAATTAAATTAAATTAAATTAAATTAAATTAAATTAGGATCTAAATGATGTTAATAAAATGAAATCTAAATAGAATAAAGCTTATTTAGATTTTACACTATAAACTCACAGATAGGGTTTAAAACTGGAAACTGGCTTGACTCAGGAACTGGTACTAAACCTTTCAAAGCACAGAAATCATACACCATTTACCTTATCAGTGATCTTTATCAGGACCAACAGGTGCTGGCCAGTTCACTGACTACAAATAAACAATGTCTTTATATTTAACTCTTTTTGAATTTCCCTCTGGGATGAATAAAGTATTTTTCATTTATTTCATTTCATGTCCGACATGCACACCTTTTTGCTGACAGAAGAGCGTGGCTACTTTCTAGTGAGAAATGCAACAATAGTAAAAGCTCTAACGTCTGTACTGAAAGGACCAATAATAGTAACAGATCACAGAACAGACCTACTGTACATCCTAGTGTGGAGGAGTATGCAGCGTAATCACTATTCTGTTACTTACTTGAGTCAACTACTAGCTGGATGTCTGCTTGATGCAAAGCAGAAATATGCAAACCTCAAAATGTTCTTTTAATTCGATCAAGTCGTCAAATTCATTACATAATTTCCTGCTTTCTGTAGATGTGGATGCCTGAGAGCTCATCACTGACATTGTGAGCTTTCTTTTCTTCAGGTTAAAATTTTTTTGCTGTATTTGTCTATAGGGTATTAACAGCTAGTAGATTTAGCAGTTAGCTTACCTATAGCAACAGGTGTATAGCTTAATGGAGACTTCGGTTGGCTATGCTGTGACACATTATTAATACAATCCCTTCTGAGAGCGAAACAGTAATGGTTAAAGGGGCCTGTTCTGCAAAGTGTGTGTCCAGCAGATCATGTGCAATACAGAGAGCAAAGACAAATGCTAAAGGAAAGGTCTAAAGACAGTTCACTGGAATTATTATGAAGTGATTCCTTCAGAAGCCCGAAGATGGAATTCTGCATTATTCATTTATTCACATGGTTTATTTCTGGTTAATGTGGCTGTATTGCGGGTTATTTCTCTTTTTTGCTTTCTTAGTTGTATTTCTGTATGGTAGTTTGTGCAACAATCTTATAGCAGAAAGGTTACTGGTTTGAGCCTTGGCTGGGGGTTGAAACAGTGGCCTTTCTGTGTGGAGTTTGCATGTTTTCTCCTCGGTGTGAGTTGGCCCTGTGATGGACTAACGACTTGTCCATGGTGTACCCAGCCTCTCACCCGATGACTGCTGAGTTAGGCTCCAGTTACCTGATACCCTGAATTGGATGAAGCGGTAAAGTGAATGGGCTGCACAGACGCGTGGTAGTTAGCACTGTAGCCTCACAGAAAGCAGGTTGCCGGTTCAATCCCCAGCTTAGACTGTGGCCTTTCTCTGTGGAGTTGGCATGTTCTCCCCGTGTTAGCATGGGTTCTCTCCGGGTACTCTGGCTTCCTCCCACAGTCCAAAGACCTTGGAGATAGGCTGATTAGAGACTCTAAATTATCCATAGGAGTGAGTGTGTGTGTGTGCATGGTTGTTTGTCCATGTGTGTTGGCGCTGTGATGAACTGGCGACCTGTCCAGGGTGTACCCTGCCTCTCACCCAGTGTCAGCTGGGATTGGCTTCAGCCCCTCCACGATCCCATTCTGGAATAAGCGGTAGATAATGGATGGATGGTTAAGAAAATGGATGGATGGGTTGCACTGCTGTAAGGAAATTGTCTCATTATATTCCTTGACACCCTAAGGACTATGGAGTCCCTTTAAAAGTGATTTGTTATTTGAGGCAAAAATAGATTCCTAGTTCCATGTCACATCTTATCATATCAGACTGTAAAAAAACAGGTGATGCACTAGAATTAAACAAAGAGAACGATGTAGTTCAGGAGGAAGATTTGAAGAAAGTAGAAAAAACACAATTACATAGAGGGAAACCAATAGGGCACAGTGACACAGCCCTGTCTGGCATCACTACTGCAGGTGCAATGATTCATGGAAGAATTCATCTCTGACTAGGTGGCGGGGAATAAATCAGACACAGTAAAGCAAACCTATTCTTCTTTTGTTGTATGCAAAAGTTATGGTTGTAGATGGTTATGGCTTGTGGTAATGCTGTATATCATTATGTAAAATGACATTATACTTACTTTTGAGCCTTGTTTGTCTGTGCCTGGGATCTGAGGTACATTTAAAATATGAATTCATGTCATAAAACATGGCTATTATTCTCATTCAGAGGTTGCTTGGATAAAATAATGTTAGTCCATCTGCCTGTTCCACATTGCTTTGCTAAGTGTTCCTCTGTCTCTTTCTTCTTTGCAGTGCGGAGCTGGACTTAAAAGCAACACATTTATCTTTGCATCATTGGATCAGTGACACCACTATTAGATGGAGGGAAACAAAAAAAGAGGAGGAGAGCAAGAAAAAAAAGAAGAAATACATTAAACTAAATGAATCAATTTGCTGTCTGGGTCTTGGGGAAGAATCCATGAAGATATATAGATATATATTGACAGATATTGTCTTTATTTTCTAGAGCGATTCCAGAGTTGTATTCCTCTGGTAGAAATACAATGAAGTTTGGCATTTGTTCTCATTGTTCTTAAATATGTATGTTCCTTTTAGGCCAAATCTACTTTCCCTTAACTGGAAAAGCCTTTGAATTCTGGTAGGTAATTGTATAATCTTTACTTTGTGCATAATTTGAGGAATCTTGGATTTTAACAGGCCTTATTAATTCAATAATTTTAATCTAATATACATAGGTTGTTTCGGTGTAGGTAGAGTTTGAAATTATTCTTATGGGTTTTTTATGAAGAAGAAAGACAGAATTTAGTGTTGTCTTGCATGTGTTCCCACAGATTTCAACACAATAGGTCTAATATGGTAGTACAAAGGAACAATGCAAGGTATGCAATGATGACTGAGTTTGAGTTAATATAGTTTATATGTTTCTTCCAACTTAGTCTTTCATCTATCAGTACACCAACAAATTTTATTTCTGACACTCATTCAATTTAATTGGTTTATTCCCAAATATTGTATATTCAGTTTTGTTTAAATTTAATTTAATGTTTATTTACATTATTTATTTACATCAAATTAACTCTTCAGTTTATTAAGCTCATGTCCAACAGTCTCCAAAAGCTCATCGAGATTGTAGCCACAACAAAAGAGATTAGTATCATCTGCAAACAAAATGGTTTTCAACACTCTGGAAACTTCACATACATTATTAATAAATAAAATAAATAATAATGGTCCCAAAATGAAACCTTGAGGAACTCAAGCCTTTATTCTCTTAATTAAGCAGGTTTAACTTGATTAAATGTAACATATTGTTCTCTGTTATCGAAATAGCTAAGTAACCAGCTGAGTTCCACTCCTCTAACCCCAAATAACTTAAGTTTCTTTATCAATAATTCATGATGTACTGAATCAAAAGCCTTTTTTAAATAAAAAAAAATCCAATAGCATATTGTTTTCTTTCAATTGCAGTAAAACCTTCCACAAACTATAAAAGCTAGTGAAGAGGTTTTATGTATCCTGAAACCAAATTGTTGATCGTGTAAAATATTGTGTTTTGTTAAGAAGTCATCCAATCTGATATAGAATATTTTTTTTCTGATATTATAGAAAACAAAGGAAGCAAAGAAATTGAGCATTAATTGGAAAAAAAATGTTTATCACCAGCTTTGAATATTGGTATGACCTTTGCTGTTTTCATTTCATTTGGGAAGTTTCCTGTTTTTAAAGACTGATTGTAAATGTAAGAAAAACGTTTTGCTACACAATCAAATTTTTTTTTTTTCAAGAATCATATCAATATTATTACCGTCTTTGGAATATTTGATGTGACATATAGACAATATTTTTGACCTGTTTCACAAAATATACAAGTACAAACATATCTAAAAGACTTTTCTTTTTACGAATAATGATAATAGGGACTTTTAGTAGATACATGTTGATTAAAAATGAAAAGAAAAAACACCCTCCCCCCAAAATACAATGAATAATGAAAAAAGAATACTGGTTTAACAATTTAGTAGTCTGTGATTATTAGTGCTATGTTTAGTTGTTAACTTTTCTCTGCTTTGTTTCACATGTGTTCTCTCATGATTACCCTCACTTAGTGTTCATTTATCATTTCTATCCTGAGAGTTTATTCACCTCACCTTGCTTGCCTCTGTTGGAAGATATTTGCTGTCATCTATTCTGTGCCTGTGGATGTTCAGTCTTCATTTCTTGCACTTCACCTGTTGTGTTTGCGATTTTGTTCTAAATTCTTCTGGATGGATTGCTATTAGACTACCAGCGTGTGCAGTACAGTTTATTAAATAATTATATAGATCTCTGTCTGACTGGCTATCGTGAGTCTAGGTTTGAATCTGAAACTTGTCAAACACTGACAGGTCCCATAAGACCTCTGGATTTGCCTGAGTAGTATGATAAATATGTTGCTATTATCCCTTCTGCTTTGAACAGGACAGATAAAATCACATGCTTTGGATGACGTCACACATTCTAAATAAACATGTTGTGTATTGGCTCTTATACCATTGTGCATATATAAATAATTTTTTGTCCTGATAATAGAAAATGAAAAGAAAAAGGATATTTGACTGTACTTATAGCTGGAGGGATCAAATAACACCTCTGCTGAAATAAACTTTTTGAAAGTATATCCAGGAGATGATAGTACTGGGCATTTATAGTTCTGGGGTCATTTTTTTGTATTACTACTTGTTGCTGTCTTTTGACACCAGATGCTTTGCCAAATTTAGAGAAAGTTCTTCAACCTTAGCTGCAAGAAGAACCACAACACAGTTAAACTGTCCTCCTCAAAAAGGAAGAAAGAAGAGTAAAAGTGGTATAAAACAATGGTGTCTGGTCAGATAGAAAACCAACAGTGCATAAGTGTCCTGAGAAAAACCAGAGCAATTTCCTGGTTGTTATGGTTACAGCACATGGGCGAGTGGACCGGAGAATATGTTCATGTTCTTTAATGAAATTGGATTTGTAAGATGAAGAAGCAAAAGAGGAGAGTCGACTTGGAAGCGAAGTGTGAAATTACCAGATTCATCCTGATCTCATACAAGCTGTAGAAGTGGTAAGTGCTTGTTTTAAAACATTCTTTCCCTTTTTTCCCCCGTGGTCATGTAATATTTCAATATGTGGTTACAAACATATGCAATGGCTTCTTTTCTGTTTATTCTTTTATAGCATCTACTTTATCCAACTGTCCACATCTCAGGTGTTCAAGTTGGGCTTTTCCTCTGAAACGCCTTTTATCAGATTATATTTTTCTTTCTAATTTGCTGAGGTGCTGTCCATTGATCCCAACTCACAGGACAGTGAGTCATTATTTCTTTTCGGTTATTTCTTACCCAACTGACAGAGTTTATCTCCTCTACCAGCATATTTGCGTGGTCCAACATAGAAAGCTCTATACTGTGAGAGTTTTTGGCCAAAGGGCAGGCATTCCAGATGTTTCATTGCTGGTGAAAGCCATTTATAATGATGCATGCACACTTACAATCCACACCATGCAACCCACTAAACAATGGGAGAACTAACATTAATCATCTTCTGACGCAACTTTGGTTCAACCATATCGCAAGCAATATAATCCTCCTTAATGGTAGCTGGCCCCTCTAGCATCTAAAACCACAACAAAAGTATCACATAAAAGTCTTAACATACAAGACAAAGAGCTACGATAACTGTTCAAGCCTGCTGCCAAATAAGCCTTATAAACCGAGGTATGTTCTTGCAACCCAAAGAACTCCTAAAACAGTTCCCACATCTTGGTGTCACAGGACAACGACCACTAACATTTCTAACTGTCAATTTTCAATGCATTTTCTTATGCAGAAGACCTGCTGTGCAGCTGCACATCGCCTGTAAAGCTTCTGCAGCTGTAAGTGATGTATTGGTGTTGGTAGCACGTAATGGTGAGGCAAACACATGATTCTATAGTGTTTGTTATAAACAGTTAACCCAGCTTGCACAGGAAGTCACAGAGGAGGAAAAACAACGTCTCTAAAACAGACGACTTGTGGTCGAATATGTTCCTGAAACAGTTCCATTTTAACCTTGTGTTTATTTCTATCCCTATTCTGTATTTCAACTTCTGCCCTTCCACTTTGCTGCACATGAAAAATACAGTATTTCAAAAGTTAACCAGCAAAGCCACATGGTTAATGTTTGAAAACCTTATTGTTACATTTTAAACCAGCTCCAAAATAATGTAGGCCTAAAGTTTACTGCTAAAAGCAGTTTTCTAACATTTTTTCTATGTTGTCATGACAACACATCCAGCAGCTTGTAGATTAGTAAAACCTCTTGTTTTCCTAAAGAAAAAAGTGCTAGTGCTAGGTGTAGTCTAAACATATGTAATGTTATATTATTTCCACATTTTTAACTGTTTTGGTATTTTTTATTTACATTTTTTTATTGATTTTGATGACAGACAGAGAGGAAGAAGCCTTACACTGATACTTTTATTAAAGAGCAATAGAACACCATAAACATAACAGTTTCCGATAAGGTAAAGAGATTTTTTAGATCCTGTGAAAAACAATTTAACCTTTGTTTCTACATGTTGTACACATCAGTAATTTTTGTCGTGTTAATGTTTCCTAATATAGTCCATAAAAATTATAATGATAAACATAAAAATGACTAGAAAACACTTAGAGAGCACAGACACCTGCCAATCAGTTCATATTGTGATTTCCACTCTATGTCATAGTCCTACATTTATGTTAAATAAGTTAGATTCTATAGATAATTCCTAGATTAATTGATAAGAACTCTACAGTGTCTTGGCTAAATTGTATTGATAAAAATTTCAAAGATCTCTTATATGTTCTTGTTCTAAATCGTAGCCTATAGTTTTTTGCTGGGTTCTAGATCAATCTTTAATATCTTTTAAAAGTTTTTGGGAACATCTCATGTATTTTTGCCAAAGTACCCTGAGCATTTATTGTGGGATTATACACATATATACTGAAAATTGCCCTTTTTTCAAATAATTATGAAGAATTCTTCAAAGCATTCCTTGATCCAGATGGCGATCCAGATCACTCCCAAAATTAAACAGAATCTAAATTAGACCAAGACCATTCTCAGATTAAATCCAGGTTTTTGCGAAAGTTTAGTTGTCAATAGACACACAGACAAAAAGACAGATAAACTCAGGCAAAGAGCTGACCTCGGTCACACTGTTGGCCGAGGTAAAAAGTTTCCTGCGGCTGTCATTTAAAAAAAGATTTATTTTGATTTGTCGACCTTGCCAGGGACTGTCTTTTGGTTCTGTCCAGAAATATACTAACTCGAGGTTCATGCAGAGTGCCTTGCCTGCTATGTTTAGATTTAATCAAAGAGCACAGACACCACTATGCACTTGGCACTCCTCTAATAGGCACCTTTAACAGGCGTGGGAGCTTTTGTGGGCTAAATAAGAAATACAAGACATGTGGAGCGAATCATCCATTGAGTGTTCATTTCCGCAATTCCCAAGCTAGTCACATCATAAGTCATTAGTTGACTTAAGCACCCATATAGACCCACTGTTATTATGTCTCCTAGCCAATTAAGTGGCTGTTATGAGTCCGGCAGTCCAGATCTAATGGGACGAATGAAAAATAACCAGACAAGCTAAGTCCAAAATGAGCTTGAGCCTAATTGGTGAGGACAAACAAACTCAGAGAAACTTGAACCGGACAAAGCTGTTATGAGCCTGTGTGACTGTTAGACTGGATGGTTAGAGGGCACGCTTTAAGAATGAACTAAGCTACTTCATTGCTCCTCGTCTCCTTTTCTTCTTCCTCCCATCAGATACCTCTGCATCTGCTTTGATACGCAATCTGCCAGCCTGAAGCACAGCCAGATGCAAACAGCTTCACATCCACATGAGGTGAGGTCCTGAACTGGGAAGAAGTGAGGCTGACACTGCAAAGAAAACTGGGAAAAGAAGAAACACCTAAATGGGGAGTTGAGACTTTCAGAGCACGAGAGATTGAACAGACTGCAACATTTCATCATCAAAACTCCTACATGAAGTGTTTCAGGAAGAAGGAAAATAAAAGAAACTCTGAACCTTGTCGATTTGTTTCAGAGGGTGAGAAGCCGATGGTGAGATCAAACAGGCCTTTGATATTTCTGTCATGTATAAAAGGAAACCCTACTCTTTAGAGGATACGCTATGAATAAGCTCTTTTTGATTCACCATTTATCTTATGCTCTTTGCAATGCATACATACACCACAGTGGAGTCTTTCACAAAACACACTACACAATATTCTTTTCTCCATTTCCCATCAATTTAAATTGCTTGTGCTTTGACCGTATTGTGTCTATCAAAGGAATTACAGCATCCTACTCTTTGGGAAGACGTCCATGGCTTTGACAGTTGATCAAGATGTCCCTAAACTTACTGGTGTGTCCATATTTTACTTTTTCAGAGACTGTCTGAGTTTAATGGTCAATTGAGGGATAAAGGAGAATATCTGAAGAATTCATGTGAGGCATGGCATTTCATAGGTGAAATAATAATAAGAACGGAATGAAGAAAATGCAATGTCAAACCACCTTTATTCGGAAATTGATTGAAAATGTTGATATATGCATCCTGTCTTATATTTATGCTATCCTCTGTCTCAACATATGGGATGCCTCTTTCATATCTGCTATTTCCATCATATTTAATACAGAAATAAAAATTTAACAAAGCCACTAGTATTATCATGCCCCTGTCTCTCAACCATGAGATTAAAATTAATGAAAAAAAGTTGGATTTTTGTTAAAAGTAGGAAGTAATAAATCAAATTACCTCACAGAGAGATCATTATTCATATGCCACAGAGCTGTCTGGCTTTGAGATTCATTCGGTTTTGTGGTTCAATAACGCTAATACCTTGCTGCATATAGTCAGTGCTGACTGTGTTACTGTGTGGGTGTTCTATTCTGCAGTTCAACATTTGTTAAAGGCAATTTTTGGAGCTTAATGTTGGTCCTGTACATGAAAAAAAACACCAACTCTGTGAAATAAAACATGCCCTCCAGAAACGTGGCATCAAAGGTCACACAGTGGGCAAAAAAACAGAAGGTGTTAAATGCTTTCTCTTAGTTAAGTAAAAAGAAAGCATGAAGAAGTGCAATATCAGTGATTATAAGACCCATGCTGTCGGAAGCACTGGCTAGGGATATATCCCCGAATAGACACAATACCATAATATAAAGACGCATGTTCATGTTCATGTACATGTTCAGTCACAAAGTTCCACCTGGTGTGCAAACACAGGATGCATCCTGAAGTTATGACCTTATATTTGCAGTTGATTTGAGGTCAATGAGACAAATAGTTCCAGAAATATAGCCAAAAATCAGATTTTTCGTGAATAAAACGCCACTTGGTGGGGAACCCATAAATCCGATAATCGTGAAATTCAATACAGAATTGGGGACCTAATCAGGTATACTGAGTACCAAAATACAATTGTAAATAGTTCCAGAGATATAGGCAAAAACGGATGGATGGATTTTTTTCTTTTTTTTTTTTTTGTTTTGTATGAAGCGCCACCTGGTGAGGAAACCATAAATCCCAAAATGCTAATATTCAACGCCTTGGGGACCTATACAGGTACACTGAGTATCAAATTCCAATTATGAAAACTGGTTAAGTTATTGCACTGACACAAAGGATATCCGGCGGTGGATCTGGCGGTTGATGAAACTACTATATCCCCGACACTCCACATTTAGGGATATAAATATAACAAGTGCCCTGAAATGTGAGTGAAAGTATATGCTTAACATCTCTGTCCTAACTTCATCATGCAGAATTAACTGATTGCTGCAGTGATGTTCAGATTGATTTCTTTCATCGAGATGTGCGAATCATAGAAATGATCTTACAGGACACACTGTATTGTAATTTGACATGAAAATGTTTTATGCCTCTCTCTCTCTCTCTCTTTCTTCCATGCACGTGCACATCTACACAACACACTTCCATTTGTCATCTAGTGGAGCTCGGCAGAATGAGGAAATTCAAATCAACTGCATCTCTGTTGATCAAATTCACCTGCATTAGTATTCATGTTCCGGTTCAAAACAAAGAAAGAAAGTTTGAAATGATCCTGCTGAAACCAGTTATTAAGATGTTATGTGCAGCAAATGCAGAACAACTGATTAATCAGAATAAAAGAGGGATTAAAGAAGAAACAGACTGGACCAGATTTACTAGGATAACTTATTGACAAATGTTGAAATAAGACTTTCGGAAACCATGAAAGATTTTATTTATCCTGGATAAAGGACAAGAAAATTATCTGCACTCAGAATAATATATACACAGGTGATATATGTTTACAATGCCTGTATAGATTTTGGAGGCATACATTGTTTTTTTATGGAAAAAAAGTTTTATTCATCAGATAAGGATGTGAGAAAAGAATTGAACTGAAAGGTCTACTGAAGATGTGTTGACACATATATTTAATGCAAACACAGTAGACCTTAGTGGATATCTTTTTATATACTGCATGTTTAAATATGTGACTCAAGCCATAAAGGAGCTTTGATTCCAGTGGCGTACGGTCAGATTACATCAGAAAAAACATTTGGAAGTGTTGAAAATGTTTGCTCTAAATCCACAAAGGTCTTCTATCTCTGTTGAACGCATATGATTCCCGCAAGTATACTTAGTTCCTTCTGATAAAAACCAAACAGCTGGAGTTTCCTCAGCTTGACAGAGCAGTACCCAGTCAGAGCAGAGCTGATCCACTGCTTATCCTGGAAAACTGAAACTAGACCATTGGGGGACATTCAAGGTCTTAGTTGAGTGCATCCCCCCTGTCTGGGGAGATTTGTTTTTCGGGGGGTTAATTGGAAGAGGAAGAATGATGTCCGACAAAGGTATTCTGTGGTGAAACATTATGATCCTGCACACCTCTCCCCTCGATCACTTTCTCTCTCTCTCTCCAGGGTTTTTTATTTTAACCTTTTGTAGCCAAAATTTCCTAGTTTTAATTTTAACGTTTGTTTTTGCTTAACATCATTTTCCTGAGCTTCTTTACTACGCTTCTTTTTACCATACATACTGAAAAAAACCCCCAAGAAGTCCAGAATAGGAGAAAACTTTGCAATCATAAGTAAGAAAATTTAACCACTGACACACAGCTGGACAAAAGCATATAAGGAAAAAAAACAGAGGCATCAGATGAGAGAGAAAAAGATACACTGAAATACCCTATTGAGCTACATATGGCTGAATACTATTGGCTGATTGAGAGACTCAGCAAGAAATATTGCAGCTGAGCACAAAACACTGGATTCATATGTCTTGGTAAATTACCATTATATTTTCATCACTCTGATCAATCCATGTAACGGAAAAACATTAAACTCAAAATACAACTATATGAGACACATAATGCCTTCTATGTTAGCTCCTAAGCAGCTGTAACAAAGTAAGTGGATGAATATGGGGACATTAAAAATGTAAATTAATACAGAGGGGTAATTAACTGGATTATCTCTTTCTAGTGATTAAACAGCATTGGCATTGTCTGACATAGATATGCCCACAGAGCATTATGAATAATGCTGATGGCAGATCATCCTTCAACTATTGTTGTGCCTTTTCTTTATCTCTGATATAGGCCAGAAATTACAGAAAGGTGGCTGTAATTGAGGACAGGTAACAGTTAGAATAAAGGCTTTGTTCTAATTATTCAGTCTTCCAGCTAAATGCAACGGGATTGATTTAAATATCAATCCCAATATAACTTTATATAAAAATAATTATAAACAAATGTAATAATAAAGTTATTATTGACATTTGGGTGGGGGTGGGGGTCAATGTTTTCCAAAAGAGTTGCAGCCAAATCCTATGTGGATCATGAATAATGCAAGGGTACCAGCACAGGATGCACTTATCCAGCCTCGATCTCAATAGAATCATCATTTCCAGCTGGAATTCATTCCCATTGTTGCTTCTTGCTGTATTTTGCACTCCATAATGTGCAACAGATTTTCAGAGCAAGACAGGTCTGGATAGCAGCATGCCAGTCTAATGCCTGAACTCTTCAAATATGAAGCCACTCAGTTGCAACATGCAGAAAGGAGGAATTGCATTATCTTCCAGATATAAACATAGACATCCCTGAAAAAGATTCGTGGAACTTATAACAATCTGGTAGCTTTATTCTTCTGTTTTGTTTGGAGGACAGAATGTCCATGATTTCCAAAAACAAGTTGAAACGTGGACTTGTCAGACCACAGCATACTTTTCTACTTTGTTCATCTCAGATAAACTCAGGTCCAGAGAAGCACGCAGGACTTAGACTCACTTGTCTTCAATTGTTCATCTTTGGAGCGTTCCAAACAGGTGTTTTTTGAGCATTTAGCAGTTTTCTAGATTTCCAATTTTTTTCAGAACGTATTGCAGGCATCAAATTCAAAATAAGTGAATGTTTGAAAACAAACAATAACGTTTATCAGTTTAAACATTAAATATATTGTCTTTGTAGTGTATTAAAAGAGTCAAAAAGAATTTGCAAATGAATGTTTTCTGTTTTTTTTTATTAATGTTTTACACAACATCCCAACCTAATTGGAATTGTTAAAACATTTTCAACCTTGATTAAAAGCTGGGGAGAGACATGCAGTTTTCTAGGAGTTTGTTCCTCATGTGATGAGCACAGAAACACAACACTGCCTTAATTCTGATTAATGGTTGACCCTGATAAACTTAGAGATCTGTTTGGTTCATAATAAACTACAAGATCCTGAATGTATTTTGTACCTAAACCATTCAGTGCCTTGTAAACTAACAGAACTATATAACCAATGTATGTAGTCAGAGTAAGTATTCAAATATTCACAACTAAGTTTTTTTTTTTCATGTTTTTCAGGTGCAGATATTTATGCGAGTACACACATACACAGTAAGATGAAACACAGAGCAGCGTGTGTCTCCCTTCTTTGTTACTCTGTGTAGGTACCCATCATGCCACTCATTCTACCTTAGTCATGTTACTGGCCAATCCTGACAAACATACATTCACAAATATTCAGTTCCATAACAAATGCAGAACACAGTTACAAACACGAGTTGTGGCAGCTGTCTTCTGTAATCAGTTACTGTTCTTCTTCAAGTAAGCATGCACACATCATAAAGGTGAGGCATGGACAATAAAGGCCTTTGTTTCTATTGTGGAAGAAAAGATTAAGGATGGAGTCCAACTCTTAGTACAGTCACCTCCACCTCCACCCTCATACCTTTAGAAGGCATTTATAGGGCCTATTAAATGATTTATGACTGTATATTGAGTAGGTGTTTACAAGCAGAATAGTGTGACCGTAGCTGTCCTGGCATTCACACTACATAGCCATCAAACAAGAGTCCACACATATACCTGCCTGCAAACATATATGCCTCTGCAGATGTGGCACTGGAAGTCAGGCGAGCGGGGTTGATCTTTCTGTACTTTAGCTAATGGAATGGAAGGGTCCCTGGTGGGTGCTGTTCTGCTTGATTTCCTCAGGCACCACAGTCAGCTGCGGGGCCACTACTGGGTGATTATTCATGTCTGCACATAAATATTACTAAGTAAGACCACGGCAAATTGTCTGCTCTAGAGAGCATCCCAGTGCCCTATGCTCACAAAGCACGGTGCACTTTCAAAAACCCTCTTTTACTTGAAATCTGAAAACCCATAAAGCAACATCATCCAAATTGCTTATGTGCAGCTGAGTTTGGGATGCATGCATGCATGCATGTATGCATGCATATATCCAGACGTCAAAGCTTGTGTTCGTCAGTTAAACAGTTAAAAACCTTGCCTGTACCAGAAATGCTATCCTTGACTTCTTTTATTATTTTTTTTATCTGATAATTGGTGATCAGTGACATGAGTAACTGCCAAGTAATTTTTTTTAGACTAAAATATCTTCACCAATGTGAAGGTATAATACTTCTGCTCATTAGATTGCTATTTAGACAACATAAACAAGCTAATAATGTAATGGGATGATTACATAGTGGAGGATATGGCTGATAGAGCTGACACACAGCCAACAAAAGGAAGAAATCAGAGAAGAAGAGCAACAGGAGGAAGATGACTTTCAAACCAAATACAAAACAACTGAACAAAAAACGCCACAGAAGTTACAGAACAATAAGTATTTTAGACATAGCTGTAGGATTTAAAGAGAGGTTGTGTGAGTGTGTCCGCAACTACATCCACTTGCCAGTGTCGTAATATGGAATTGAATGCTGAATGCATCAACAGATCTTACAGCCACGGGAGTGTAAAAGGCAAGTAAACATTTACCTATGTGAGGAAGCATGTACAGGCTTTTAATCCCACTGGCTCTGAACAGCCAAAGCCTTAAACATTTGACACTAAAGTCACTTTCTATAGTTGGATTTAGGAAATAGATTAGTTAAATATCAAAATTACTTAGTTTTATAGTAATATGATTGTTAAGACAATCTAAAATATTATTTTCTTTTAACAACACATTAATTTCATGGATGACATTTTTTACATTCTGTTTTCACAGCAAACCATATACTATATGCAAAAAATAAAGAACTACAATCAAACTGTGTATTTATGAAACAGGAGTTCTATTGACATTTTGTCCGCTTGTCTTTATTGTACATTTATGTGTAACATAGGCTAGTTTGTGTGCAGGCGCCCTCATCTTTGTGTGGATTGACCTCTCTCTCCCTCACTCAATTATTTTTCTCCCTATAGCAATAAGGATTAGAACCTTTTTCACTGCTATGGAAAGAAAGAAACTCACTTCATTTATTGGAAGCAGGACAATAAAAACGAAATGGATTTTCTTTGGCTGAGAAGATAAAAAGAAAAAATAACCTGAAAATAACTTTACAGCAAAAGATGACATTTTTCAGTTCAGAAAAGCCTTTTAGCTTTTGTTTTTCCTCGGAATACCATTTCACATAAAAGAACAGGGGATTTAGAAAAGGAATACCTGATTATCAACAAAATTTACATATTGAAGGTCAGAAGCTCATTACCCTGAAACAGTCCCAGTGATGTGCTGGAGGGCTAAAAGCTGTGACAGCCCAAACCAAACCTGGGCTTGACACGGCAGCTGACCATAGCTGACCATCAAAAAATTATGTTGATTTCTGGGCTATTTGGACTCTGCAAACCTATTTCAACATTCCTCAACTCTTGTCTAAATTATAGAGACAAAACGAGATACAAGTGAAAGATGATGAGAGTGGAAATAGGAATGAAATCCGTGCCCTTACTGAGCGAATAAATGACTTGTGCGGTCTGACTGAGCATGTACAAGAGCTTAGAAGTGACTGGAGCTTTATGCAAAAACATCACAGGAGAGACAGCACAAGGTTTTGAGTTTGAAAGCTTTGCTTTATGTATGCATGTTCTTGTACACAAACTACAAAGAAATGTGTCAGTGAAAATGCATCACAAGCAATAGATTAAAGCTTTGATTTTAAAATGCTCACTTATATTTGTGTGTATGCACGAAAACTATTTATCTTATTTGTCTTTGTGTTTAACAATTGATGTGAACGATTAGAGAAGACATCCACCCATCTATTGATCTTATTGACTGCATTTCTTTATCTCTTGTGTCCAAACAGTCAGCCATAATTGGTGGTACACTGTCATCATTCTCCCTCGCTTTCTGCTTAACAAATACATTTATTCCATTTATTGTCTGATTGATTTCTCAGCTGTGACTTTTCATTTGTCTTTTTTAATGGATCTAAGCTGATGTGCCGTTGTCACGTTGAAAAAAAAGAGTTGAGATAGATGACCTCGGTTTGATGGCAGAGTTGTGTTTTCCTAAAACTACACACAGACACACCATCTCTCCTGATTCTCCAGAGACTGTTTAGACAACTGCTAGACATCATTCACATATGAAAATATAATTCAGCTGGAGGCCCCTAATTAGTAGTTGCCCAACACCCCCCCCCCCCAATCATTTCAGTTGATGGTGAGTTTAAAGTTATAGAAAATAAAACTCTAAGCAGATGGGCAAAACAGGGTAGGATTTTCCTATTTGTCCTTTTGCACCAGATTGTTACCCATACCGACTACTAGCCACTGATCTAGGCCCATTGTAATATTGTAAGTAAGGGAAAGGGAAGTTAGACTTGTGAACTTTAGAGTTATAATTCTGCAGAGAAATTTTTCAGGGAAATGTTTCAGGGAACCAAAAAAAAAAAAAACCAAAGAAAAAAAGATTTCAAAAGTCTCAGTCTGCCTCTTTTTTCTTTATATTTAACTTACAAGAAGCCCATAGTATTGGTCACCTTTTAAAATGATAAAAAAAAAAAACAGCTCTCCAGACTGATGGTCATTCATTTTAAATTTTTGAAAACCTTTTTCAGTCTTTGTACCTCACCCCCATTTAATTGTTCAGACAGTTATCTTTGACCCCACAGGATTAAACAACCCTACATCATTACATTAACAGAAAACTTAGCAAAAAACATTTTTAAATAGTATCTTTAGGCCATTTGTTCCCAGAATTTGTTTGAAAGGCAGGCGATTTGGTACAATTTCTTTTATTTCATCAATGAAAATACCTGTGGATGACTAAGATACTCAGAATAGCTAAGATACTCCAAATAATGCAAGAACTAGACTTAAAATCAACGGTAATAGATAAGTAGATTGAGGAATCCTCTTGGTAACACTTTACAATAAGGGCCACAAAATTTGCTTAGCTACTAAGGAATTAATGAGGAATGAATGAGGAACGAA
>JBAMHX010000010.1:13928022-13975849 GCA_037177515.1 Pseudomugil tenellus | reverse complement strand
GGAAACTGATGGGAGTCATTTTTGACCCATGTTGTGCATTTAAAGGGGTGTGCATATGTTGTGCATCAAAGGGTTAATAACGTTTAGGGCAGATTTCTGATTTACATGCAGATTCCACTACTCTCTGAATGCCTTAATAGTGATCGTCTTTCCAGGTTTTTTATTCCAGTCCATGTACAAAACAGATGCCCATGAATGCAGAGAGCCTTTTTGTCACAGAGAGAAAAAAAAGAATAAGACTGCACAAATTGTGTGTCTGAGCAGGGCAATCTGCCTTACTGAAAAGTGAATCAGCTTATCTTAGTCCATAACTCAAAGACACAGACTGCATTGAAGCCAGACATATGGAGACATGGCCCAGTGAGTTTTACTTACTGGCCCATTCAGACTGATAGTCATTCACAAATGTCTGTGAATGAATGCACACATACACACAACTGAGGCAAAAAAGATGTGCCTCCTTGCCTTGAAATAATAATAAAGTCAGAGCTTTTTAATCCCCCGCTCAGCCTATATTTGCTCCTAAAACCTCCATAACGTGTTAACTCAGATTAACCTTCAGTACAAATATGTTTTATTACCAGAAGCCAATAGAGAAGGAAACACATTCAGGCTTATGTGTGTTCTCCGTTTGACTCTACAGGGCAATGAGAAGCAGGGAAACCGAAAAAGAAGAGTAGTTTTAAAGAACTGTGTTATGTAGAAATCTAGTTTTAGTGTTGCTTTATTTTATTTTTACATGTCAGCAGTGTTTCCATGTCATTTGTGATTCATTGTTCACCTGAATATGCAGAAGAAAGGAGAGATGATTCTATCTGATCTGATATGATATAACAGTATAACCTTCACAGGAGCCCCCACCCGATCTGGTCATTACAGCCCTAAATGAAGTTCAACTCCTGGAGTTGCTGTATGTGTATAAAAACCATTTTATATTACCATAATGAGGCATGGGTTAGGGCTGTGCATAAGTGCAAGGTAACAAAGCAAATAAAATATAATCCGCATTGAATATAAATGTCCCTTAATCTTTGAAAAGGAGTTTTTTTTTAGGTGCAAGCTGCTTTTATTAGACGTACAGGGAAGCATCCGTTTAAGGAGCAATGTGCATGTTTTTTCTTAAGCAAAAAAAGTACAGTTATATGCTGCTGATTATGTATTCTATTGAATGTACTGTAAACTTAACATAAAACAGCTTTGCTCTGAGACAAAAGCAGGACTACATTTAGTGTGTCATGTATGGCTGTTTCATCTTTGCACCACCAAAGTCTTCTTATGGCTTTCATTCTCGTGATAAATGAAATGAACTGCTATTCAATAAATGAGTGTCTGCTTAGCTAATAACATTTTTGGGCTGAAATGTGATATCTCTACATACTTTGATACCTTCATTCACTAAATAAGATGGATTTGTACAGGAGAGCTGCAATATGGTTTGTGTTATGCATGCAGAAGGCATTCCTTTTCTCATATCGCACTTGCAAAAGCACAGTTTCGAATTTGTAAGCCTGAAGCGTATGCTAATGTGGTACATCTGTAATTGTGAGTGATGTTGTGTTTTTCTGAATGCATTTACTTTAGCTACATAACTCATGCCATTTCCATATTGCAGCCTCTACTGGCAGTGATTTTACAATCATTAACCATTAAGGCAAATAATTTATAATTTAAGTATATGACAGAAAAGAAGCTAATGTTCTGTCATCTAGTCAGTCCAGAACTGTTGTTATCAATAAAACATATGTGAAACGGAAAAAACTTTTTCTTTTTTTTCCCTGTTCTGTGCACATACCGGCTGAACTTTCTACCTCTACTTGTCCCAAGTGAGATCAACTCACTATAAAGGAGTTAAAATGCCTTTGCTGTAATAGTGATATGATCTAGTTTCTCAGCAAAATGTCTGTTCTTCCCATAGGAGTGGGAAAACACTGAAAAGTTGTTTAGAAATGAAAGAGTTTTTGGAAAGTCTTTCCTACACATTTTCCACTGGTATTTCTAGTACGCTCTCCCCCACATGCCACTTTTTTCTTGTATATATTTTTTCTCTGAGTTCATGAACTCAGTCAATGAGTGATTTTGAGTTTGAGAAGCTCAATGTGAGGAGGAGTACGCCGCCATATCAAAGCTGTCGGTCTGTTCTGGCGCAGCTCTGTGAGTTGTACATGCATCATTTCATTGACAGCTGATGCAAATTTGCAGACAATAGATGTAGTTGGAGACATATCAATTCGGGAGGTATACAGTTCATCTTAGGGGGAGATAATGCTATGAACTGAAATACACAGGAAAAGCATGCATGTGACATGCAACATTCTTGCATTCATTATTAAATATTTAAAGGGGGTTCACAATATTTAATGTCTTACAACGGTTTTAGCAACAATATATACAGATTTAATCTAACATTTTAAACACTGCTAGTTGTTGCACTACTACTTGTATCGCAATAGGATTTTTTGTACCGTTCCCTCCTATCCCATTGTATTTAAAATAACTGAATAAATATGTGAAGAGACTGTTTAGGCAGAGTGGAAGGGTTCAGATATCTTGCTGTCTTCATCATGGATGAGGACAGGATTGTTTAATAGGGTACCTGTTTGTACTCAGTGTCCTTAGAAAATAGCTGAAGCCCCTTCTTATTATCAATTGTTTGGTACCAACTTTTTTTTAAATAAAAAAGAAGATTTATTTGTTTACTCTTCAGTCTGTATCCAAAATTACAGAAAAATTCCAGAATTTGCTGTAAATATATTAACAAAGAAAAGTTGAAGCTGAGTATTCACTTTATGGTTTCTACACCAAGTGGCACTTTATGCAAGAAAAATCAGATTTTTGCCTATATCTCTGGAACTATTTCTTGCATTGACATGAAATCAAGTGCAAATAAAAGGTCATGACCTCAGGATGAATTCGATCCTGATATCATATCAGACTGGTTCAAAGTTTCCACACCAGGTGAAGCTTTGTGACTGAACATGTGCGTCTATATATTATTATATTGTGGCTATTTGAGGATTGGGGAATAGGAGGATTGGGGTATTTGTGCCATTCCGGGAGTTGATCAGGGGGTAGAGAGATTTCTGATCGTGTCACACACATTCCTCTGTAACTGGACTCAGATATATTTGGAGTCAAAATTAGCAGCCATTACAGGCTTTCCAATTCCAGACACTTCCTATGAGTTTCAGTGTTTAGAGCTGGTGGCTTCATCATTCTTTTAGATATGGGCAATGGATTTAACGCAAGGTTGGGAGGAGGTGGTACATTGGTTGAACCACAATTGTTTGGTCTCAAACTAATGTGGATCAGTTCTTTTTTATATTACAAACTTTAACCAAATGTCTTTAGTAAATGGACATGTATTAAATTTAGCTGGATGTTGCTGTAGTCATAATAAATGGATACATTGTATGACCAAATGATTTACAACAAACAATTTACAACAAACAATGCACCTTTCAATATCAGCATTTAAGCGTTTAACAATAGTCCCAATTTAGGCAGAATTACATCTCCATCAAAGCCTAATTTGTTTTGGCAAATTGGTTTCATCTCCAGCATCCAGAATGTCTGGGAGAAAGGGTTGCTGACAGAGAACCTGAAAAATACTCTGAAGAGCCCATTTAGGGTAATTTAAGCAGCATTAAGAATGTTACTGAGGAGTCTACCATTTAATGCATTCAGGCCATAAAGGACCAGGAGGAGACCCTTGGGACAGGAATAATAGTTTCCTCAGGAACATCTAGAAGAATGAAAGAAAAGACCCTCTTAGGGCTTTTTTTGAGCCTTGACAGGCTCTCAATTTTCTCTTGGTAGCTACAAAATATATTACTCATCCTTAAACTTTTACTATTTTACAGTTGCAAGTTGTATTTAAATTGATCAAAGTTTCTCCTTTTCCTTCCCTGACATTTGCGTGACCCCATGACATGCCTCACTTCTACATGACAACTTTTTCCACCCTCCCTTCATATTATGCACAAAATTTATAACTTGGCTTCCCAACATCCTGTCATTCAGGGGGAAATACTGCTTTTCTCCCTAATTATCATATTTCACTTTGTGCTTCTATCTTCCTGTCCTCGTTCTTCACATATTAAAAACTGTTTGCTCCCCCCAGTCATGTCATGTATGTGAATGATGAGTTGTACTACGCTGCTGTGAAGTCTCCCTTGTGACAGGCAAGTGTGACATGGAACTGTGGCATCTGATCTCCTAGGTGTCTCTAATTATAATTTTGCTTACCACTGTTTCTCCCCTGCATGTCTTACAACTCCTCCATCTTGTATTTTTGCCTTCTTTCTCCAACACAGCATAGAAGCCAGACTCTACCTCTATCATCTATATCTCCTACTAATCTTGCCTGTTCTGTGATCCTGGCACACATATGGGATCCAAAATGATGTTTCTAGTATCAGTGCAGCACTATGCAATGGGATGAGTAACGCAACTGATATCAGCTTAATGAGGCATAAAAGAGGTTCCCAACGACTCAAGCTCACCCTATTAACTTTAATTTGTTACAACTTTAAAAGCCCTAACCATTTTTTAACTACAAACTTAAAATATTTATTGCATTTTATTTTTACAATATGTAGTAAAAAAAAGAGAGAGAGATTCTGGTGCAGTAATACTTAAAGACGAAACATTTACTCTTATAAACCTGCTCTTATAAATAAGCAGCTGTGTTGATCTTTGAAGCTATTCCGAAGATAAAGCGCAAACAAGTCAGCAGAACTTTCAGTTTTTAAGCTATTATATTTTTCCAGGCTTTGTATGTTTTAGATAACATCAATCTCTCCTCAACATGCATTTGTGCAACACAGTCATCACAATCCTGTGTTCTACTGTCAGAGAACTGGATGTGCTTGGATCAGATAGGTTGGATCCTTTGAACAGACTAATCATAAACCTGACTCATCCGACTAAGCATTGTGCCTCCATCATTTTTTTCCTCATTTCTCTTCAGTAATGTTTAATAATTTAAAAGATGGCAACAGAGTTTGATATGTTACAGTGTACACCCCACTTCCCAGCATTTTACACGTAATACGATTTTCTCTTACAACCTTTGCCAAGTCTGAAGCACTTGCCCATCTGCTTTAAAGCATTAAATAGTGCAAGCAGCACAGTTAACACAGGACGAACACAGCTGCTCAAAGCAGTACTGTCGTAAGTCTCTTTAACTTAAATACAGATTTTCTAACTTCTAACATATATTTGTACTTGGTGGGTTCACTGATGTTGTGTATTTTCTTTTTTGTTGACTCAATCTTCATATAGCTTTCTGTTTAAATGTCAATTTTAGAAATTTTTGAACTTTAATGTACATGAGATAAATTAATACATTTTTGAGTCAAACTACTTCAAACATTGCAGTTTTTTTACTGCTGCTGTATACTGAACATACAGAGAACTCAATTATCCTTTAAAACTTGACTCATTTGCTGTAAAACACACTTCCCCTTTTAGGGAAAAAGGACATTTAGTTAAATGCGAGGTGTTTACCTTGTGACATCTTGATGTGAGTACAAACAAGATGTGCTATGATAAAACCATAAAGGTTTTTGTCTTTGTTATAGCAGATTTTTCTCTTCATTTGCTTTCTAATCATTCTCTATAAACAGGCATCATTACCAAGATGGATTTTACTAGCTGAGAGAGCAAGAGGAAGTCTCTTCTCCAGCTTTTCATTAATCACAAATCAGTTTCTTTTTCTCTGGAGACCAGACCACTCGGTAGGAAGGAGAAAAGTTTTTTTCTCCCCTCTTTTCTTTTTTTTCATCTCCCTTCTGTTCAATACATTTCCCTTCTTTGTTCTCCACATGATTTCTCCAGTCTCTAAATGCCAAACCAATAAACCACAAAACAAAATCCCCGTCATCTCCCTCTCTCTTTCGTGCCTTCTCAAATACACTGCATGTTCAGTTTTTTTAATAAAAATCACAGCTTAGATGGTCACATTTGAGAGAGCACATACGCACCCTCAAATACATGCAGACACACACACACACACACACACACACACAACAATCCATGTGTGGTCTGCGTGCTGTCTTATTTCATTTCCAAAGTCGGTTCAGTGTAACCTACTGTTCCATGCTTCAGCAACCACTGTGACTATTAGTGGGATCTCACAGGGCTGAATAAGCAGTGGGATTGTTCAAGTTGAATAACAACATGGAGAACTTCTTCGAAAAATCAGTTCAGACCTGGCAAAGAAATATCCCAGAAGCGAAATGGGAGAATGCTGTCATTTTGACAAGGAACAGGCAGTGGTATAGAAAATCAGAGAGAGGAATTCTTTATGAGAAAGTAAAAGCAGAGTATAGTAGTGAAATCATTAGAGTTACATTTTCTCCCTTTGCTGATCTTTTCCCAACCCGAAGACAAATTGGACTTTCATGAAAACATTTATACAATATTCCTGAGAAAGAAAAATTGTGTTACATTCAGCTAAGCAGTGTGATGCATCCTTCACGTACAAGTGACATTAAAATGACAGCAATATATTCAACTAGAAGCAAGTAGAAACATTACAGATCAATCTCTTCATCTCTGTAACACACACTGCTGTAAACTTCAACCGTGCCCTGCAAACCAGTGGCGTCAGGAGTGAAGACACATGTGCGCACACCAACAGCAGTACTAACCTCATTTTGTCATTTTTTAAGCTGCCCCAGGAATACTGTGGCAAAAAATACTTCCCATGCATGCATTCAGAAGGTAACTATTTTGAGTCTTTTCTCGCTAGCATGTAAAAAGAACCCAGAATAATAGCACTAGGGTGAGTTTGGGTGCAAGGCGTTCATAGTTTATTGCTACCTTGAGTCCCAGTAGAAATAAGGCAGCTGGGGCAGGGGAGGAGAAAGGATAATGATCTTGCTGATAAAGGAGGAGTGGAATCTGGTTAAATGAGGCTAGATGTGAACAGTGCTGCAGGCTGTTTCTTTGCACCCTGTGTCTTCCACACACTTACACACAGGCATACACACACACATCTCACATTTCTTGATACATACATGAAAAATTGTGTAACTTCCAGATAAATGGCAACACACTGTTTCTGTGCGTCCTATGTGCCGTTGTGTGCTTGGTTAATGAGTGAGGATTAGAGCACGTGTGCTGATGCTTCCCATATTAATAAGACATTGTCATCTCCAATTATAAGATGTCAGCTTGCAATATGAAATTTTACCTTCATGTGAAATGTGGCCTTAGAGGGAGCATAAATGCACTAGATGTGCATAATTAAAGGCCTTTAGCAGACTTTTAGTTGCAAATAGATAGAATCAGATGTATTGAAGGATATCTCCTTTTAAAATCAGACAATTACTATCTTCTGTTTCATATCAGATACTATTATGATGTACTGTCTGACGAAGGATCTTTATAAAAGATTGACTATCCATCTTATTTTTATCAACTTGATCAAGTTCAAGGTCTACAAGGATGGTGGTGTCAATGCAACTGCCACCTGACAAGAAGAAGAGAGACATCCATGCAAGTTGACGCTCTTCTTCTTTAACCAGCAATTTCAGTTCAAAGTTCATGGGCTTAATGAGTCATTAAACAGCTCAAAACTCTCACATGATGACACTTTATACAGTATCTCAGCTAAGACCCAATCAATAGATTCCAGGGCAAATATGAGTCATAATTATATCAGCCAGTGGCCTTTCATATCACCGCTGTCCCCAAATAGCCATTAATGATCAATTACATCCATCTTACTGAGCAAGTAGAGATTGGTGAGATAATGCTGTGATGGTTGTGGGATACAACTGGACGATACAGATTAACTTAAAAAAAATCCAAAAGGAAATAAAGAAAATCTAGAAAAAAAGCACAGGAGCAGCCGGCATTATGCATCCTTTAAAGTTTTATAGTTCCATCTTTGCCGTTTCCCTCACTGCTGCTGGTTTGACAAACATTAGAGAGTCAATTTCTATTTTAATGTTGCATTTCAAACCAACTGAGTTCACACAAGGAGCTGTTAACAACCTGGACGACGACGGTTATCCACAATTCCATTCTCAGATATCTCGAGACACATGGCTGCTTATACAGAAATGCAAAGCCGTTTCTGTGTGGTTGGCTTTCATGTAGTGAACCTTATTAACAATAACTGGTCAGAGTTAAAGTAAAATAAAAACAAGACAAAAAAAAAAACATGGTTACCTAAAGTCTAGTTGCCTTAGAGTTGCATACACTTGCACAGATTTAATTTATTTTCAATATTGTGTCTAACTGGTGCTGCACAGCCACAGACTACTATACTTAACTGGTTACATGACTGTCAGTGTTGTGTTTGTGCAGTGACTTATGTGTATGAGGTAAGCAAAACTGAACTAGCTCATTCAATTTTTATCATTGTTTTGTTTTGATTTGTTCATATTTTAGCAACACAGACGCATTAATGACAAAGCAACAAAGATGGAAGAAAGGAAATGTATAAATAAAAGGGAAGCTGGAAAAACCCAGCAGCTTTTTTTCATATCTGACGTCATTCTGAAGCACTTAAATATTTTATTCAAGTGTTGTGAAATTAAAAGGCTGGAGGAGGAAATGGAGAGAAGGAACACAGCGAAAGGAGAAAATGGAGACAGAAGCCAGATAAGCCTGTGAAATCAACAGCAGCTCACCTCTCTTTTAAATACAAATTAGAGATATTATCATTAATGCAGAGGCTCTTGACTGCCATGATCAGACAGAAAGAGAAGGGGAATGTTTGGAAATTTTAATTGTCCTCTCCACAACAACATCACGAGTTAAAGCAGCAACAGAAATTTCCATCACATCTCTGAAAACGCACTCCCTGAAACCAGCTTTAATGTGTAATTGATATTGAATAGAGATAGCCTCTAGAGCGAAGAAGAGATAGGAGCTTTTAATGGACCTGGACTCCTCCCTGCTACTCTGCCACAACAAAGCAGAACAGTGACCTCCTGTGGAATTTAGCAGATAATACAAAGCAACATGACATCACTCTAAAGCAGGAGATCTTCTCACTGGTAAACATCTGCCCAAAAAGCATCAAAGCAACCATAGTGCAGTTTTTTTAGTTAGCATCAAATTTATTCTTTTAAAATGTGTCTCATAATAATCATTAGTTTCATAATTACTCAGTGTACATTATATCCACACATATCCACTATTTAACATTTAGATATATGCACATATCACATCAAGCATGTCACATAGTGATAATGAGTATTGCACACTTCAGAGAGCGGATGACATGTCAGGTCCCAGGTGTTAAAGGGCCCATGTTTGATTTGACATTCTGCTGGCAGGTTCTTAGCAGAGAGTCAGACCTCGCTGCCCCCCATCAGACATTATTACACAGAAAGCTCCATCTCTCTAATCCATAATTATAAGAGTCACATGAATGTCCTTCACATATCTAGAGGGTGGGTGAAACGTTTACAAAGAAACTGAGCTGTAAAGGCCGAAGATGATGAAACTTCAAATCAGTTTGTTGGATTGTAGCCAGAAGGATTTCTATTCTAAACCTTTCAGATCTAGAATCGGACTGTCTGTGTAATGCGGAGCCGGAGTGCTGTGAGGTCACTAATAATTCTGTCAATCACAGCAGTTCTCAAACTTCCTGTCAGGGCTCTCATTCAGCCCAGCCCAACTGAAACACAACAAAGACCTTGCACACCAACACCATCCAGCACCTCTTATCTAGGGGAGAGATTACAACAGGAGGGTTTATGTCAATTAAATCTGCAGCCTACAGACACGGCATCACTGTTGAGGAATAAAAACAGATTATAGACACATGTGTAGAAAGCCCTTTCAGTCAATTTGCACCTAATGAAAAGAAATGATTAAATATGTGAACTGCGCCCATGAAGCTTCAATAAACCCAAACTAAATCAAGCCCATCCTTAATCTCCTGACCTAGGCTTCTTTCATTGTCCTCGGTATTACAGTAACAGGATTGTGGAAAGCATTGGCTCCAGTTACACGCATCCTCAAGTGATCAAGAGACTGGTGGGGGTTAGCATTAATTTCCAAAGCCTTATGTTTCATTTGCATAATTACCATAAATCAACGCAGGGATGTTCTGCTCCACAGTGGAGAGGTAAAAGGGAAAGGCTACTGGGAGAAGACAATGTTTGGACGTGTGACAGCGAGTTACAGACTGCTGACTTAGCTGGTAGTGTGCTGATTAAGAATAATGTTATGGCTCTTATAACAATGTTATGTCTGGAAAAAAAAGGAGAAATTAGCATCTCGTGTATTTTGGTACTATTTGCCTTGAAATGAGAGAAATCACATTGAAACGAATAAATTTAAAAAAAGGCACAATGACCCTGAGGGGCAGCTGTCATTTTGCTTAAGCAAAAGAGTACTGTGTGTGAATCTATTCTGCTTCTGCCCTTTGCAGGAATGAAGTGTTGCTGCAATGAACAAATAAAGGTTGCAATGCTTATTTGTATCATTGAAAAAGAAAGGATTTGTAAGCTGCAATGGATTACAGATTTGGAACCAACACGATGGGTTAAATACTTTGACACATGATACAAGCTGTGTACCCTGCTGGCTCAGTAATCTGTATGTATGGTTTGGTGATAAATTAGACTCAGCTATAAAGAAGTCACTGGGTTATTTCAGGACAACTCCAGGAAGCCCCAGAGGTTAACTTGGAGAGCTAAATGGCTACAGAAGAATATTGCTGAATGTCTCACATCTCATTGTTTCTTTTTGTACCTGTGCTGCACTTAAAAAAGAGATGGCATAGAGAGAACTCGTGAAAGTTCTCTAAACTTTGGTGAGCCCATTTTATCTCTGCAACCAGGCTTTCATTGCTGCAGCTGCTGGAGCAGCTGCCTGACCTGATAAAGCCAAGAGAACAGTAGGAGTGTAAGCAAGTGATAAAGGGACAGATTGAAACAAAGAGAGAAAAACACAAGCAGACTCAGAGAGAGAGGCATATACTGAAGAGGGAGACAAAAAAGACATTAAATATGAAAGGGGAAGGCAAAAATAAACAGGGATATGTCAGATAAAAAGAAGGAGGCATGTGGTTGGAGGGTGCTGATGAAGGGGGCTGAGACGGAGATGCATGACAGCTGGCACACAGGGAAGGCGGTGCTACTCTGCTCAGCCCAGTCTCACTGCACCTTAACAGGACAGATGGGCTAATTTGCCCCTCTGTGCCCTTCATCAGTCAACACACTCACATGCATTTACAGATATTTGAAGTAGCACATGTTTGCTTTTTACAAGTGTACAAACACAACAACTCAATTCATTACTACACTAGAGATGATCTGATGAAATATTCCAGTTTTTGGATGACCTAGTTCAAAGCGTTTACGCTGGATTTTTACAGGACACAGACTGAGACATTTCACTGGAAAAACATCAACGAAACAAACCAGACAAATTATTTAAATAAACCCAATAATCAAGTCTCCACTTAAATATATGCTGCTGATATCATGAGGTTGCAGTTTGTTAACATTTGTGTTCCACTCTGTACACTGGAACAGCACAACACAACTTCCATCCTAAAGCAGGGACTCCCTCTAGTGTCTTAACTCTGCTACTACAGGACTAGCTTTTAATCAGCACTGTGGCGATGGACAGCTCCCATGTTCCCAATGCAAAAGTATACAAATCTTAACTAAAACGGAGCTATTTTCTAAAGAGATCCTTCGTTTAAAAAACAAGACTTTACTGTAGGTCTTAAGATCTTCTAAATCTCTTTTCTGGATGCTTGTTTTCATCCTTATTTCTTATGAAATTTCGTGGCAACCCTGCTAGGAAAACATATACACAGTCCCCAAACAGTATTGATTGATGTGTGGTAATAAAAAGACATCTATCTTTTAGACAGTCTAAAATTGAAGCGGCAGAGGTCTGTGTGTCCGTGTGCCTGTGTCTGAATGTGCGTCGTCACTCTTGTGTTTGTGTGTACTTGTAGGTGGTCTTGCTGGCTGTGTTGATGTGGCACAGTATTATGAAACAATAAAATTTAGACAGCTGATTCATATCTGAGCATTAAAGCCTGAGTTTTGTTCGGTTCCGTTTTAATGAAAACCTATAATTTTTGCCTCCCTCTGTGGTATTGCTGTATCTGCCATAGAGCAGAGGAACCAATCATAAAAAGAGACATCCAGAACTACTCTGTTTTGCAAGATTTCTATGGAAATGAATGAACCATGTTACAGTCCAAAAGATCATTTGCACATTTAAGAATCATGTGTCAACCAAGTGTTTCTGCTGGGACCAGTAGGCTCCTTCGCTTTGAAAGCACAGCAACACAAAGCCTGGGTTTCATGCACACAAACCTGTACGCACATGAAGCAGTGTCAAATTCTCATGTCATAGTCACAAATATTACAAATTCAGTGCATTTAGAGATGTATGCCTATGTCTCAATAAAATATGACTTCATCTCTTGTCAGCATGTGCATCTATGTTATGTGGGTGTTGGGAATGTATCGCTGGGTCAACGGGAATGAAAGTGTTAGAAATTCAAAGCTGTCTCATCCTGCAAAAGCACTGCCGTAAAAGAAAGATTTAACGGACATGGGAAATGCACTGACAGAGACAATGTGTGAAGCAAAGCCACATTAAAATGACAAAGCACATAATATTGAACTATTACCAACTGTCACATTTTTTTTTAAGTGGAATCGCAGCATATGAATGGTGAGGCCGGGCTTCCTTTTCTTAGCGCAGATCCACAGAATCAGCACATTTGACCTGTGAGATAACGTCTGTTTTCCATCTGCCACTCCTCTCCACTCTCCATCTCCCTTGACCTTCGGGTCTCTGCACACACTCTTGCTCTCACTTTCCTTCTCTCAGTGATGATCATCTGCCCCCGTCAGCACGTCTAAATTCCTGAGCTAAGCATTTCATTGCAATCTGAAGGATATCAAACAAAACCGCTGTCTGTTATTTTTTTTTTTGTGTTACACGTGTGCAAACAATCCTTGATTACTTTATCCACAACCTTAGTAGACTCTATGCTCACCCCCTGCTGAAAGTTTACCGACAGCTCTGAAACGCACATTTATTTCTGCTGCAAACCTGTTGGAATTGCCTTTACTCATAACTAACCTGAGCTCACTTTTATCCACAAGAATCCAAATGAAACAGTCTCCTTCAGTGGCAATTGAGTTGACAAGTACCACCTAAGTGTGCTTACATACACAATTCTCTCTGCCGCCTCTGAGATTTAACCTGCCTGTTGACTTCAGGCTCAGAGATTAGCAGGGAAGTGTAGAGAAACACTTGCTATTCAGCCAGCAGGCTGCAGACAAAGTCAGTATAGAATTATAATGACCACAACAGATGAAGTAGAGAAAATCCAGGGGATTTAGGTTGGTCTGGTTAAATGGAAAATGGGAAGTCGTACTGAATGAGAATAGCCATTCCACTGATTTATATTTCAGTGTGCTTTTGCATTAATAAAGTGTGTATGTCTGTGTGCAAGTGAGACCACATCTTTTTATATTCCTCTTTGAAGGAGGCTAGTTGGGGGTTTGCATTCTAGAGAAAAAAAACCCTGAATCTTGCTGCCCTCTACTGGACAGAAATGTAGCAACATGTACAGTAAGATCCTGCACAAAGAGCAAGAAATAACTCAGAAAAACATATGCATAAACCCAGAGCTCTTAAATGTCTCTCTTGCAATCTGTCAAGCAGAAATTGCTAAATATGTATAACATGTCAAGAATCATAAAGAAACCATCCAGTTTGAATCTTTGTGACTATTCTTCCAAAAGTAAAAAAAATTCTAAATTTATCCTGAAGCAGAAGCAAAGTCATACATCTGCGAGGTGAAGCAGGATAATGATCCAATGCACTAAAATCTTCTTGCTCTTCTAAATAAAAGAGTTTTAGTGCTTCCTTCACCATCTCTGTTGTGTTTTCTGTAGAACATTTTTTAAACAGCTGGAGTTTTAGTAGCATAGACATAAATCAACCCTTAGTGTCATTGTCGCTTCACTCTTATCACATTTTGTCTAAATTTCTTACAGGTTTTTTGCAGCTATATATGCCTAAACACAAGTTTTTACTTGAAAGGTTTTCTGCTGTAGTCACAGCAAATACACAAAAACTACTTCAACAGTCAACATGTGTCTATTAACAGTTCTGCTTATCCAGTTTCTGAGAAGGACAACATCATGCCCACCAACAGACGCGCAGCCTTCACAGAGATTGACAACTCATGTGACATGTCATGTCCTCCATTTAGCTGTGATTTTTATGGAGAATATGTTTGATGCAAGGATGACTTACAGGGGTGCTGCCATCTGACAGGGTCATCATGCTGATTGACATGCTCATCTTGTCAGAGGAGGAGAGCGACGGTGGGGAGGGGCTCCTTTTCTCCACTTCCTGTCTCTGCAGGAAGTCACGCCAAGCCCGCTGGATGCTGCAGGTAATGAAGAGGCAGCATGAAGAGAAAGACAAAGGTGTGGATGATGATTTAAGCTTTCTGAAGGATATGTTCACAGTCAGATAAAAGAGCATGTCAGCTTCCTTTTTTTTCTTCTAAATCTTGTAATTTTCTTTTTACCCGGAGCAGTAATTTACAATTACTTTACATAGTCCTCCTAAAGACTTTAAAAAAGTGATTTTCTATGAGAATTTTAATCTGGTTAATGTGTAAAACGTAGGAACATCTCTCTTTTTATGCTTTCATTAAAACAAGATGCACTCACATCAACACCTTGGTCTCAATAGGTGGCAGGTTGATATTGATGTTATTGTCTAGGTCCATAGTCAGATGATTACTGGGCAGGAGAAAAGGGAATAAAGATTAGCAGACGCTTAGAGGGCACACGCACATGCAAATCCAATTTGGGTTATCAGTAATTAAACAGCTATGTCTGTGTCCTCCGTGCAGAAGCACAGGAGCAAGCTGTTCATTCTGTGAGCTAACCCACCTCTGCAGCTGGAGACCTTCATCATTAACATGCTTGTAGCCACTCTGGAGGCTCTTCAGTTGATCCTGGATGAGTGAGGCAAGAGGGATAAACAAAAGAGTCAAGCAGTCATTAATTGGAATGCAGTTAGCATCTCAGATGTGATGCAGACTCCAAAAGAGGATTCCTGGAGTTTTTGTGCATGAAAATATGAATGGATCATGTGTGAAAGATGTGCTATCATTGTGCTGAGCTAAGGGGCCCCTGAAGGAAATGTGTTAGCAGCATTTTGGCTCAGTGTGATGCTTTCTTGTAAAGTTGATGGACTAAGCTTTGAAAGAAGTTCACATCTGCTGCTGTAGCAGTTTTCCATGCATTCTGCCCAGAGGCAAAGCTGAGAAGCTACAGAAGGACATCATTCATGTAGCCACCGCACTGGATCTACAGACGTGGCAGACAGTTTGAAGACAGAGCTGTAAAACGTTTTACGTTTTTACTAAAATGACTTTAAGCTCCCATCGCCATTCATCGCAAGCTGCTCTCCTCCCTTCAGCTCCATTCCTGTGTTTTAATAGCTGTGTAATGAGGACAGGCCTGTCTCTTCATAACTGAGCAGGCTAATTCAATTACAAAGGAGCAGCAAAGTTTAAGTAGAGCAGTTCTTCCTGATGAGCCAAGAGGGTCATATCAGGGCGCGGAGCAACTACAACCTTCATCTCAACGTAGTTATACTGTATGCACAATCAAGTTCCTTATGATAACTCGAGTTTCGTTTCATTAACACAAAATGGCTTATACATGGAAGGCTCTATTGCATGTGTTAGATAGCTGGTGGGAGTATAAAGAAAGCCTTTTATTGCATATATCAGATACTTTGACATAAATACTTATAGGTGACTCCAGTGATAACTGCATATCTCAGTCTCTTGTTTTTAATATTCATAGTGTTGTTTTGTAAATACTTTCTATAAATGTCTTGGAAAAGATCATTTTGGGGTGTAACCAAGAAGAGACGATGGTAAAATGTCTTACTACATTTAATGCATTTAGCACGGCAGCACAATCTTGTTGCACTGTGGCAGGCTTTGTTTTTCCCATTACTCTGCAAACAGCTCATTAAACAAAAATCAAGTATTCTGACAAGTGATCAATGATCGCTTCACGTGGATGTTTATGTATTCACTTTGTTTTATCTCTTGCTCTGTCTTGTTCTCTCAATTTCTTTTTAAAGCAAAGAAGATTGGGGAAAAGCTCGAGTGCATCTCGGCTTGGGATTCTGTATAACCCAAACCTCTACTGAACACTTGTGAGTGTCAGCTCAGACTTACCAAATCCAACTTGATGCTTTCCTCAAGAGACAGTGGTCTCTGTCTCCTACACTGTCCATCAATGTCAAGTATTCAGTGAAACACTTTCAACTAACTTTTTTAAAAGCCTGTTTTTGAGACGGGCAGGGAATGGGTGAAATGAGTTAAAATGAATGAAATAAAAATGTCGACTTTTCAGTTTAACTCAAAAGAAAAATAAATTTGAGTCGTAAAGACCTACAAGACAAAATCGGATAGTGAAAAATACACAGATAGATAAAAGTGAAGATAATAATAAAGGAGAGAATCAGGAAGAGTAAATGAGGACAGGAGGTGTGCCAGTCTCTGTGTGTGTGTGATGTTTTGGGTAATGGAGTGGCTGGGAGACTGAATGAGCCAATCATTTCAATTTAACTGAGAGTTACTGATGGCCCCATCACAAGCTTGTCCAGACAAACTATTAGCCCACCAGAGAAATAAGAACCCACTTGCACAGCCGCACACATACATGCGGATGCACATAAACCTGTCCACATTCTCACACACGAGCGAACCTTACACAGAGAAGTATCTCTATTTACTGTAGGTCCCCACATAAATTCAGCTATGTTACAGCCTTTATTGGAATTTATTAGTTACTCTAAGTATATTTTTAGATTAGTTATTTTTGGGGTGAATGTAGCTTAATTAGGAAGAAAAGTTAGTAGTTAAATCCCTGGTAGGTTCCGTAAACAAGCCATTTGACCACTTTGACCCAAATGCATTGACTTGTGTGTGAATTTGGGCAAAATTTAGGAAAAAACAGGATTATGTTTGCCTCTCATATGAACCAAGCGGATGCATTTTTAAATATACCATTTATCATTTTTCCTTACCTACTAAAATTGTTTATTTTATATCTATTACACACTCTCGCATTGTGTGTATGCTTGCAAAACAGTAACTTCAACACCAATATCCGGAGGACATTATTTACCACTTAATCCTGACCTCAGCAGGACATTTACAGTGATCTTAATACGCCTTATTGATTTAACAATCTACAGCAGAATACATTTAGCAATTATTGTGTGTCAAACCAAAAGCTGAATGTGCTGTACAGAAGTATTCCCTTCTGCTATCCTTACTTGTAACTGTATTATTTCATGACCACCTCAGTCGAGAACCTTATTGTCCCATTTCTAGGGCAAGATTGCCAAAAAATGTGCCGGAACATAAACCAAAGGTTTGCATAATTTAGTGGCAGAGTCGACAGGAAATCTATAGTCATTTTGGGCTTTGGCAGTGCCAAGCAGCTGTGTATTGATTGTTGTGTGTATATGTTTGCGTATGTGCAGAAATGTGTGTTGGTGGATTTATGGTAGAGTGAGGCAGATACAGAGAGAAGGATGAAGAAAAGAGGAGATGCTTATGTTGGGAAGACCTTATACCCAGTGGACATACCATAACAACAAGGGAAACAGGGTTAAGAAGGCTAATCCAGACCACAGAACCTCTTCTAACATAGCTCTTTCAATACCGCCATCTGTTTTTACACACTTTGTTCTTTTACCAATAATTTTCCTTAACTTCATTATCTAAGAAACAGATAGAAGCCAAAGCAGATGGATGAGAAGAGGAAATGAGTAAAAGGAGTGACATAGGAAAAAATTATTTGATCAAGCTCAGACAAATTACTTGATTACATGTGTTGGTGTGTGTGTTTCTCTGTGTGTGTTTATGTGTGCTATAGCAATATATTTGCATTTCTAGATTCTATATTTCATAGTAAGGTTTTATTAGATTTTGCCCTGATGAAAGTGGAAAAATGTTTTTCCTTCAGCATGAAGTTGCTGTAAAAGGACACCCACTTTAAATCAATGGTATCATTTACTGAATTCTTTTTACAGGAGCTGAATTTTTAATCTGTTTGAATGAATGTTTGAAAGAAATGATTGGACCGTAATACATTTTTTTCCTTGTACTTGTAGCAACAACAAACAAGAACAAACTTCCTGTTTAGAAGGCATCTTTTTTGCAGAGAAAAGATGCAAAACAATAATGAAGGCTCTCACACACACAGCTGAGATCAATGTAAATTCAACTTAAGTCCATCATGTATCGAATACTGACATCCTTTAGATTTTTGCAGAAGGTCTGAGGAGCAACACAAATAGGGTTAACAGCTTTTCAAGGCTTAACTACTTGCCTTGTTTCCTGTATATATTACTAGCTTGCAACATGCTTTTTAGGTCATGGGACAAAATGAAAGAGTGATTCAAAACTAGTCAGGGTGTGGCATCCCATCACTCATTTAATAGAAATATGAGTGCTGATCATTGTAAACAAGCTGTTGGGGTTGTTGGGTTTGTTTTGGTTAAAGGTAGCTACCACAATGACACCAAGACTAAATGAGATACAATTCACATTTGATTAAAAAACCCGCTGTTCTATGTTCTTTTCCATGTTTTATTAGAATTATAAGCAGGCTTCCATGACTTATTAATGCTGATTTGATTATATTCTGATACAATATTGTCTTTTTATAGTTTTTATTGCTCTGATGTGTATTTTTTTATGCTTTTGTTTTAACAGCTTGATGGGTTGTCTTTTTATGATTCTTTTATAGCCTCACATATATATTTGGTGCTCTGAGAATATTATATTGTTATAAAAGCTACCTGTACTGAGCTACATCAAATTTTCTATAACAGGACTATAAAGAATGACTTGACCTGGCAGCAGAAACGTAAAGAAGAAAATAAGAGTAAAAAAAACATTTAAATATTTTAAGCTTTTTTTTATGCCCACTTATATTCTTCACCAAATTTTGTTATTTAAGATATATTGCCCATACACAAAAGCAAGAATGTCACTAAGTGAATTTACCTCAGCAAATAGGTAAGAGCCTCTCATTTAATAATTACTGCAAAGACATAATTGCTCCTGGTACCAAATTATTTATCCCGAACTGATGCAGTGAGCAGCTTTTCATTTCTTAAACAACTAAGTTGGAAAAGGTCAAATTATTGTGGTGCATCAAGCAAAGAAAACATTCAGGTGTTGCCAAAACTTCTAAAACTGGGTTAAGAACTTTCCAAGGCATTATTAAGAGCAGGAGGTGTAGTAGAGAATCATTTTCTTCAGGAAAGAAATGTTATCAGTGATCAAGTTGAACATTTGCAGAAATAAAATCAGTAGAACTCACAACTATGTTTAACAGTGAGAAAAAGAGTTTTTCTGCAAACACACTGAGGAGATAACTCAAAGCTTTAATAAACAATAAACAGTTTTGCATCCTTAAAAACATTTATTAGTGAGGTTAAATGTATAAAAAAAGCTTCAGTTTGCTAAGGAGCATAAAGCTTGGATTGCGGAGAAGTGGAAGAAGGTCATGTGGTCTGATGAGGCCAGATTTAGCTTCTTCCACAGTGATGTCCGCAGCATCAGAGTATGAAGAGAGTCAAATGCATGATGCATCCATAATATCTTATGATAAATGTATAAGCCTTCTGAGGGGGTGCTTTGATCTGGGGTTGCTGCTCTCGGTCAGGTCTATGTTCCTATTGCCATAGTAAACGTGTCCTGCAGTCAAAGCTAAAGATGCAACTGCATATTAGTGAAGGACTTTTTAATTGGATGGGCAACATACTTCATCATACACATTCCCCCTTTTTATTTTCCACTTTCATAATTTGTGGATCAGTTTCATATTTGTCCTCACAAAGTAGAAATCTTTAATAGCATAGATAAGTTGTTGCAATCCATATAAAAGACAGAGGAACTTTTCTTCAGCATTGCAAATGCGAAGAGGGAGGACTTTACAGGAAGGTTAAATATTGATGCAACAAGAAAAACGATGATATCAACTAGTTACAAAAAGGAGTGAGGAGGTATAGTTGGATGCATACCTGGGGTGATACTTTATGTCGGTGAAGGGATTAAGGGAGAGGAGAATAAAAAAGAGCAGATTTGTCTTTGACATAATAAAGAAAATGTGGAGGTGAAAGAACAGCCTTCAGGCTTTGAAAAATTAAACTGGATCAACTCAAGCAATGCAAAGAAACATTGAAGGAGTAATTCCTTCCTGGGAAGTGGACGTCCTTTCTGTACAAGGAATACAAATCTGCTTCTCTTTCAAGGGATCCACACACACACACACACACACACACACACACACACACACACACACACACACACACACACACACACACACACACACGCTAAGACTCACATTCATAATTGAAATAGCTCTCCTGTTCCTTTAAAGGCCCCCTTAACTCGGTTTAGGAGACAGAGTGACAGAGGAGACAAATGCAAACAAAGACATGCACCTAAGGGCATAATAAAAACACAAAGCCATAATCCATTAGTGCTGTGCTTCTTCCATTTTATTTTCAGTATTAATACTCCTGTCTTTTCTCCCTAAAAACAGTCATCATATTGTCTACATCTGTGGGTTTTATTTCAGTCTTTTGTATGTCCTGCAGTCCTCCCTTGGTCTTTGAGTCGAAGCTGGTTTTACTCTTCAATACTTGATGAGCTTCCTTATGGGAAGAGCAGGTAACAGATTCCGGCTCATCCCTCCATCACCGCCCAGCATATTAGAAACATAACCAATTGTTTTTGCTTTCCTGGCTAACTCAATTAATGCTGGCACACAGTGAATGTTAATGCACCAACTCGTTAAGATTAAAATGGAGTGGACACACACATGCAATGTGCTTTCTTTGAAACCAACAACCTGCTTACGTAGTAATGGTTAGAATAATAATGCAAACTAGAAACATTCAACATTATGCAAATTATAGAATGAAAAGGAAACATTATTTAAAATAACTTTTAAAACCATTACACTAAATTATTATAATAATTATGCTTGTTTACTCCTTTGCTATAACTTTTGGCCTCATTTTAATCTTAAATAAAGTTAAAGCGTATTACAGTTCAGGGACTGAAAAACTGTCCAAGTAATCGTCAAACAAACAAAGGCAACCAGCAAAACAAACATTAGTCTCTCCTGCCTACATGTCTCGGATTCTATCTTGCTGACCAGGTACTTCCAACCTAATAATGGTATAACCTTGAGGCTCAGCGTTATTCCACTCACCTCTCAGCCAAAAAGCTGTCATGACCTGTTCCAGCACTGATGGTACCCTAACTGGTTTAAACACCTTCGTACCATCTGCCATGATACATACACTTTCTCTCTCTCTCTTTCTCTCTCTCACACGCACAAACACAGGGCTTGGAAGCAGCCTCAATCAGTCAAACCTCCCCAGGGTCCTTTGGCCTAGCCAGCCGGCGCCATCTCTGCCATCGCTCCCACATTCTAATCGCTCACTTTTCCAGTGTTGGTGTATGAGGATGATGGCAAAAATAAGAACAGGTGCTGTTGCTACTGGATATACACTCTGTTTCATGGCACCTGCATGTGTATCTGCATGTGCATATGTGCAGATTTCCCAGTGTCTATTGGGATTTGGTGTCCAGACACAGGCAATGTTGTTCCACAGTGACCCTGCAATGAGAGAACTGGCTAGCACACTTTGTGTTGCACTCTTATGCACACACACATAAATGCTCTTTCTGCTCTATGAGTTAGGCTAATGACTGATGGTGCTACAGACAGAGAAGAGACACAGAAAAAAGCTAAAGACAATCTTGCAAGCAATATTCCACCAGAAAACAAGGCAAAAGTTTCTACATCATGTTAATTGCATGATGCAGTAATTGTTAAAGCATTAGAAATGGACAGTGAAAGGCAGAACCTGCAGTGTCAAGTTATTAAATAGAGAGGGACATCTCTATTTAGAGGGCCATTTGCAGCTACCAAATGTCTCCACATATGCATGTGTAGTCTCACAGTAACTCAAAAACTTGCATTTGAGGCAACAGACTACGCATTTGTGTAGTGTCAGACTGAAGCCGAAACTCTTCCACTGTGGAGAAACTAAATTCTGTTCATCCTGTATGTCTGTAGTCATCATAGTGGTGTGAAATTAATCAGAAATCATTGACTGCAGAAGATTTGCAGCACCAGAATAACAGGTATTTGTTTGTAAACCATAATGGCACAACTAAAAGGTCTGTTAATTGGTGCAAGTTAACAGACAAAAAGCAGCAATGAGACTTTCAGTGCATAACAAGGAGCCAACAGAAAAAATAATGAAGGGAAAAAATATATATTAATCAAAGCCAGGCAGTACATTTCTTTTTTTTAATCACTCTCTTCAGATAATACGATAGTAACACTTTAGTGCATAGCGGTGAGAAAGTCAGTCTTACTCTTTTCATCCAAAGCATCAGATATTGAGAAGAGGAAATTTTTACCTATGACATGGAGATCTTCTTGATTCACTGTGAAAACGTGCACAACCATAAGAAAATGCACATTATGACCTTTCTCTGTCCTTTTCCCACCCCCGGGAGTATTTTCCGTGTAGTTAGCACTTCCCGTTTTCCTGGTGGGTCATAATTAGAGCTGTAAAGCCAGCCGTTAACATGCCAGAACAAACACACAGTAAAGCAGCCCCTTTTACAACACTACTCAATACTACCTGTCCTCCGCAGCAGCCGAGCAGAACAGCCATGTACTAGTGATCACACTGCTGGCTGAAGAGCAATATATATGCAAAGAGTTGAAAGTAAATGTATGCAACAATAAAGTCATTTTTTATAGCACATTACGATCAAATGGAGGGATTGGCATTGTTGCTTAATAAGATTGTAAAAGCAACTGAGGAAAGAGTAGTAAAAGAGATGCAGAGTAAGGAATATGAGTTCCCTGTGGGGTTTCTATTTGAGGTGATATGAGCCACTGTAAAGCGTTATGTTGCTTCTTAATTTTTGTTAAAGACCCATTGAATATATTGATTAAAATTTGTGACTTGAATGTGAAATTATATATATAAATATGCTCCCACTGAAAAGAACTAGACCTAAGTATATACGTCAAAGAAGCCTTCTGATTTTTATAATATACAATAGCAATTTAAATGCCACACTTAAATGTAGCTAACATTCAAGAAAGTTTTTATTTTAAAAAGCATTAATATTTCAGCAATGCTCAACTTTTAGCCTATTTCACAATTAAAATGCCAGAAATAAAGATAAACTACTTGAATATGTTTCTTTATTGTGAAAAGGCTCCTCTACATGTAAGAAACACATTTCAGCCTTTTTTTTTTCACAGTGTGTGCTTTGGCGTTGGTGACAAATTAATTCTAATGCCTTGAACCTGTAAAAGTGGAAATTAGAAAAGAAAGGGGAGGCCAGCATTTAGATGGCTGCATTTATGCACATTATTGCAAAAACCACAAGCAAACGACCACATTAATGGACACATAAAATCCTTTTTGTGACTATTTGTGCATAGCCCACAAACACAACTCAGTGTTGACCACCTGTCAAAGGCATACATAGCCTAAGAAACAAAGTTATAGCCAGGTTGGATTTGTGAGTTAAAGCTGCAGCTGTCCATTAGCAATGGTCTGTTGCTGTTTCAGGCTTAATGAAGTGGAAAATTACAAGAAAAATAAAACCCTGCAGACTTGATTAATGAGAGTAGGAGAAGGAGGTAATAGAAGAAGACACAAGGAGACAAAAGAATTGAAAATAAAGAGAAGCAATGCATGATCTGAGGTGATATGAGGTAAGAGTGGATGAGCAGAAGCAAAAAAAAAGCAAGTGTAGATTTTATTGGAATTTTAATTGATCCATGTAAAGACAATGTGTGAAATGTGCTTTCTCCATCTTTGAAAGTCTCTAAGAATCTTAGTGTCAATGGCTGCAGAGTACAACTGCAGAAAGCCTTGGTTACATCTATTCAGCTCAGCGGGAAATGATTAAAGTCACACTCCAGTTAACTGCTGGTCGCTTGCAGCCCTCAGGTGGAACCACCCACCTGTGCTGAGCCTCTTAGCAAGGCTAGGTGCACAGCCATACACACTCAAATTAAATCAGTCACCTGCGCTGGGGTATGAAGTGAACATTAGGCCATTAGCTGTGGTGGGCTCTAGCTAATGCTCGGCTACGCTCTAAAAGGCAGCAGCAGGATGGTATGGCAGGCTGGCGGGGCAGGCAGCGTGGGTGTTCATTAAAACACCCAGCACCATTCAGAGGGAGAAACAAGGCCATAAAAGCAATTAATCTGCCCATAAACAAGCCATTCTCCCTGTCCAGCACACCCACAAACACACACTCATGACACAGGGAGCAAGATGGGGTAGAGGAACGGTGCCATAGCGCTCGTTCCTCCCGGCCTTCTTTTTCATTATCTCCACCTGTCTGATTCAGTTTCTCTGAAATACTCAGATAAATCCAGAGATCTAAAGATTTTTTTCATCTAAAAAGTGTTGCTTTCTAAAACCTGCAAAGCTAAGTTGTAGAGATAGACCAAGACAGAAGGTGCATAAAAAGTCTCCCATCAAGCTTGCTACAGATCACTAGACTAGGCTCAGAGGCAGCAGCCCGACCCAGATGGTTTTGTGCTATCAGTGCAGTCGTAGCACTGCTTTGTGTCAAGTGGCATCTTTCTTCTCTTGTTGCTGCTGCTCTTCTTACCTTGAATCTGACATAGATTTGTATTTTTAGAGTAAGTTATTGGACTTTTACCATCAGTCACCATCAGTATGTTTCCATTGAATTTGAGGGGTTTTTTTTGTCAATTAAGAGCATAATACTTAACAGTCAAATGAATTGATTGTAAAAAATGTACCATTGCCAAGTTTAGCATGACGCTTTACGGTCTACAAGTAAAATGCCTGATAAATAATATTATTGTTATGAACTTATAGGGGGATGAATACCATAAAAATATATATAACATGAACATTACAAGCAAAAGTAAGATGGTTTCCAACAAAATATATCTTGCTTGGTTGAATTATTGAAACTGACACATCAATTATCAAAACAATTATTATATTGTATTTTAATAGTTAGATGTACAAGAAAAACAACTTAAAAACCAAGTGGATCAAACCAACAGAAATGTCTGTACATCAGAAATGTCACATATAAGAATTTACAAACATACAAAATAGTGAAGTAGGAGAATTCCACTGGTCTTCAGTCTGATCTCTGCTTTATATCTAAGTTTTGTGACTGAATCCTGAACAACTGCACAGTATTGTTTCAACAAACTTAGTTCACATACATCCTCTCACTGCAGCTCCTCATTAGCTTCTCTCATTGTCGCCATTTCCACCATCATGATCCCTCACAAAATGGGAAACAAATTGAGTTTCTCTCTCATGGATGTTAATCGGCATTTATAAGTCTTACTTATATTTGATAAAATGAGCAGTGAAATCAAGTAATCGGCTTTATGCATATTATCATGTGCTTTATAATCAATTTGTTCCTTCTTCCAAAAGAGAATTTAGATTTTTTTAATTCTTAATCAATCATTTCCAGACATTTCCTCCCCAGTAGATGATTATTACAGCACAATTTAAGTATCAGAACATAAAAAACACACATCAACACATTTTGCAGAGCTGAGAATGTGAAACAAAGAGCTTTATCTGCACTGACCACCGTGTTACAGTCACCACTGCTGGACCTCCTTATTTCATAAAAACATACCTGGTGCAGCAATGGATAATGAGCACTTGGAGCAAATGTATGTGCAAAGTTTTAAATTGAGCATTTATTGCCATGGGGTGTGTAGATGATGAGAGATGATGACTTACATACCTTCGCCCTATTGAGTAATAATGAGAGCACTGTGATTGCCTGAGCTAAGAATAGTAAGCTGCTTGTGGCTTTAACACCATAGCTACCCGGCACGATGGCTGCTTTATAACTAGGTTTATCACTGCAGGAGATGCTGTAGCAAAAAGAATATGCAAACACACATGACACATGTGCACAAAAATATTTTCCCCTCCAAGGTCACTCGAGTTTATCAAAGAAGCCAAAGTCTGCCAAGTCTGCACTTTGCTGACATACATATATCCTTTTCCAACAGTCTCTCCCAGGCTAATGAACTAAAGTAGTTAATTTTCATGAGGTTATTTCATGAGGTTATTTCAGAAAAACATAAAATTCTCTTCTGTTTTTCAACCTGGTTACCTTTCAGCATGTCTTACACAGCCTTGCGTCTTAATAAGAGCACTTAATGCACAATATTGTAGAGTTGCACACAAGTAAATAAGACGAGAGATCAAGTATCTTCATTCCTTTTGCAAACCATCTGCTTGTTCCTTGTCATATGCACAGTCCCTCTACAGTTTGGCTCCCCAAATTTCATTTTCTTGTCTTTTCATTTTTTTGTGAGTCACTCGAAGCCAATCTTACGGGAAATCAAAATTATGTGAACAGTCCTTTGAGGCTCGCGGAGAGTTGCATGCTTTCCAAGCCCCATTTCCCCTCCAGTGTTTACGGCTCCACACTGAGCTAACCCGCAACTAGCCAATGCTCTCTGGATTGCAGAAGGAGATTGAAGTTGAAATTAGTCCTGTAAACATATGTGAGGCAAAGTGCATGGATTTCAACTGTAGAGACATGCTCACCCACACAGGAGAACTCACACCAACACAACACAGGTTCAATTAATGTCCAGTTGTCATGGACTCAGGTGAAAGATAAGTCACCGTTAGTGCAACTGTCTTTAGAGCCAGAGCTGGAGCGTAACTGAACTGAGTTTGGGAGCTCTGCCACAAGGCTGTCAAATTGAAGTCATAAACACACAGAGGAGACAAGCTGGGGTCTATCAAGCCTACATGATGACTCTCAGGGACAGATGTGATAGAAAAATCAGAGTAATCCCCATACTATGCAAACATACCGGTTTACTAAGAGTAAAAACATGTTTGTATAAACATAAATAAAAAGTGTGAATAGACTTAGAATGCACAATTATTTCTACGCAGAGCCACTGCATAATAAACACAACTGAACTGAGGGTATGTGTGTGTGAAAGTGAAACTGTGGACACCTGGGACTCTGAGTGACAGGTACATGCATAGCTGTCAGGACTACACAGCTAATGAATATTCACACTGTTTTTCATTTACTCGGTGCAGGAATGCATATCCACAAGCGCACATTTTACCCCACCTGAACCAACAGATCCAGATGCACATGCAAATGAAAATAATAATAATAAAAAAAGACAAACACAGTGGCAAACACATTTCCATTTCTGCTCACATGTATATGTATAGCTGTCAGCATGTGAGCTGACAACAGGAAGAGAAATGCAACCCTGTGAAGTGACCTTGACTTTGTTCACTCACAATAAACATATTCCACAGTTACAACACAAGTTGCCAGGATAGTTTTTATATGTTTCATAGATGCCTTTCATGCTGCTTCAGTTAGTCATTTCTTCTCATCTCCTTCTGCATCTAATAGAATTCTGCAAAACATGTGCCATTGTGGGAACCTTTAACTAGTTGTGTTACAGTGTGTGTTATAATGCAAGGTATGGAAAAGAAGCAGAATTGAGGCGTTACCTTCTCTTTTCTAAGTAAAATATGCGGGAGATGTAAACCATAAATCACCTTGTTTCCACTTCTGGGCCTTTTCTCAGAGAAGGAAAAGAAGGATGGGTAGATGTGCAAAAAAGAAAAGAGACAGGCAACTGATAATAAAACTGGGTCTTTTGACTGACAGAAAAACATGTGGAAACAATAAAGTGCAGAATTGTAAAGAAGCTGAAGTTAAAAACAATGATTATGTTGTTTTTTAATTATTAAATACACAACATAAAAAAGTTATGGTGTATAAAATCATGTACTGGTTAAATATATAAACCACAATTCAAATCTGTGTAAATGAAACAAATATTCCACCTACCCTGAAGAGGACATTTTTTTGCACTAAGAGCTGTAATGGAGAATTTTTGAATAGGGAATTGAGTGAAACCTAAAATGAAATATTTTACTTTTTCTGTCATAAAAAATTTGATCCAACCAGATGCAGTTGAGGATGTCCTAAAACTATAAAGGTGACCTCCTGTTAACCAGGACTGCAAACTGCTGACTTTCTGAGGGTGTGCAGACACATGCCAGAGTTTAAACACTTACCTGCAATAAGAAGCTACTTAGGCTTCACAAACATATGAATTCTCAACATCCAAGTCAGTTGTGTAGTTTACTCGCTATTAAATGTGATCTTTCCCAAATTTATTGCTTTTTCGTAAAATTACTTTTTAATAAACACTTCAGCTTCAGGTTTTAAATCAAAATGAGAGGTTTTATTTATTATGTTTACCCCTAGTAAATGCATAGCCATGGATAAGTTCTAATTTATTGCTGTTGTAGTAGTAAAATAATATAAAAACCAACAAATAAAGAAACAACAAATTGATACATTTGTCAAACCTGGTTTCTTGCATCTATTAAAGCTTTTAATTACTTAAGCAGTAAATGTATATATTTCGTTCAGGCTCACTTGTGTATACTATTAAGTCTGGGATGTAAATCATTTAAATTAAGTATGTATTTACGCTTTTCCCTGTAAAAATTAATTAAATTAAGAGTTGAAATAAGCATAAAGGCAGCAGTCTGAAAGGGTGGCAATACCTTTCAGTTTTATTTGTTTTTTATAACAGAGGGATTTTAATTGAAAACTAGGGAATTGTATTTGCAAAGAGCACCAATCATCTCTACATTAGATTGACAAAAGGTTCCCATAATAAGCTGAGGTTTTGGGGAGAAGAGTATTTGACTTTCTTACAGCAACAATAAAACCAGATCTGACCTCCTCCATGAGGGGAGGAGTTGTTTAACAGATTGTGTCTGTTTATCAGACCATCTGTCTACATATACACCAGTGTAAATGTAGGAGAACTAGGTGGTTATTTTGTCTGTTCACACTGAACTCTGCACTGTGTCTTACCCGCTACAGTTGTCTAACCTTTTCTAATAGCTTTCCAGTTATTTACAGCCACACATGCTGTTGCATTTAGCTAGTGTGCCATATATCAGGCTCCACACAGAAGCAATGGGCATGTGACCACACGCGCAGTGAAATAATGCTTTGCACTTGGATGCAGACACATAACTCTACATCTTACTTCTTAATCTCTTGTTCTAGTAAACAACAACAACAAAAAAAAATAAAAGATGTAGTGGTATAGAGCAAAAAGTAAAACCACTCTGGATGCATAAATAGTCCAAAATAGGATTATTTTACATGAATAATACTTATGTACCGTAACTTACATGTGGACTGAGGAGACAGGGGATTGAGTCACCAGACTTATAATTGGTGGAGCCCGGTCAGAGGTTTGTGGAGCAAATTTTTGCTGCAGCTTATCAGTTAATTGCTCAAGATTTCCAGCTTAAAGCTTCAGAAAAGTCCTCAATTTCTATCTCAAGTTCAATTATTCAGAAAACACATCTAATAAATTGAAAGCATTACTTTGAGGACAGATATGTCTTGTCACTAAGCACAGTCCAGAATAATTTTTTCTAGCTTTATATCAGCTGTTTGGATTTACAAGAGCCTGTGGTGACATTTAGATAAGCTGTTTAAAGATAATAGGGAGAATTAAGAAGAATCAATTACCAAGAAGATGTTAACTGTGGCTGCTCATTTTTTCTCTCGTCTTTCAGGTCACAGTATTTCTTTTAATATCAGGCACAGCTCTTGCTTTGTGTTCCTCTTTATTCAGTGCAGATGAGATACACCCACCCACTGCATTTTTTTTTATGAATCATTCACATTATCAAAAAAAATCTTATCACTGGATAAAATAATAAATGTCTAAACATTAATGAGCTCCACATCTGTTTAAAAACATATATCATGATACATTTGCACTGGATTTGTAAGGTATGAAACATGGTTGGTAAACATAACCAAAACATGAATCAAAACTCTCAAAGGAGAAATATTTCAGGACTGCATTTGCAGTTGGTTTCCAAACCATTAGGTGTTGAGAAATGAGGAGATAAGGGTGTTTATCATGTTACATAACCAAAAGCTTGCTTAAAAAGATTTAAAAATGTGAGCTTGGTGCTAAAAGGTCCAGCCAACAGAAAGCTGTGATTATAACAGCAAAACACCCAAATGTGTTTTTTTTAACACACACACACACACACACACACACACACACACACACACAAATGGAACAAAGACATTCAAGGAGAAACATACACAGGTATAGGTAATGGACTTGGCAATTGCTTAGCAACAGACAATGGCAGCACCACCTGTCTACCAAGGTGCCCACAGAAGGTCAGTGTGTGTGTTTGTGTGGGTGCATGCATCAAGCACATAAAGACCACTAAAGTATAGCATTGCTGGATACACAACTACACATTAACAATATTCTATCTTCTGTTCTTTTCTCTTTCTCAGACTTATTAACTCACCATAGGGTTTAACATTCCGTTCGGAGGTAAAACAACATAACAAACTAATGTAATAGTAGGAAAGCTTTGCAGGGGTGTAAAGCTTCTTGCAGCAGACATGCAGAGGGTTTTTGCCTGCTTGTGTAAGTGGCATTTGTGTGCAAGTTTTAAAGCATTACTAAGTGTTTGCGGGTAGCTCTGAGGGACCTGTGAGGATTTTGCCAGTCTATCAGCTGTCTCAAAGAAAGATCTTTTACCCTCTGGGTAGAAGGTATGCAACCATGCTCTGCTTTTATGATCTGTATTTTTAAACCATCTTTTCTTTATCTCACCCTTACATCAGCCGCCTCCATGCCTCCCCATTCTCCTCCTCACACCAACTCATGCTCTTCAAATATGTCACATGGCAGACACACTGGCACTCCCTCTGTATCACAATCTGACGTACCTTTCCTTGAGTGCATGCTTGACATGGAGGTTTTAAAATTAGTGACATATCTGCTCTCACTGTACCATTGCAATGGGAATAACACACCTGACAGCAAACTAACTGACACATATACATGCAGCCACGCACATACATGCGGCTATATTTTATTATTAATTATTCTTAGTAGTACTTTTATCTTTTACTGATAAAAATATATTAAAAGGTTAAAAAGTCTTCCTTTAGCCTTGAACTCACAACACATAAAAACTCAATTTACTGTGATGTACAACTAAGAAATAAAACAGTTTTTTATGTTTTCCATATTAAGAACTAGGCATTTTTCTTAAATTACTTTAAGTGGTTTGCAAAAATGGTTTCTTTTGGCCAAATATCCCGTCAAAATGGTAAAAGTGCTTAAGCACAAGATAAGTGGACTGTTTGGTCACACCTATGCAATTAAGTTTGATTCTCTCTCTGAGCCTTAACTCCTTCCCTGATGTAAGCCAAGTTAAAGTTAAATACATCAGCCAACACTACAATGGACTAGTGAACTGTTCAGTGTGTACCTTGCTTCTTGCTTGGTAACTGATGGCTCAGACTCTTACATTGATTTTTTTAATAATAGTATTTAATCATTTTTTCTTAAGATAACAAGTCAAATGATTAGCGATAGGGTTTAAAACTGATCTGGAAATGATTCTCCTAATGCACAAAAAAAATGAAATGCTATGCAAAAATATAGAGACAGAAAAAAAGTACACTTAAATTAAATGAGAAAAGGCTGCACATTATGCCTGATGATTTTTGTAATTGTTGGCAAACCCGTTTCTGGAATCTCTGCAAGCTTATAGAAAAGGGTAAAAAGCTACTTGTCTGGTGTGAATTTGTGTGACAATCTGTCAGTCACAGTAAATGAGATCAGCACAGTGGGGCTGGTAGGTAAAATTGAAAAAACATCCCTTCTGCCAAAGCAATTACTTATTATCATTTATTGCTTTGTTTTAATTGAGATATGCCTGGAGCTATTTGAGCATGTGCAGTAACCTATAGGAGCGGCTGCCGCATATTGATGCCAGATCTAAAGCCTGTTAGCTGCTTTTACAGAAACACAGACTCTGCAGTGTATCGGTAAATTTGTGTGAGCGCACATGATTTCCTGCAAGACAACGCAGCCGGCCACTTTTCCAGAGGAGAAAATAAGCAAATACTGCTCACATCAAGTCAGAATGTTTCAGTTTGTCTGTTTTTCTTCTGTGAATATACTGTATGATTGACCAAATTTGCATGTGCACCTTTAGTTTAAAGCCTGTTTTCGTCTTATTTAATTACTATTTTTTTCTTTTGACAGAGTTTCTCTCCATATTTTTCTCCAGTGCAAAAGCACTATTAGATTTCTAGAAATATTGTGTTTTTTATTGTTTGCCTCTTGGTGAAGGGACATATGACACATTGTGGAGTCTAGTCACCCTGTGGGAATACTAATAGCGGCAAACCATGAGTCTGTGAGCCAGGGGAGCCTCAGAGAGACTGAGGGGGTGCAGACAGAGTCAGGGTGAGACGACGACAGGGAAGTGAAACAGAGAGATTGTCATCAGAAGAAATAAAATGAAAGGAAGTCTGAATAAGACAGAGAGAGGGAAAAGTATAATGGAAATCTAAATTAAGAAAAAGGGAGAAAAGGTAGAACGGCTAAAGTACCATGATGTAACAAGATTAATGGAAAATGGCAGTTACTGGCAGTAGCACATAAAAAAACCAATGGATATTATGAAGAAAGAGAGAAAAAAAGCACAGGCAATGGGGACACCAAAGAAGGAGTAAAGGAGATGGACAGGAAGGAGGAGTAGTCATTAAACTGTTACATATGTCAAACTAAACGGGGAGGGGGGAAAGAAAGAGGAAGAGGAGTAATGGACCGGCAGGTAGAGGATAGGGTAAATGAACAAGAGCATTAGCAGAATAAAGCTTCTTAATCACACATGGATATGTATGAAATGAGAAGAATCTTCTTTATTCTACAACAGAATAAAACAACTTTAAAAGTAAATTTCTCCAATGGGTTTACAGCCATTATGTGAAATTAAGCACACAGTGTTCTTTTCCAGGAGCACAGACTCTGCAGTCTGTTGCGTTTATTAAGACTACTTTTGTGTGTCAGGAAAACACTAGCGAAGCTAAAAATGTGCATTCAGCTTTAACTTCACATACAGCATTCGTGCAGGTCCCAGACTGACTTTCAGTCTCAGAGCCCCCACCGCCCCCCCCGCAGCTTCACACCAGTGGCGCTTTTCTCTTAGAGCAGTTTCTATAGCAACACTCAAAGCAGACCGAGATAACAGGCCGAACATCTAGATGAGATCTAAAGGATGAAGGGACAAAAAGACCCCCCCCCCTCCCGTATATAAAAAAGAAGAAAAAAAATTAACAAGGTGAAAGACGAAAAAAAATATATTCAACCTGACTGAGGTCAGCTTTATCCAACAAGCCTAAAATATGTATTACTTTTTATTGCCTAAAAAAACAAAAAGCAAACAAATGTGAAATCAGCAGCACCCACATGATAAGTTATCTATCTTAGCAGTTTGACAAGTGACACACGTTTTCCTTCCTTTCATTTTTGTTACCAAAACACTGAAGAGCCACAGGCAAACACAAAGTTCAGGTTAGAAGAAAATCATCTAAGCTGCAAGAAATTCAAAACCGAACATTCCTTATCTGCTCATTTGCATCAAGTCTGAATCATTTTCGGGATTGGACTAAATCTACAAATTATGTCCTGAAATTAAATGTAATCGTTTCCTTCACAGCCTATTGAAGCAAAAATGGCTTTAAAATTTACAATAACTTTGTTTGTAAGGTAAAAAAAAAAATCTCTATGTTTGCCTTTACTGTAACATCTCTGAATTTTTGCATTTCAAGAAACAGTACAACTGTACAAAAACTGTACAAATTTCACAAAAAGGCCTTTAAACACTGACAGGAAAGGTTATTTACATCACAGTGTATCCGCAGTAAATATAACCTTTTATCTTTTAAGAGTTATAGAACTTTCAAATGTGCCTGTTCCATTTATAACATATTAGATGGCCTTGCCAAACTAAAACCGCTCACGGGAAGGACGATAAAGCCACAACGGCAGATTGAGAGGTCCTTCTGAGATCCACCACTCTTGGAATAGTGATTGTTAACTCCACAGAGCCTCCGTCTCTGTGGAGTTAACAATCAGTGTGGGTTTGTCTGTCTGTCTGTCACCAACATAACTCAAATGGTTAGTGACAAATTTTAACTGACTTCTCCCTTTGTTCCTTGTTACTGTAACATCATCTACTACCTCATTGCTGGATGTTTAAGCCATGCCCCAACTCTGGTGGATGGTAATCATATCTTGGTTATTCTATAAAATTTTATTTCATACAAAATTATTGTATGAAAAGGTGAGATCTGAATATCAGCACTAGAACAAAAACATGATGTAGCAAATGACCAAACAAAGTCTAACAAGTATCTGGGTATGTTGTAGCAATCTGAATGTAGGGCTACTTAAAATCTAAACGTAATTTTCAATATAATATACCGATATATAACACTCCAACCACACACACTTGAAATATGCACTTTGTACAAAATACATGGTGACTGGTTTGCATCTACTTTCAATAATTTGTAACTTTCTAACTGTATTGCTGTGACTTGCCAAGGTACAGAAGAAAATCTGCTACTAGGCTAACCCTGTTGCACATTTACATTATCATTCATGTGCATTTGTTCTTTTTAAAAAATCAATTACAAATCAACATTAAACAGATACAAAACTGTTGCAGGAAGGCAGGAGATGGCTAGTGGGATTTATCTCCAGATATGAGACATCACATTGACATTGGCAGACACATTGAATGAACTCTGTCACTCAAATAAATAACAAAAGATTGTTGCACTTTACTACGGATATTGTGGACTTTTCAAAAGAATGTTATTTTGTGCAAAGCTGTAGTTTCAAATGACCGGGTATCATTTCAGCTGCAGGGTTATGGGTGCACTGCAGTCAGTTGCTTCATATGTGCCCCGATTTGCCAAGCAAAGCTAAAACAACACTGACGGCAATAAGCTGAAAGGGTAGAGGTGGCAAAATCGATTTTTCTGCTGATATATTTATTTCACTCAGAATAAGTGTATCGTAAACTGGCACAGAAAGAAATCTACATTTGTTGATACTCTGTTGCAATGATGTCAGGCCATCAGTACCACCAGTAAATATTGGGTTTTGGTAATGTTCAAAAGTGCACTGCTTCCTGATTACTGACCCTATCTATCTATCACTTTATCACTCCATCCATCTTGCCCACACCCACCAAGTCCTCATTCCTGCTGGGCTTTCGTTTATCCCTTAGTATAAATCCTATTTTATGGTGCCACATAAACAGGTCAAGTTTCATCCAACAAGAACTCCAACATAACTTGCACCCATGCTCATTGTACATCATAATTAAAGTAGGAACAATCTATTAAATCAAAACTCTGTGATCCTATTCACTCACAAAGTCTGCATCACTGGATTTGCTATTATTAGAAGTATTGTGATGCTTTTACCAGCTGTAGGTAAAGAAGCAGAAGTGACAGAGTCACTAATAACCTGAGCTGTATTTTTTAAGGAGCATGTTGTGCTTTTCCACTGGTGGTGATGTTCAATTGATCAGTGCTTTCTTCGCTCTGCACTTTACAGCCAGTAAACAGTCTTGTTAATCAGATAGGAGTGAACAAACCCTGTAAGCATTTCAGTCCCTTCCAGCTGTGATTTACCTATAATCACCCCCCACTCAGGTGTTCTCCATCTTATCTGCCATATCTGAGGGCTAATCTCCTTAAAACAGCAATCGTTTCATTCATTATCCCTTTGTGTGTTTCCTCCCAGAGATTGGCCTTTGCTCATCACCAGACCGCTTCTTCTTTTAACCTGTCTGCATGGCTGCCTTTCCTCATTTCTCTTTCCTCACATCTTCACCCATCATTCCTTTCACTCCAGGCAGCTCTGAGTCTGTTTCCCCCTGGAAAGCTTTTTTTCTTATGCCGTCAGTTTCCCTCCTTCCTCACCAGATGACATTAACTTCATTTCAAGGTCAGGATCTCGAGAAAAAAGATCATTTTTAAACCAGGCAGTTTTTTTTTAAGAATGTATCATGGATGAAGGACTGAGCAAATATTAACTTTTATAGTCAATGATCATTCAACAAACTGGACAAGTGGGAAAACAGAGATATGTATCAAGTGAATTGCCAGAATACAACCTAGCTAGGTAAATACCACACCTTGCATCCTACACACAATTAATATCACATTTCCAAAGCATTTCCAAAAGTAAAAATCAGAAATATACGATTGTTTTTCTTTTCTTTTCTACAGTACTTATGAGAAGTAAAAGGAAATTGTGAAATAGTATGGGGGGCTCTTGAGACATAACAATGATGAGGTCAGAGATGAGAGGACAGATGAAGAAGCAGCCGGAGGGAAAGTGTTACACAGTACATAGTGGGAGACAGCTGGCAGGCTGGACTGATGGTGATTGACTGATGTTCATGCCAGAAGGAGATCAAAGCAGAGCCGGGGGGCCACCTTAGACAACACACACAGGGAAAGTCAGCTATGTGCTGGGGAGGAGGACAAAGATAAAACAAAGCAGAGGTGGGAAAGAGATACAAGGGTTAGCGCCTAGGAGGTTACATCAGTTATTCATTCTTTACAAATCTGGTTTTGGTGATTCGCTACAGATGTTGCCTTAACATATCAAATAAATGAATTGGAAAAAGGTAAACAGGAAACCACCAACAATGAAAAGGGAACATTATTTATCTTATGTCATTACATAAATTTGTCTCACACACTACCAGATATTCAGGAGATTTGTCTTTCTCAAAAGATTTTTTATGTGTTAAACAGTTTTTAACAAAGCCAAAGATGATCCAAAGATTTGCAAAGTAGCCTTTGTTAGGGAGTGTGAAAGTGTGGAAATCTGCAAGGATTCAGTTGTGATGCTTTAAATGGTAAATGTTGCAAAAAATGCTCTCTTCTCTTACTGCCTCATACTTTGAAGTTAATTTTATGTAGCTTTTCATTAAACTTTCTAAAAGGCCTTTATGGGGAAGGTTTCCAGTTGACTTTTATTTATTTCTTTTTTAACATATCAGTAGACATGAGCAGAAAGGTAATGGAAGAAGAAACAGCCACGGGACAATGTGAAGGACACCAAAGAGAGGTAAAGATGGAAAAGAAAGGACATAGAGAGATCTGTAAGGAAGAGCTTTAAAACTGGGAGGGGATGATGAGGGGATGTGTGGGTAAATGAAACAAGGTGAATCAAAAGAAGATAGTTGGCAAAGAGAAGGGATGACCTGGCAGGGTGAGGAGAGAGTGTTCAATGGGCCACAACGCAGCTGCTAAAAAGCCCATCTAACTCCCAGTAAGAGACCGATTCACTCAACAACTCACAGGTGGAGAGGACACACATACTTACATATTCCCTCACACTGCACATGCACCCGGCTCCATGAGACCTGTGTTGCAGTGTCTTCTTGGGGTGACTGTGTTGAAGTTAAAATGATAGCAGCTCTTTGGATGCAAACCCTCTCTGAGACCGCAAAAGCCTAAAGAGCTCAATGTGATATTGGGGGTAAGTGGTGTGTGTGTATATGTATGTGTGTGTCAACAGTAACAACTGTGGAGCTGGCATGTGCACAAATGGCAGTATTTGCATCCAGTTTCTATGCCGTGAATGCATAATAAATGTCACAAAGTAGTTTTTCCTGATATGCATAACAAGTTACGAGTTGAGTGTGGCTGCACATATTTATTGCAATAATTTTTTCTCGGAGTTATCAGTTGCAAATAAACATAGAAGCATTGCATTACAACATATTGGGTAATACGTGGGAAAATGCTAATTGAAAAGTGATATGATGGAGCTAAATAAAAGCATGTAAAGTCTGATTGGAGCTGGTTGTCAAATATGAGGGAACACACTACTGCATAGTGTGCATTAGTCTAACGTTAGACAGGAGTGGGTGGGATGAATATTACATATCTATATCACAATCTGTCATTCATTTTATATGCTGCTGCCGCTTCAGCATTGGGATGTGATGTATGATAATTCCTGCAGTTCAGAAAAGCACATACGTACTTGCCTGCTTTGCACACAAGAGCCAGATCGTGTACAGGAAGTGATATAGAAGCTGTGAAGTGGCGACTTTAATATTTAAAAGTGCTGTCTGCAGCATTAAGATTTGTGTGTATTTATAGGTACAAGTACTGTACTCACAGTAAGTAGAATTTATTACCTGGGACTAAATCAGTGTTGAAACAGGCTCATGCACACACCAACAATGATCCTTAAATTCAGAACCCATCCGACCTTCACAATCTGTCTTGACTGTGAATTTAGGCACTTGCCCAAAAACACCCATTTAATGTAACCACTGAATTGGTGAGTGGCAGCACTGAAACAATAAGCAACCAAATTTGGATGAATCCCCAATAAGAAATGAGCTTGGATCCAGAACGTATTGATTGGTAGCTGTAATGGTGAATGGATCATATTCTGATGCAGTGGACATGTCAACGTATGCTGTATCTGTTTCCTTGGGTCGCGGTGAAGGACATGCACATCTATGTGTTCATGTGTGTTCTCTGAATAAAATGATTGTTTCCTCTTATGGAGCAGACAGGTTTCCTGGCTATGGTCTCGCAGCTTGTGCTCCTCACTGATAAGCTCTACAGCTTATCTCAATGAATGATTGAGTAGCATGCATGAATAAGTGTGTGTTTCTGTGTGTGTGGTGTGACTTTGTGGGAGCTAGATTTGCAGCCTAACTAGGATATTGGGAAGAGTTGATTTTAATTTTGTAGAAGCAATTTGTTCCAATATTTACCATCCAAGCAGGCATATGTTTCTGTCCAACGGGATGCAAGCCTTGGTTGAGATTTGAGTGTGTTTTAGTGTGTGTGTGTGTGTGTGTGCATGTGCATGTCAAGGTTAGTGTAGGTCATGAGACTCGAGAAAAGAGAACATTTTTACTAGATCCCAGGATTGAGGTTAGAATAAGGAGTAAAATCAGATTGTTCAGATAAACAATCAGTTATTGGTTCCTTTTAAAAACAACAACAGTAAGACATCACACCTCAGTCCTAGCTCATGTTTGCAAGTTGGTCTACATTGCGTCAATGATTATATGACTATTAAGGGACTCTGTGCCTAAAATGTGAAAAACACTAACTACTGACACCCTGAGAATTAACTAATTAAATCTGTCCACTCTTTCTCCTGTTATCGGTTGGCTATGAGAAAGTAAAGTTAATTAACTGCTCCTGAGACAGTATTTGACTCCATGCCAGATGCTAGATACATCCCATGAAGACTTAATATATTTCTGAAATCTATTGGGAGCAACCACAAGGCTTGCCATTTGTTGTTCTAATGACATATGGTAACTGGTAAATTGGAATATTTCTAAGCTCCTTATCTATGCAGTATAAATTAGCTAATGTGGAAGAAAATTGCCCCACACAATTACAACGGCCAAAAGGGGTAGGTACTGGTGTAACACTACTCTATTAGTCATGCAACTTGATCGCAGAGTTAATAAAGCAGGGACAGATGCAGTTCGGTGATGGGGTACGGGGCAATCAGCACATATTTATACACAGCAAACAGATGTGTGCAAACTTGTAAAGCCAAAATCTTGCTACTATCACCCCAATTAAAAATAGGAGCATGCTGACTCACAAATGGAGAAACAGGTAACCGTGGTGTCTCTAATCCTGTAAAAGAGGCAGCAGGAGGGAGAAGGCTGTGTGACATGAGTGTTGTATAGAGAAAAGTTCCCTACAGCGATGTCTCAGTGTTTGGATACACTCAGCTGGTTGAAAATCTGGCACATTTATAGCAAATAACACACACAAAACTGATACAATTTTTAGTATTCTCTGCCCATGGTCCCACCTGGATGCTCATGCAGCTTCAGGGGCATGGAAGAAAGGCAACGGGCAGTGAAAAACATTTCACCTCACAGTGGGAGTGGGTGACAGGGCTCAACTATCACACACTGGGAGACTGTTAGGTATGCATGTCCATACTCAAAAATGAAAACATGCTGTGTTGCTAGAAGTGACTGAACTTTCAAATATTTGATGAGAAAAAACTAAATAAAAAGAAACTATCTTGAGAAAAGTTTAATTCATGATTTATTTGGGTTAGTGCTCTTTTCATGAGAAGTAAATTACATTAATGACCTTGGATTAAAAAGTTAAAGATATGCAATTTTAGATTTGTGCAAACCAGAAAAAAATGTGAACATAAAGCTAAAATCAAGTTTTTAAATGTTAACATGTCAGAGAGCTGTGTAATGCCTGGAGTCAGCACACTGGCTGAGCATGCTTACTCCTTTACTGAAGTAAACATAGACGGTAACAGCAGAGTGTATCTTGCTATTTTAAAATGATTGTCCAGCAGTAGCCAGCACATTTTAAATGGCATTGTTTTAAGGAGATTATTCTATTTTATTGTCATTTAGTAGATGTTTTTGTCCAAAGCCACTTACATCAGGGATGTGGGGTTTAGTGTCTCTCCCAAGGACATTTCCGTATGTAGTCAGAGGAAGCCTGGAATTGAGCCTCCAACTTTCAGGTTGACAACTGCTCTTACCGCCTGAGCTACAGCCTGCAGATTACAAAGGAGGAGCAACACCTGTACAGAGAAATGTGTGGTTACACAGTCGCAGCCAGGATTGGAGGGATAGTGATGTGAGCACCTTTACAGATAAGGAGTTTATAAAACCATTTTCAAATGATGAGCAAAACCTTTATGTACACTGGTGAGCGCTTCTCTGAAACACTGATGATGATGTCTAAGTAGGATTATTGCGATCTGGCTGTTCAGTTGCGTGGCAAACGATCAGATCGGATTTATGACCACATGTCCAAGTAGCCTGGTTCACTGAATGTAGCCTTAGAGAAAGCATGTTGACAGCATCAGTAGAGATGGGTGCAAGCTATGCAAGTATCATTTTGTCACTGCTACGTTTCAAACTTCGTATCACTATGCATGAGGGTTTTATTTGAATATACTGGTGCTTGTTAGACAAGTCAGAAAAAAATTACTGCGACAATGATCAGATGATCCTCAAAAATTAATCAACGGACCTTGTTAAGTACGTCCTGAAGCGGCCGTGGTACAGCTTTAGCTCCTGGACTCCCCAAGTTCTCCGAAGTGTACTCTTTTTTTCTTTCTTTTTACCAGCATTAGCACAATACTGCGGCCGCTTTATATAGAATCCATGTATGCTTTTTCCACCTTGTGAATTTGTTGTAGAATCTATTTGAATATAGACATTGATATTTAACATTACATTACAGTCATTTAGCAGACGCTTTTATCCAAAGCGACTTGAATTTTTTGGGTCATAGGGTTCAATGTCTTACCCATGTTTTCAGCATGTGTTCGGGTGAAGCCTGGAATCGAACTGCCAACCTTCAGGTAAGCAGACAACTGCTCTTACCTCTTCAGCTACAGCCTCCCTGAATAATTTCCTCCTGGGGATCCTTATATGACAGTGGCTTTGCCTGCTGAAGTTACAGGGTTTTTGCTGTGGTGACTGACTCAGTCTGTGTCTCGGGGGGTTCTGTACTGCCCTGTGGGTTTGGTATGGACCCCAGCCTGTCATGACCTGGGTGGTTTGAGTGGAGATGCCCTCTATGGTCATAAAACTGGTTTCTGGTGTGAATGGATCCCTAAGATATCGTTTCCTCACAGCAGCATCAAGCCAGATGTTTTTATTCTGTTGTAAACTTTATATGAGACAGTTATGTTTATGCAAAATGCAGTAGGGGTGTGTAAGGGAATTGTATATGTGCTCTTTGTGTGTGAAAGGAAGCTTTTAATATGTATGAAATGATTTTTGTATTGAATTTTGTATTATACTTTATGTTTCTCTATTCATGAAAAGCACCTTAGAAATATATTATGGTTTGAATATATACTTACTTTAAATTATTCACAAATTTGTGTTGTTTCTAAGTGAGACAAAAACTCACGGACACAGTTTGGACACCTCCAGTTCTTTAGCAGCGCACCATCTCTTTTAAACATAAACAGATCCAAACTGCTCCACTTGTTTACTATGTGTGTTTTCGGGTTTTAGAGCTCTTGCCTAATCGTTGGCCAGTGAGTACAAAGTTAGAGGACTTCAAGATTATTGTTTCTTGGCAAGTGTTGGGAGGACTTCAGGCTTCCCCAGATTAACCAATTACAGACAGACTGCAGTTTAGACAATATGCTAAACTATGTCTGGCACAAACATGAATTTAATTGAATGAGGCTTATTTTTAATGTCAGTCCCAAAAGTTGAGTGAGCTAATTTAATTTAACTTTGCTTTCATAGCAAAAGAAAAATGGAAATGGTTTCCAAGGTAACAACCAGGAAAAAGGTAAATGTAAGGAGTGACAGCTTTGTAGAACAGGGCAATCAGGAGGCAAAAAAAGAAAAAAGAATAAAGGGGTATTAATATGAAAGGAACCAACATCATTTGTCCTACATGAAGGCATCAAGTCTTAGCACAAAGCTGGAGCATTCTCACTTCAGCAGAGTATAAGGATCACATTTAGGAGTACAATCAGTCTGTAATTTCAATCCAGTAGGTGAAGAAAAACGTGTTCCTGTCTGAAGCTTTAGGGTGTCTAGCTTTTACTCTCTTTTCCTTTCACGCTCTCTCATATCTCAGACTAAAAAGAAAGAACAAGGGGGTTACGGGAATGAGTGGTGTTTGTGTGTGTGTGTGTGTGTGGGGGGGGGGGGTATCCATGTCTTTGTGCTATTTCATCATATTCCTTCTCTGCTCTGCCCAAAATGGATTTTTCACAAGTAAGTGAAAACTCCTTCATAGCTTTTTACTCAGAAAACTAGTTTTCTGTGTTAGTGTGGCTGTTTGTGCATGTGTGTCATTTATGCATTAGCCAGAGGACAGAAAATATTCATGAGAGTGATGGAGGAGAATAGCTAAGGCTACGTTCAGACTGCAGGTCATAATGCTCAATTCCGATTTTTGTCTGAAATACGATTTTTTTGAGAGTTCGTTCACATTTCCAATGAAATGCGACTTGTATGCGATCTCCTGTATGAACACTATGCGCGATGACAGCGTCCTGCATGTGTCGAAGACATGACAATGTGGGAGTAAGCATGCGTTTACAGAAGTAAACATGGACAGTAACAGTGCACAGATTTCATTTTGTTATTTTACATCTTTTGAAATATATTAGTTTTATTCCTATTTTTTAAGCTATCTACAGAGCTCCAGGACAATGTGCAAGTTCAATTGATAAACTTTCTAAGATATTGTTGCTTATCTTTATTGATTTGAACTACTGGTGATTTTAACATTGACATAATTATTATAACAATGGTAAAATGAAGATGGGAATGTCAATGAATATTGTACTATATTGAACATTGGTTTGTGGCAAAAGGGATGTTGATATTTTTGGACTTGGACTTGTCTGACTAATTTTGTAGTTTGTTTGGTTTACTGGTCAGTGAGAATATCCAAACCACCTACTTCTCAGTTAGTAATAGTAAAATCAGTAAAAGAATCGATATCGAACATCGTTATATAGATACATATTATTAGTTTATTCAGAAGATCACAAATAAATGTCTTAGTGCCATCAAAACAAACACAGTAAACATTTCTCAGGGTGAAAACTTATATGGTGTTACGTGATGTTGCTAAAATTCACTTTCAAACCTAAAGAGTAACAGAATTATATATACAAAAAAAAAAGAAAATGACTAAAAAAGATGCAGCATTTTTACCAAACATGCACAAGAAGCTTAGAGGAACAAATTAAAAGTTTTTATTTCATCATGGCTGTGTCTTGAAGAAAACCAATCATGTTAAGATTTTTACTCGTTCCCCTTAAATCTTTTTTATACAGGCTGTTGCCAAAGTGGAACTGAAGAGGATGTTAATTATCTTTCCAACAAATCTGCCGGTTTTTATTCGCTGCAGATTCATCTTTTGCAAATGAGCTGAAAGAGAGGGTTGTGCTCATGAAAGGCATCTCACACACGTTCCTCTTCTGAGCATGTGCTGTTTTATCATGGTGTGTTGCAGAATTCCAAAGTGTCTTTAAAGTTGGAGCAAACACCTGGAGTGTATTTGGCTCTTTAACAGCCCAAGAGCATCTACATAAAACTCCAATTACACACACTCATAAAAACTCACACAGTTACAATATATCACCTCTCTAAACTAGATTGATGAGAAAAGGAAAGGTGGGTATATTTCAAAAGAGCAAGGAGCAACCAGAAACAGAATGCATCAAACTTAGCCCCCCCCAGCAGTTCTTAGCTTCTTGTAATTAGACTCCTGCATTAATGCCACAATAATGAGCATCTCCACACACACACAAACAGAAATAGGGGGGATGGAGAGCAAAGAACGCCAGAGAGAAGGACTGAGAGAGTAGAATTAAATCATGACGTCAAATTTATGTCCTAGCCATATTTACTGCTTTAATAAGAGTTGGGTAAGCAAAGAGTGCTGCTGGAGGGCAAACAGTCTGCGTCAGCAGATTTTCAAATGCACACATCCATGCACCCGTCCTTGTCGACATGACCTATTTAACATATCTGTCACTTTGACCAACACACAGTCTTTCAATTACTCACCTTTACACAGCTCTCATATTTTACACATTGGAAACATATGATCCTGTGCACACAATCACGCATTTTTAACAAGCTGAAGGGGTCATCTCCATCTGGCAGAAAATGGTGAGCGAGCCGATCTCACTTTAAATGACTGAGACAAATAAGAAATTGAGAGATGTGTAAAGGATAAAAACACCAGAGGGATGAAGCGCATTTGAGAAAATTGGCCAGATCTAATTAAAAGCCCCCTCAGACATGTGCTACCTGCACTGACAAAAATCATTCTACCTATCTGCATGGCAAACAAGACCTCAATAATATCAGACTTGTATTTTTGACACAGTTGCATTTCAAGTAAAAATCCACTTAAAAATATTGTGAGGTCTGTTTTTTTCTTAAACTGTTGCTCGTATTACTCGGTTTGTATGGTAAAATGGTTCATTTGATGGGAGTAGAGTTTGGTGCTTTGAGAGAATAGGTGTGGGCAGTTGCCCACCCCGGCAGCTTGCAGGGGGAGGCTGTGATATCTGACTGGTGGGTCGAGGTGGGTGGAAAGAGGATGAAGGGGGGGGGGATAAAAGTCTGCTGATAAAAGCAATGAACACAGAGTTGGGCTGGGTATAGAATCCCAATAAAGCAATAATACAACCCCGGAGAAAAAAGGAAGGTGACTGTGTTTGAGTGTGACATGTAAAAGTGACGTTTTAAAGTGAAGGCTTTGCCATCTGCTGGTCTGAGAGCAGCACAGTGAGACTTAGGGGAAAAAAAGTATAATTTCATCACTTTAAAGGAAATACGTTGACAAAAAAGGACACATGACAGAAAAGATCAAGAACAAGATCGAAGACAATGTTTACACTGTTAGTGTTACTCATGTTCACACATGAAGAAAGACTATATGCAAGGTCATCCACTTATTCGCAGAGGATTCTGGTCAAATGCTCTAAATCCCCAATGAGCAGAGCCTTTTCCGTGTCATCTACGACAGCGTCTGTGCAGAGCTGCTGACAAACAATGAGATGGTCTCTGTCTCAAACCTGTTAATGCAGAAAATAATATATCAGCCTCCAGGGATGTAAAACATATATGAAAAGCAAAGACGTTTAACAGTTTTCCAGACAAATGAGCAAATTAAAGCAAAATAAATGTGTTTCTATTAGTTTTAACATCATCCTGTTTAATATTTAGGATAAAAAAACATCTAAGCTGATCAAATGGGATCAAATTGGAAGTGTTGGTTAAAAACCTACACTGAAACACAAAATGCAAAACAAACAATGAGACAAATATTTCCAGAGATATAGCCAAAAATCTGATTTTTTGTGCATAAAGCACCACTTGTTGGGGAAACTATAAATCCAAAAATTGTGAAATTCGATACAGGTCGTTCCTGAGGTCATGACCTTTTATTTGCACTTGATTTGAGGTTAACAAATAGTTCTAGAGAGATATAGCCAAATATTATATTTTTTATGCATTAAACACCACCTGGTTGTCAGTTTCTTTGGTTGTTGGCCTGGAGTTTAATTATTTTGTGTTCTTTACTTCCTGTTTTATTTTGAAGTCTAACTCTGCTCTCGTGTCAGGAACTCTGAGTCGTTCCTGACACTGGTGGAGAAACCATGAATTGAAATATCGTGAAATTCGAGCCAGGTCGCCCCCATAGGGACCTAAACAGGTATACTGAGTATTAAAACCAAATTGTAAAAATTGTTCAAGTTATCATGCTCACACTAACGATATCCAGGAGTGGTGGCGGGGGTCAGAGTAAAACCATAGTATCCCCAACACTCCACGCTCAGGGATATAGTGAAGGGTCATAACCTCAGAGACAACCTGTATCGAGTTTCAAGATTTTTGGGATTCACGGTTTCTCCACCAGATGGTGTTTTATGCACAAAACAATGTAATTTTTGACTATATCTCTGGAACTATTTGTTTTATTGACCTTAAATCAAGTGCAAATAAAGATTATGACCTCAGGATGCATCCTGTCCTGACATCATACCGGGCTGGTTCAAAGTTTCAACACCAGATGGAGCGTTGTGTCTAAACATGTGTGGATTTATATTATTGTACTATTTATATTCGACAGTTGGGGAATTAGAGGATTGGAGATATATCCCTAGCTGTTGCTTCCGACGGCATAGGGCTTGTTTGTTATCTTTTCTCTTTGTTTTCTGTTTGGTTTGGTTGTTGTGGTTGATTTAGGCATCAAACTACTTAAAAAGTTGCAGAAATAGATCACAATAAACCTTTATACAATGTTAACTTAATGCTGACAACCTCACTTTTTCAATGATCTAAAAGTTACATTTTAAGAATATGCCTCAAAATGGTTGCATCTATCAACATCTTAGTTTTTGTTAGAGTTTAAAACAACTTTGGAATACGATCCAACATTGCTACACGGGGTAGAAATAGGGAATAATCTAGATGAAATATCTAAAAATAAAAGCCAACCAAGCTTCTGGTTAGGAATGAAAAACTCCTGAAACCTTAAAAGCTTTTATCTGAGTTCAAACAATAGCTTGTGAGAAACTCACAAGGGATAGTTGCAGAAGCAGTGTCTTGCTTCATCATGTTAAAGCTACATAATGTGTGTAAATAATTACTTGCCCCTTGTGACAGATGTGAGCTTGAAGCTGTTCAAGATATTTGTTCCAAATGATTAAACAAGCTGCTTCGTTCCTTCACCTGGTGGGAAATTATAGCTTCTTCATTAAAACTACAATATAATAATTCATTTCATTCTTGACCTTCACATAAATGTGTGCTGCCATATCTTGCCCATTATTCCTATAGGCAGGTGGCTTTTTCATCGCTGATGAACATATCTATCATACAACTGATGTTCTAACATTTGATCAACCTGAGACAAGAACCTGAAATTATTTTGTCACTCATACAAGAAGAAGCAAGTCTTTTATTAATCTTTCCAGATGTTTCAATTTATGTACCCTGGTGTTAAAATATCAGCTTTTTAGATTCACGAGTCTTAAAAATCAGAAACTCTTTAAAGCCACATTTGATCAAGATTTCTGACTTTAAAGTGAGCTAAATCCAAAACTCTGAACCATGATAATGTTTTTTTTTTTTCGGGGGGGGGGGGGGGGGGGAGTGCCAGAACCCGAAAAAATTTCGAAGGTGTTTTGCTTTAGACAAAACGACAAAAAAAAAAACCCTGAACGGAAAAAAAGCT
>JBAMHX010000010.1:13910275-13927922 GCA_037177515.1 Pseudomugil tenellus | reverse complement strand
CCCCCCCCCCCCCCCCCCCCCCCCCCCCCCCCCCCCCCCCCCCCCCCCCCCCCCCCCCCCCCCCCCCCCCCCCCCTAATACTTAGAAACATTTGAATAGTATTTTGATTTATAAAAAAATGAACAAACAGAAACCTTGAGTGGAAAAAAAGCTGTGTAAACTCTGGTCAGCACCAGGTGAACATCTTTCTGTGCACACAGACAGACGACGGGACAAATTCTTGGGCAATAAACCATTTCCCAGTCTCAAAGTATGCACCATATAAATGGAAATGCCAGTCACTGACCCTCCTTCCCACCGGACAGGGTGGACAGAAAGTCAGAGAAGAACAGAAGAGGCAAGGAGGGAGTTCTGACCTCTAGCTAGCGACCCCCCAGGGCCTTTTTGACAGACAGCTTTCACAAAAGAATGGGAGTGAAGAGCGAGGCAAGGAGAGGATAAGTCATTCCTCCTTGACATTCAAGGAAAGGCAGGCTGTCTGACACAAGAATATACTGCAGGGGAGGTGTGAGCCTTCCAAGAGAGGCATCACAGACCAAAATATTGCTCGCTGGGTCAAAGTATGCCTGTGTGTTTGTACGTGTGCAGTCACTGAATGAACATATGAGAGATCAACCTCATTCATAACAGAGATGTGCTTTGGATCATTCACAAGACAATCAATTTGAGCACAGAGCCAATAATCTCATTTAGTTGTTCAGATGTCTTGCAAGCATGTTGTGCAAAAGATCATGTCTTTCTCCAAGAGTAAAAGTTTGATTTGCAGGGGAAAAAAGCATTAAGACTGCTGCATTGTCTATCTTCTGCCTTCCTTTTTGTTTCACAGTGATTCAATAACAAGGAATCTCATAAGGCATCTAATTTACAACCGATTATTTACTTATATTTCTTGCTTTCAGGTTTGTAATAGTAAAATTTTTCACAAAAACAGAACAGTCTTAAGATCATCAAATAACGGTATTTTGTTTTGTGTACATTTGTCAAAGTCTGGCTGGAAAGACTAGAAGTCATCCAGTAACTGTACTGAGATAAGACAATCTCATCATGCAGAATGTGTTTGACTGTAAGAGAGCAGGATAAATGACATTTCTCCAGAGGCAAACTATTACTTACAGAGACAGTGGTAATCCAGTGGAACAGTATGTGCTGCAACATCTGATTTACTACTGATAAAAGCCACGAACATTGCTCTGCAGTTTGAGGGCTGATCTTGTTACTTCAGTACACTCTGTTGTTTTCAAATAAACCAAAGCAGTGGTGCAAAAGAAAATATGCACAATGTCACTGATCATTGTCTCTGACAAAAAGCTAATACTTCATAAGTCTTCTTGACCCAATTTTCTCTTTATCACTGTCTGACATCTTGTGATTGGAGGAGGGCATCTGAGATGAGATGGAGACATACAGTAAACATCGGGGAAGATTTTCTTACAGTGCATATGATTTCCAATGGATTTATTATGACCAGGGTTTTAAAATTTAAAGGATGTATTGTAGATTTATATGGTAAAAAAAAAGATCATTTATGTTTTGTTTTAATTTATCAAAACAAGTGGAAATTCTTCAGAAGGGTCAAAAGAAGTGACAACTTATTAGAAAGCTTTATACCATATCTACAGAGTAGAGATGTCTAATTGTGGCACAAAGACAGTCAACTTAATCATGTCAGATGTAATGTATCAAATAAGGATATGCTACAATCCCCACATTTTGACACCTTCACTATCATGATACCAAAATGCACATTTAATGAATGTGTGTTAACTTTCCAGTCATAAAAAATGTCTTGGGTCTTTCTGAAAAGATAATTAGCGTATGAAGACACTTCCACCCTGAATTGGATTGAGCAGTTAGGGCAGTAATGACTGACTGAAGACCCTTCCATGATGTTTCCATATTTAGTTGCCTGGTCAGGACACAATAATAAACCCCCTATGCATCCCTTTCACATAACTTTTCAATTTGCAAATAAAGTAGACAACTGTAAATAGAGGCCTCTTAACGTTTGAAACCGAAACCACGAGATTACAGCGAAAAGGGTTTTGCTGGAGACACATCATCTAGAAGAACTCAGAACCCAGCACTGAACGGGAAACTTGCTCCAGAGGTGAGAAGTTTGCCAAGAAACAAGAACTTTTTGGTCTCTAAGTGTATTTATATAACTTTTTTAAAGAAAAATATACTCAATTCGGTGCTTTAAACATTTAGGCATTTTAAAATATGAAAATAAATTTGAAATATAAAATAATAAATCACCCAAACTGCAGCCTAACGTAATCACTTCTATTTGTTAGTTTATCACATTCTGGCACATGTCAGAAGTTGTTTGCACCAGTTTTTATTGTGCAGAGTACCCCTAATATGGGGGCAGAAGTAACCATAGCAGTAAATAAATAAATAAAAATGGCAATGACTGCTCTTCACCTAAGTTAGGTATTTCAGATGCCCATTATTTGTCAAGTATCCGTAATAATAATACAAATGAATCAGCAGCAAATTAATGAAAATAATTAAATAAAAATAAAACTGACTGTTCCTCTGCTGGTATAAAACTGGATTCATTGGACTAAGTTTCTACAGCCTTGTAACCACTCTGATTTCCAATTGAGCACTATGAATTTACAGAATTACACTTTTATGGTAAAACATCCCCAGAGTTATAAATAATTGTAATGTGTAACAAGTTCTTTTTTAAATTTGGTTAGAAGGAAAAGCTTATTGTTCCATAGATAGCTACTCCAGATGTTTGCTGCAGTCTTCCATGAAGTACTGTGTGAATGCATGTTAGTATTCACGTAGGGAGTAGATGCAACCCACTAGAGGCTAAGCACTAGGAAAGCCTCTAGCTTAAAGGGTGTTTCTTTCCTGTACACACGGTTGCATGCATTAAAGATGAGAAGTGCTCAAACCAAATACCAGTGTGGGATCTTCCTGACACTTGCAGGACCATGAGTGCAAAAATGTAGAAAACTGAAAAATGCAAAGGCATTGGATTGACTAGAGAAGGGACAAAGCCTGCATACAACAACTCTCAGAGAAAGGTAGAGGCAGAGAGGAGAGAAAACTCCATTTAGAAAGCAAACAAGCTTTTCACAGCTACCTCATTTATGATTTAGAAGAGGAAGCTCCTGTGTTTCAGCTGCAGCAGAAGATAATGATGGTATCGTGTGCACTGTGCATATACCTACAGGAATCAAAGAGTGCTGCATTCATGCATTCATGTATGTGTTTTGTGCCAGTGTGAACACATATGAGCCTGCATTCTCCTGTGCACTGTATGTTTCTCGTGTTTAAACAGAACATATGGGAAAAAAAATCCATGACTATTATCAGCCCTCTTCCTCCTCACACACAGAAACACAATGAGAGGGGCTTTGGAGGCTGGATGGAGAGTCTGATGTAATGCAACTTCAAACACTGAGAGGGATAAGAAGGAACATCACACACTGTCACATAAAAACACAGAGCTCTTTCTAACTCTCATTCTGCCAGACAGATTACTGAGAGCAACTAGCTTTGGGAGTCAATGAATGAAGGTATGGAGAAAATACAAATATGGAGAAGCCACATGAGAAACAGGAAAATAAGGGAAGTCCATGTCTTTTTGAAACACCAGTAAGGCTGGAATAAAATGAAAGTGAGAACCACTGAAAATAAAACATACATTATCGACTCAGAGATATGAGGGAAACTTTTGTCCAAACATTATCACTACAACCAAAGCAGCTTTTTACTTTTCCCAGTTTCCATAGTTATCACAAGGATGGTTGCAGTGTAAGGCAACTGTGTGCTCAGAGAGCTGTCTGGGAAATGAGGAGCTAAATATAACTCATGCCTAGCCTGAGAAAATGTTCTAAATGTTCTTACACCAGCCCCGTCGTAACTCATCCAAGTTCTAACAGAAGGTTAAACGATCTTATTTCAGCTCTGCTGTAAATTAAAAATAATGATAAATATCATATTAGTACTCAATTAATATTAATGCAGTAAATTTCATATCTAAGCAAAGATTAAGGAAAGACAGTAAAAGAATAGTTTTGATTATTTATGTGTAAATAAAAAAGCTAGCTCATAGTATTCTCCTGCTTTCACTCGTTTTAAACAGCATAATCTCCTAACTTTTTCTTTGAGGTTTGACAACATGTATGTCAGACTTTTTAATCCCTCACATTTGTTTCACTTTCATTTTTTTCTTGAAACTCCTACAGTTTTATTAATACTGAACTATTGCAGTTAAAATTTTCCTTTCAGTGTAGGATGGAGGTGCAAGTAAAGTCCAGAGATGTAAACTGCATGTTTTAAGAGACAACACTCATACACTATTTATCACAGGTTAAAGAGCAGCCAAAAACTACCTGTTCTTGGTTGAGAAAAGGGAGCCCTGACAGTCAGACTCCATTTCAGCAGGGGAAATCATAGATCTGCTTCCTTTGTAAGCTACGCAAAAATTTGTCTTGCTGGCTGCAAAAGGGTAGAAGAGTGCTCCTTATATAAGTATTCTGACTTTGTGCAGCAGTGCCACTGTGAAAGGTGAAAAACACACCAGAGTACCTTACAAAGGTCTCGCACCTTTTTGCTTGAAACTGTATAAAAGTATTGAAAAATAAATAATAAAAGTAAAAGAAAGAAAAGCCATCAAATTGTGGAAAAGGAATATTTACCAAAAACATTCCAGATTATTATTCCTTAATAGTTTGGCAAGCCTAAAATTCTTCATATTCATAATATACATAGGAATCCCTTGTTATGTGCAGATTTTTATTTTTTATGCCTCAGACACAAAGGACCAAAATGTAACAGGTGACAGGTCAACAGAGAGGAAGAGAAAAGATGCAAGATACATAGAAACTGTATGATCAGAGGTGATTCTTGCCCACATCGCTGAGTCAGTGACCCCATAATCAGGAGCATGCGCTTCTTTAATGCAGTCATACATGCAGATGATTTTATTATTAAGCTGCCTCCCTCTATTCTCTCTTCTAATAGAGGGTCAGGTCTCTGGCCGCTTCAGTCACTGTCAAGCGTTGCGTTTGGGTTTTAATGTTAAATTTGAGCCATTTCTGGAACTGTTTTCCTCTTTTTAGCAGATACGCATGTTCTAATAAAACTTGCATGTTAGCAGCTAATATTAAGTACATAATGCATCTCATCAAGCTGAATGGCTGTCCACTTCTACACCTGTTCCTCCAGAAATATCTTTTGCAAAATAGTTACACATCTACATGACTTATGTTTTCCCATCAAGACCACTAGCAGAGCTTCCTGTCTGCTTTGTCCTTTCCATAGTCAGTTATCTTGGTGTCATTGAGTTGAACAGACTTCAGATGCATGCACAGTTTGTAGAATTGATTTCTCTTCTTCTCCATGAATAATGCCTGTGACCCAGTAACGGATATATGACAGTTGTTACACAGCAGTGGTTTGTAAATTCATAATGGAGAAACTGTAATCAGAAATTATATTTTGTATTTGTAATTTTGAAGTTTTAAATCTATTCACACAGTCTAAATACACAACAAAAATTTAGTTATAATTTTATACAGGCAAGAATGTACAAATTTTTGCTTATCTTCAAATTTATATTTGTAAGGATTGGTACCGGAGCTCACAAATTCAAATCAACCATGGATATTAATCTCGTTTTACAACAATTCAAAGTACAAATATGGCCCTTTTAAAGATTGTTTGTGATATTAGGTGTGTATTGAACTCTCAGAAACTCTCTGTCCTGTTGCTACTGGATCTTGGTGCCAGATTTGATAGAGTAGATCACCAGATTTTCTTACATAGAATGAGAACTTTGTGTAATAAGAAGTCTGTTGATTTTAGCCTCATTTCCTTTAAATGTACATGCTGTTATTTAGGGACATTGTCGGGAGACACAGTTGATTTTTTTTACAATTATGCTGATAATAAACAGCTATTCATAAACTGTGTTTTAGATATGAAATCATGGATGGCTGATAACTTTTTACAACTCAACCAGAAAAAAACTGAACTTTTAATTATGGTCCTGAAGAGAAGAGAGATGGTAAAATTACAAAACTTTAAAAGTTCTAAATGTGAGAATGTCTGGGTGGATTTTATCCCACATATATAAATGACTTGAATAAATGATTTTATAATTTTATCATCCTAAAAACACTGCCAGAGCCTAACCATTTTTCTAGCACAGAGGTGATGATTAATGCTTTTATTATAATGAAATAAATTACTATAATGGCCTTCTCTCTGGTCTTCCCCAAAACAGTATTTTTAACTTACAGTTGCTCCAGAACTGTAAGTTGCCTGCTCGGTCATGGTTGTGCTGGTTCCTGATGTGGATGACATCAAGTCAGATGTTTATCATGTCTAATTTTGTTAGTCTATTCATGCCTATTTTCAGTTAAGACACAGAATGGCTCATAAATTGGCTCTGTTACTTACAACATGGAGGCTTATTTTTATTTAATCAATTTAATACTTTTTATGCATCAATTGTTTTTATCATATAAGTCAAGTCAAGTTATAAGGCAGTTTTTCATGTTTTTTGGCATGAAAATCACTTCATAGGAAATGTTCAATTGATTTAACAAAACTTAGTTTATAAATCTAGTTATTCTTCCTATCTTTTAAAATTCTTCAGACAGACTTACAGTCTTTTTCACCAGTGAAAGCATAGTATAGATTAAAGGAGGAAGGATTATGAGGAAAATGGCTCACTTCTAAAAGTCAAGTACCTGCTTGTAGTGTTGTTCAAACAAACTTCCACCAGTATAAACTTTGGATCAGCAGCATGCCATGTGGGGATCGTAATTGGCTGTGACACTCCTCCTCTCTTTCAGCGTTTAATAATCGTAATATGAGTCACTTTGTTGCCCAACTTAAAAGGTTTCATGTGACCATTAACTGAATGTTTTATGTGCCACAGTTATTCCTGAAAGGCATATAAAGATCCATTTGCCACCAAAATATTTATTGCCTCATCTTTCTGCCAATTTATTTGTTTATGACTCTTAATTTAACATGTCATTGAATATGTATAATGACGCATCATGTTCATTCTTATGCTTACAAAGGGTAACCTTGCATCAAGTTGTCTGTATTTTTTTCTCTCTCACACACACATACCCTCTTCTGGAGACATTAATATTTTTACAACGTAACCTCAACATACAGATTTGAACCAGATCTCAAAGTGTTAGATCTTGAGTGAGCGCTCCTTGTGTGATGAGATGAGATGCAATGAAAGGGTAAGAAGAGTAATAAAAAGACTCGAACACTTAATATTTGTGTGAATTAGTGTAGAAAAAACATGTTAATTGGCCATCAGAAACTCAAACATATTTTGTATTCTTTTATAAAAAGGAAATTGTGAATTATAAGTATTTCCTGAGATTTGATATGCTAAACAATAAAAATAAGACTACCTAATGTAAATGTGATAATCCACCATGGATTTGCAAATATTTTCAAGACAGCCGGAATCATTATTTAAACACTAATACCATTCTACTTTTATTATGCAGAAATGAAATAGTGTGATTAAAATATACAGGAGTTATTTGATTGAGACTAAAAAGAGGATTAGTCCTTTGTGAAAAATATTTGTTTTCTTTGACCAAACCTTACATTAATAAGGAACAAAATATGGTTTTCTTGACTTCTGGTTTATTTTTCATCTGGTTCTACCCAGGGGTGGAGCCAGAAAATTTGCATATGGTGGGCCTACAGAAAATAGGCTGGGCCAGCTTTTCCAGAGCAAAATGATTAGGTCTACTTGTCAGAAATTAAGACATCTAACAAGAATATCTCATTCTGTTTCTATTTATTGTATAAAAAGCAAATCTACAATAACTTGAAATAACAATCCAGACTTTTTATCTTTTTAGTTTGAATGTTTCAGATCTTTAAAAATGATTATTTAAATAATAATAATAAAAGGGCCAATAGGGCATAACTGTGTCAGGGCGGGCCTGGCCCTGGGCCAGTCAGAGAAGTGGGTGGGCCTAAGCACATCCTGGCGCATATATGGCTCCGCCACTGGTTCTACCTGTTATTGATCTTTCCCTTCTTTTTTCTTCTCTTTACGAATACAACCACATGCATGTATTAAGTAGAAATAATGAACACAGGAATAAAGGATATATAACACTTAGATAGTGGTAAGAACAACTGGAGAGAGCATTTTATATATTGACCTCTTATGTGAAAATTTACTGAACAAAAACAGAAGCCTGTGTTGTAGGAATTAGATTTGATGTCCATTCTCTCTCCCGACTCCATCGAATATTAACACTTAACTCCATATTCATACAGAACGTGGCTAAATATTAGGTTGCTATGGAAATGTAGTTAGTTTACTTTAATTCAATTCTTTTTCTTTCACTTTATCTGGCTATTTTCCTGATATATAACATGATATAAAATGTTTCAAATGTGCTTAAAAATTCAAATGTTTGAACTTATAAATTGGTTGTATTTAATATGCACCATGATATTATCTATTATGGCAAAGAATCCAAACAACAATCTTCTATACAGAACCATTTGGGAAGGGTAAACACAGGGAAAAGAAGCATTTAGTAGGTGTTAGGACAATGTGTGTATAAGATCACAGTATCAGCACTGTATGGGTGATGTGGGGCTTAATGGATGGCTTGATTAGAATGAATAGGATGTGAATGTCCTCTTATGATTTTTCCTTATCACAAAGTCTCACTCCTGCTGAAAAACTTTTGTTGGAGAGTGGAATGTCAAGTGAGTTGGTCCAACACAACACGGTCAACAAAGCAACAAATGAGAAAAAGTTCCAGAGACCTAATAAACTACTAGGTCTTCCATTGTTAACTCAAATTAACTCCATTGTTAACTCAAATTATTTAAACTGACATTACACCAACCACAGAATACATACTGAGAGCAGAGATTAAAAATAAACCTTATTGCACATAATAATAAAAATACACTTCATAAATGTAAAAGTACATATTTACTTACTCTGGATATATACTCTGGATATATAAGGACAACACCAGAGGGATTAAAATGTAAAAAAAGACATTTGTATATTCATTTGGTCGCATGCACAACTATAAGCAGCTTTATATTTCAAAAGGAAACTGATTGAAAATATTTTTTTTAAAAAGTAAAAAAAAGTAAAAAAACATTCAAGTGAGGTTTGATTCATTCTCAGCTGCTCTTCTTGTACAGACACAGCCTAAATTAGAACAACTTCTATCATCTTACTGGCAGCATTTCTTTCTTCTTTATCCATTTCCATTGTTTTTAGGTATTTTAGCTTTGATTTCAGAGCTCATTATGTTGCAGGAAGTAGCTTCAGATGAGGAGGGAAAACAAATGGAAATAATTTGCATTATTGTTCAGAACAGCTAAATGTTTTACTGTATAACTAGAACCATGTTTTTCCATTTCCAATCACATATACACATCCCAGCTCAAACGGGAGGTCCACGATCATTCATTAATCGTACTTACTGTATCCTGTTTCCCATCATTTGTAAGAACATTTTTAAATTGCTGTATGAGGAGAATATACCAATTTATTTGTGGTTCCCAGGAGCTGGATGTATTAAGGATGAAAAATTTGTAACATTGTGAAAGAACCCAAAACATCATCATAATCCAATGATGTCTTAAAGCCCCGATACAGTTATCTTACATTTTGTTTTTCTGTTGCCCTGCGATGCACTGGCGACCAGTTCACCCTGCCTCTTACATAAAAAATTGACTTTTATGATCTATTAACCTTCTATAAGTGTTAATTGTACCTTAAAATCATCCTGGAAAAAAGTTTTATTTTTCATCCATGCGCTTTTGTAGTTTTATCAAGTTGAAAAGAAAAGTGCAGCTTAAGCAGAGCCAACAGCTAACTCCACCCGCGGCATGGTGGAGCCTCCCCACTCCCCTACCTGAAAACACCATCTCCTCCAGGAAGTGTGCATGTTGCTGCTGCTGCACTCTCATCAACAGATACACGTGTAACTGCACGCTGACTACACATGGCGCCTCTCTGGCTGCTCAGTGTGGGCGGGGCCAATGTGTGTGTGTGAGGAGCAGAGAGCAGGTAGGAGAGAAGCAGAGCAGGGCATTCACAGTTCCGGGTAGAAACCTCGCAGTAAAAACTGAGTGGTATGACAAAACCATACTATGGTGAATTTAAAATGCATAATATTATCATAGACTTGTATAGGATAGACTGTGAAATGGCAAATATAGCATAATATGGGACCTTTAAGTAGTATAGAAAATAAATTAATGTAATCTGTCTATTATTATTATGAACCGCTTATTCGGGAGGCTAAAATAAATGAATGAATGAATTTTCTTCTGATCTGGTTGAGGTCAATTTCACTTGCTGTAAAGTGGTTCAGAAAACAATCCAGAGTTAAAAAGAAAACAATTAGTTTTCGCACTGCAGTGCGTTAGCAGTCTGCTCTTCCTGTACCACTAATGTGGCATTTCATGCAAAACTAATGGGCATCAGGGGGGCACAACTGAGGATCTGTTATAATTTGTGGGCTGAGTGTAATTACGAATTTCATTTCCCGTAAATGATATCCAATCATTGCTGGTCTTTTTTCTATGAGTATAAAAACTATGGTCTTTCTTCGCACCCTATAATTACAGAAGGAGAGGGCCGCAGATGTGTCAATGAAGCAGCAGGAAGACTGACTCCTGGAGAGAGGATAAATCCACTCACCCTGTGCCTTTCACCACGGGGAGAGTGATACAGTGTTGCAAAGTGGAAAGAGCAGCCACCTCATTTCTTTCAGTTTTAGGTGGTTGACATCCCAAACATGAGTTTTAAATATCTAAGTGGAATCTCACGAGACAATGTACTGCAGATTGGGTCATTTACCAAGCAAACAATTTTCCCTTTGGTGACCAAATCTTCTCTTTCAGCATCATGTTTCTCACTCATCTTGCAGTGCACATGGGTTTTACTGTAATCCTTAGTGGATTATTGCACCATATTTTAATGTCAGGTCCTCTGGATATGGTCTTTTATTAGTTCCCAGAGTCAGAAGGAGACATAGAGAAGCTGCATTCAGCTTCTATTCTCCACATGTCTGGAACAAACTCCCAGAAAGCCTCGGATCATCGGAACTACTTAGCTTATTTAAATCCAGGTTAAAGACTCTCCTGTTCTCAGCTGCATTTCAATAAATTTTATTTTACATTACCTTCAGTTTTTATGCTTTTGTCATCTGAAATCTATCATGATGTTAATCATTTTTCATCATTTGTAATTGTTATCTCTTTTTATCTACATGCTTTTAATATTTGTTAATTGTCATTTCTACATGATTTTATTCATGTTAATTATCATTTTCTTTTTATTTTTTTATTGCTTTAATTTTAAAGAATGGTTGTGTTTTAATATTTTATTGTTCTGTAAAGCATTTTGAATCACCCTGTGTTGAATTGTGCTGTACAAATAAATTTGCCTTGCCTAATGTATGTCAAAAGTTTGAAGGATTAAAATTTAATTATAATCAGGAAAGTACTATAAAACCACTCAAATCTGATTCTCACATAAAAAAAAACAGATAAATTATGCTATCAATTTTATATAAATAATTATGTTCTAAAATAGAACTATTTACTTGGTAGAACTTAATGGGTACGGTTACATGATGCTTTTAATGTGCGTCATTGCAGCGTGAGAAGGTAAGCATGTGAAGAACGACCTGAATTTACCATGAGAGGAATTAAGGATTTACATTACACTCGGAAGTAGGTCTTTAAATGGTTACTTTTCGTCGATTTAAAGCAGAATTAACTTTTATTCGGAATTAAAGATGAATTAAATGTCTCATGTAAACGTGGCCAATTACTTGTCATAATGGATAGAAATAAACTGATCAGACCTTATAAAAACTTTGAGATAGGGATTTTTACACAGAACACTTGGCTGTAACTGATGCTTAGCAAAGGCCAGACAGGTTTTTACCTCTCTAATCATTTTTATTTTAAAAAATTATTTAATGATTGACAGCTTGGAGAATGGCACAAAGTTATTTGCATAAATACATAAGTATATCCAGTGCATGATCACTGTTACCATGGAGATGATCAAAGATTGTGAGAACACAATTGGCCAATGTTTCAGGCTAGTAGAAATAGACAGATGCTCCGAATGTGAGTCAATTGTACCAACATGAGAACATGAATATTGTCAACACATATGCACACCCTGTATAGTCTGTATGGACTTTATGTAAATGTATATGCAAATTATGTTCTTTTCACAATAGCTTCAAAGATTGAAAAATCTTTTAAAGACAAAAGGAAAACTTCAAAGCAAAGGCTCTTGGCTGAGAAGATTCCCAACACACCAAAAGTCCTTTCCCACTTCAACACTGAAGCAGTTTTCATCCACCAACTTGCAGTGCATTAAAGAAAAGCTTGGCATTCTGCCCGCAATAATCTCCTAACCTTTTACCCCTCTAATGTGCTGCTTTCTTCTGTCTGTGATGGAGTAATGAATGGATTCTTATCATATATATCAAGCTAACGGAGAACTTCTCCTCTCATCCATCCCTTATAGATCAAAAAGACACAAGATAGAGAAGCCATAGATCAAATATGCCTGTGAGAAACTTGCCCACAGGACTTCTCCAGAGCCTAAACTGCTGTTCTCACTACACTTATCCAATTGTGAAAAGCACACACTTAAGCAGAGCACTACACACAAGATCACATTTTAAAAAAAACATGGATGTATATCTCAAAGTTTTAAATCACAGACAACTATAATAACCCTGCAAGAAACCTGACCAAACCAAAGACTCCAAGGAGGTGTTGACATCATCTTTATGGCCACGTACTGTGTATGTCCTGGAACTTCTCTCTTGCTACACTCTTGGAGCCCTTACATAAATATAAAGTGCTTCAACCTTTTATGTTGAAACCAGTACTGCCATCTGTTTCACAGCACAACTGATGCAACTTGTACTAAATGCAAACACTATAAAATTGCTTTAGTAGGTTTTAGAGATAATGGATTAGTCATGTAATAAAAAAACTACGAAATGATGTGAAAAAGAGCAGCTTTACTGGGGATTGCACACCAGTTAAATTAAATGAAATTCACAAAGAAAAGGGGGAGGTAAAAGTGGGGACATTTTTTTTAAAAGCACAGTTTACCAAAGATAATTTGAGTCTAATTGAGCATACATATGCAGGAGTTAATCAAGCTTCATTTGCTTTCTCTGGGTGTATTAGACCAATTTTGAGAACTGTAAATTTCATTCAGTTTTGGTCCAATGCAAACATTGTAATAGCAGTTTTGGGGTGAGCACCTCCACCTTCTCCAGAAAAAAAACAATACCTCTGAAATGTTTAGAGAACATTTGATTATTATCTCATATGATCACATCATTGCTTAAACTTAAAATACACTGTTAGGGAGGGGATGGGCAGTATGCGTATGTTCCTTCATGCACAGACTAATGAAACAATCAGCAGAAGGCTGCAACAATATTGGCTTAAGGTATTACTGAGGTACCCCAAGTTTAAAATAAACTGTCAAGCATTTTATTTGATTTTTTCCAATTTTAGGTCTAACTAGAGGATGAATGGATTGATCCAAATAACAGAAAATAGATGAAAACAAGAAACTACACCATCAGAAGCGACAGCTAGGGGCATATTCCCGAATATCCCACTTTTCAATTTCCCCAATCCTTGAATACATATACAAATATAGAAACACTCAAGTATAACATGACTATATGACACATCTTCAGGCCATGAACTTCCATTTGCACTTGATTTAAGGTGAATCAGATAAATGATTTCGGCCAAACCAGAGTGAGGATTGAGTGCCCCGTGGTGGCCAACCTGAAAATGATAAATCTCTCAAAACCAAATCAATTCATCCACTCTATGATATCTGAGCATATGCAAAACATGACAACTCTAAATTGAATATTGTTCAAGTTATCAAGGATCTGTGGTGGATGTTGATGCGGCTGAAGGCCAACGGGGCAAAGCCTTAACATCCCCGACACTATGTTCGGGGATATACTTAAAGAAAGGTGGATAACAACTTGGTGAGGTGGTTCAGGTGAGCCCAAAAACAATGGTGTGAATGACATTTTGAGTTCTGTAGATGTGTTGAGGCTGAGGTTGCATGTTGCGTGTTAGCAAGGCACACATAATAAGCAGAGATGAATTAATATCTTATAGATGTGCAGTATAACATATGAGATAGAGCATAGCTACCATTGTGACATTATTTTCTCTCCCGCTGTGCCGTCCTCACCCTCTTCTTACATGCAGCATGTATGCTTTTGATTTCACTTTACAACCCAGAGTCCCTCTTCTCTGAAAATGTTCCCATCTCCCTCAGCCATGCCAAGTGTTCTGTAAGCACAATACTGTCAGAAGGAGATTATAATGCCTCTGATCTGGATAATGGACAGTAATGGTAGATGCCTAATGAACAGAGGGGGAGGAGATCTACAAGAAGAACAGAACTGATTCTGAGAGTTAAAGTTGGATGAGGTTGAGCTCTTCCAGAGGGTTACTGATCTGGGTGGGTCAGAAAGGAGATTAACCCCAGCTCCTCTCTTTTCCTCTGCGGCCCTCCACTCCTCTTTTCACCATTCTTTGTTACTCCAGGGATCTCATTATGGTAGACTCATTGGCTATGAGGACTGAGACTGTGTAAGAATGAGATGGGCTGACTGAAGATGGAGACAAACTCTATGTGCAAGAGGAAGCTGATGAGAGAAGAGCAGACTAAAGGAAGGAAGATAGGATGATGAACTAGTGGCTTGCAGGAGAGGGAAAAGAGTAGAGGAGATAACCGGTGAAAATATGAGTGTGCAGAGAACTGTGTTAAATTAGAAGAGGAGAGGATATCGCCTTAGGTACCAGATTGTTATTACTCCTGCAGATGGTTGAGAGATGCCTCCAACAGATTTATGCTTTTATATATCTTGGTTGCATGAAGGGTAGCACATCCATGTTTATATGCAGCTATATGTGAGCATGCATATGTGCTTGTTTAGTTTAAGTAATGTCAACTAAACAGCATGTTTTTTAGATAAATAACCAACCATAAGCTCATGGGAAGTTTTCATTGAATCAAAAACCCCACTCACCAGCTGTAAAACACTGCTTTCATCAAAATGCTGCACTTTACCTGCTGCAAATTTTCAATTAGGACACTCAAGGCCTTGCAATCACATGACTGGGAATGCAAAAGTAAAATACAGGTTTCCTTTTCAGTCCACATTCTTTGTGTCCATGTCAAGATCATGATCTTGCCCTCCGCTGTTGTCATTTGTCAGTTCTTATCTGTTTGTGGTACAGCTTTCATTGATTTGCTCTGGAGGGGTCATACAGTGATTTTAACGCAGCATGAGATTGCTGGAGAGTCTATATTTGTGTGAGTTAATGGAAACATGTCAGTGAGTCTAACTTCTGCACATCCATAGATGCAGTGGTAAGCATTTATCTATGGAGGGGAAGACATCAGACACTTTAACGCACATGCCTGCAGCCTCTGCAAACACTCAAACTCAAGCTTTTGGAGGCTCTTACACAGTTATTCTCATGACTACCTTATCCACCTTCCATCCCTCCCTCCTTTTTTAGCTTTTTAGCCATCCATTGCCCTATCCTCTTCTTCCAAAGACATTAGCTCCATCCTCTCCTCATTTTCACTCTCCGCCATCATGAGTCTCTCAGATATCTTTCCAATCGACTCTCACAAAATCAATGGCTACTTTGGAGCACTATTTCCTAGTATAAGTTATGTGCATGAGGGATTTTCTACTTAGACTCAACAAAGCAAATTCAAATAATTAAATATTTACTTTACATTTTGTATATGGCCCAGTACAAGATGGGGTTTAATGTTGAAACCCCTTCAGTATGTCTGAGTCCTCTTCTATTTTCACAGCAGGTATGAATATCCTACTGGAGTTTATATTTTGCACAAGCAGCCACATTTACTTCTCAGTAAGACACAAATGCGAGAGTTACTGTGTCTAAGGAAGGCAGCTGAGCCTGGGCGTATTTTGACAGTAAATAAGCTAATAGGCAAATGTCATTACTATTAAATGAGTTAAGCTCGACTGATGTCAACTCTGCAGGAGAGATGTATAAATTCATTTCAAACTAGACAACAGATGACACCAATAAAACATTTGTGGTGTGTGTTTGTGGATGTGTGCAAGAGTGCCTTTACATGGGAAAGCTATGGGAGGGCAGAGGGAGGGAACGACGTGGAGTGAGGGTGAGAAAGGGGGATTAAGTTGGGTAGAGGTGGCTCGTGGATGAAGCCGTCACTTTGCTTTGTGAGATTCTTGGCAGAGAAAGATGAGAGAATGATCTCTCACACAGTTTGCAGAAATGCTGACACTATCACTCTCCTTTAGCCCAGAATAGGAAGGGGAGGGAAAAAAGTGTAAACAAGCCACAGAGATAGGAGCAGATCAATGTTCACAAACACTTTCCGCAAACAAGCAGCCATGAGCACACAAACTTATTGCAGCCTAAGCATAGATTAAATTATGTGTGCGTATGTGTTCTATTTCAAAGTCAGCTCAGTCTTTTTTCCTCTTCTACTGACACTTCTGCGCTTTTCTTCATCATCCATCACCTAAACCCCTTCATTAACGATCAGACAGCCTGGCAGCAGTATTGGTTTCTAGTCACAGTTCTGAAATGTTTCATCGTCATCCTCATCACAACATTTAACTTTGATAATTGGCTTGTGGCTCTGAATAAAACTCACCCAAACATCCCAGCGGACCACACTCAGCCGTTATACCCGAGAATCCAAACCAGCAAGTCAGCACATATGGACACTCTAATACAAATGGACACTTAAAGATGTGCACACATTCAGATGATCAAAGCAAAATACAGATCACAAGCAGACTGAAAATAATTTACACTCATAAAAAGAAGGACCAATGAGATACAGTTAGTACTCATAAGAGCATGCAGATCGTCATGTATTAGTAATAGCTGGTTTAAAGGCTCTGCTTTCTCAACAACTGATACCAATTAGTCCTATCGGGTATCTTTCTCAACTTTACAAAGCAGATTTGCAGAATATGAGCGGAAGTTGGAAATACAGCATGCAATACTACGAGTACAACCTTGAAGATTTAAACATGGAGATCCTCTACGCCAGGAGCTATACCGGCCCAACCTGCAGAGTTGTTGTCGTGGGGATTGTCCTTGTCTGGGTGGCTGTAGTGGCTTGCACTACACCCACATGGCTGCAGTGTAAACTCTGGGCCCGACACACAGGGAGCGATGTAGTTTCTTCTCTATTCATTTTTTTAAGCAACTCGCACGATGAGGCAAAGATCGCTGCCGTCCTCTAGCCAAGTGACAAGCAACATTCATGCGTGGGAAATTCTGCCCTTCTTGAAAGAGATGTGCACTCAGGGGTTTGTGTCGCGACACATGGAACTTTAGCATTGTTGACTTTTATCGCTGTCACATGGCACTACAACCAATCAGCAATGGTTTCAGTCACTGCTCAAGTAGAGCATGGAACACACGTTCCCCCTGACTGTGGGGGGCTCTAGTTGGGTCCTCCCCTTGCCGCCACCTGGGCGGATGCTAGGTCTACCCCGGTGGGGAGTGGCTGGGCTTCTTGCTCGGGGCTGGC
>JBAMHX010000010.1:13857826-13895463 GCA_037177515.1 Pseudomugil tenellus | reverse complement strand
TATATATATAAAGCGGGGGGATATATATGGATGAAGAGGAATAAGTGGGGACGGTAGAATTATTTGTTAACAGAAATCCATCCAGTGAAGTGTGGAGGTCCATGGGATGTGATGAGTTGGGAGGTGTGAGAGTATAATCATACAGTCTATTAAAAATGCAAAGTGGGGCATTTGAGACTATTCCACTTGCTACTAAAAGCCAATAGAGCTGCTCTGGTTGACATATGGTGAAGAAGGAGAGTTAGAGCACACACACACATCATTGATGAGTTCTTTCATTGATCAAAGACTTAGCTTTCTAAATTAATGGGATGGAAATCACTGCAAAACTGGTATGTGGCTGTGCATCTGAGCATCCCTGCATTCATGCCTGGAAATGAGCTGCAGAATTTCTATAGCATGTAATTTAAAAAAAGGAGGATAAATATTTTTATTCTTGTTGTATTGAACCACACACAGAGCACATCTGTATATCTTTATCACAAGACCACATCAGGCTAAAAGACTCCAATCTGCCAGTGCGCAAGCTTGTCTCGCTCTTGTGCTGGTTATGACAGTACGACTCAATCGTGGAGCATTTTAGAGAGCTGGCTGCAAACAGCACTCAGCACTGCTGTGTCCCACTGGGGGAGATACAATGATGCACTTCTGAAATAAGACACCGAACTCCCACTACGTTCATCCCTCTATATGATCCAGATCGTTGCGCCTGTGTGCAACTGCTGCTCTTTCCTACCACACACAGTCTGAATGACACCCAAGGTGGTTGGATTTCTGCTCCTATTGAGCAAAAACTCATTAAAAAGGGACAACATACAGGGCCATTTTTTCTTCTTTATGTTCAGTTAATTAGGAGCAACAAGAGGCATCATGCACCATCCTGATGAATGACTTTTAAGATTCCAGCTGTGAATGTTGTGTCAATGTGATCACATGTGATGTATATTTCATACTTAACCCATTAAATGTGACCCATTTGGCATGCTGTTTAAATAAGCTCTCTGTAAGAGGGTTAACAACACGACAAGGCAGTAAAATTCAGCTGTCCCATTGATTATGGGGTAATAGCTGAATAGATTAATGCATTTCTCAGGAGGTCCCGCCTCGGCAATGACTCTGAATCACTCACGCAAACACGACAACAGGAGCAGCCTCCATAACCAATAACCTGCATTCATATTCCGACTCATTTGTCACATTGCTTTTATGAACTTCCCCTGTTGTGGCTTCTCAGAGTAGCTAAAACAGGATCTGTCAAGTGGGGCAGTACAAACAAAGTCAGACCAATCTGGAGTCAAAATGAAGAAAAAAAAGTTTATAGGAAGATGCAACAAACAGGAGTGTGTGAGTAAGTGTGTGTGAGGAGTTGCTGTCTTAATATATTGCAGAGTAAGTAGGAAGCTGTGATGGAACAGTGCTCTCAGATCTCACAGGCTCAATATCCACAGCCAGCAATAATGCGCAATACTACATCACTGGCATTAAATATTCACCAGCTCAATACAGGCAGGTGAACTTGTGCACCTACACTCACAGAGCACACACAGACAGATTGCATCTGTCTGTTACGCCAAAACGGATTTCTGTTGAAAATTTATGTCTAACTGCTTTTTGCAAACAAGATACGTAGGTTAGTGTATCTTGAACATGACACCTTGGTCTCATTGAGGAGTGCCTGTCACCTGCTTCAGCAGGAGAATCCAGCTATTTCTTTTGAAAAATATAGTCATTTATGAGCAAGGGTACAATATTGACACATTTCCAGATGCTGCCATGACAAAAAAAAACTTCTAGACAATATATTGACAAAGCTGTTTCTCAAATCAAATTGAATTCAGCTATCTGTGCCATTTGAATGGGTTGAATACTGAAAAAAAAAATCAAAAGGAGATAACAGGTTTATATGAAGGGGGGAATAGAACTTCCATTTTGCAGATACCTCGTTGATGTTGTTGCTCCTTTTGTTGCATCTTCATATGAGAAGAAATATGTCTAGCCGAAATACTGCAGAGAATATGTTACTTTCATAGATATGAAGGTATAAAAATATATCTGCTTGTGAGCAGTGCAAGCATCAACTTGCTGTGTAGTGAATTACATCATGCTGTGATGTCCCCTTGCCTAGAACTGACTATAGCCGCCCATTAACCATTAACTACACCAATGTCAGATCATGATGTAAATCGAAAATCCACTAATCCAGTAAATGTAAATGACGTTAACACATTCTTACCTGGTTATTAATGCACAGAGCAAGGTGCTTCCTCTCGCGCGCCAGACTCCCGCTGCGCAGTCTCCCCTCCTCTCCTTGGTACATGCTTCTGAAAGGACATCACTCAAGTTGAAGACAAAAAAGAAAGAAAGAAAGAAAAAAAACTCTCCAATTAACAAATCTGATTAAAGCTCCCAGTAAGAGAGAGCAGTCGGGTTTCTGCGCCCAGCAGCACAACAGCACCGTCATGCAGAATTCCTCTCACTCATCAGCTTGTGGAATCAGTGCAGTCTGTACTGGAGCATCTCGTTTAATCTAAAATGTAACACTGTTGCTTTACATTGTTGATGAAGATGCGTCGCGAGACGTGACACCAACCTGTACGCGCCGTTCCTCAGCATGACGAGCTCTTTCCACGCAGTCAGACACAGATGAAGTGAGCACTTTGCGTTGGAAGCAGCCGGTGGGAGAGCAGACTTGGAAAATTCTCGCAGCCAATGGGATTCTGAGCGTGTGCACGATTTTTTTTTTATTCTTCTAATAAATACAGCGCTCCCAGCACGTGTGCTGACGGCATCATTTAACTTGGCAAACGGCTGTAAATGTAGCATTAATTATTGGAAATGCAGGATCTCTGGGGCTAGAAGTCTATTAAGGTTTTGTAAATGTCCTTCTGTGTGACAATCTATTTGCACTTAGGGGATATGTAGTATTATTTACACTGCGGTGTGGAGGAGAACAGTTAAACAGTTGCAAGCAAACATCACAAAGCATTAGTGTTAGATGAGATGTGTAGTCATACAGGACAGATAAGGTAAGCAGAAAAAATAGTCGGTTGATAAGATTCAAGCGTTTAAATATTTCAATGGAAAGCCTAAAGTTTTTAGATTTTTCTTTTTTTAATGACCAGTTACTAAGGAATCCTTGTTTTGGTCTCTTACAGCATTTTGTTTGTTAGGTCCATGAGAGGCCCCATCCCCATAGATTTTACAGAATGTGTGGTTGCATTGTTTCCTAAATGGTGCATTTCCTTCTCTGTTCACTTTTCTTTTGTGGTCCTTTCCTTTTTCTCTCTCTTTCTATCTACTCTGGTCAGGTCCAGCAATGCTATGCAATCTGTGTAACACAAACATTTATTCAAGACAAACAATGAAGTCAGATTATCAAATTGTCAAGGTGATCTTTACACATATATCCATTTTCTTAACCACTTCATCCAATTCAGGTCTCGGGCAGCTGGAGCCTGTCCCAGTAGTCATTGGGCCAGAGGTATGGTACACCCCAGACAGGTTGCCAGTCAATCACAGGGCAAAACAGGGGGATGAACAAGCAGATAAGCAACCAGGCACATTCACTTCTAAGGAAAAATGAGAATGAAAAATTAATCTAAGACGCACGTTGATGGTGGGGGGAAGCCAGAGTACCTGTAGAGAACCCACGCTAACACGGGGAGAACAAGCAAACTCCAGACAGAAATCCCACCATCCAAGTCGAGGGTTGAACTAGCGACCTTGCTGTGAGGCTGCGGGGCTAACCACCATGAACCACTGCATATATGCATGTGTATATAAAGAGCTTGCTTCATATACTGTATGTATGTGAAGCTCCTCTTGACAAATCAAAATAAAAAAAAAAAAAAACCCTGAACTTTCAACTTCTGTCACATTATTCATACACATGAGAGGGTTCACAGAGCTAATTATATGGCGATCTTAAGAATAATCTCCACTGTGACCACTACTGGTAGGTAGTGGGGTCAATTTCAGGCTTATCTGTCTGCATGCCAAAGTATCCAAGGTAAAGACACTGAACCCCAAATTGCCCCTGATGTGCCTACCAGGGTGTGTAAATGGGTGAATGTATAGTGTGAAGTGGTCAACATGACTAGAAAAGCACTATACAAGTACAAGTCCATTTACAGTCAGTTCTGAAATCCTTAAATATTCATCCTTACATATTTAAATAACTCATCATATCCATCCAGTATCTACCACTTATTTCTGAACGGGGTCGCATGGGGGTTGGAGCCAATCCTAGCTGACATAAGACGAGAGGCAGGGTACAGCCTGGACAGTTTGCCAGTCCATCACAGGGCCAACACACAACAACCACGCACACTCACACTCACTCCTATGGGCAATTTAAGAGTCTCCAATCAACCTATCCCCAAAGTGGAGGGTACCCCCAGCCGCAGTACCCAGAGAGATCCCACACTAACACGGGGAGAACATGCAAACTCCACACAGAAAGGTCACCGTTTGAGATGGGGGATTGAACCAGCAACCTGCTTGCTGTAAGGTAACAGTTCTAACCACCATGCAGCCCATATACTAGAACCACTCAAAAGAACTCAACACATACTTATCCAGAATTTCTTTAATGATTTTTATATTCAACTCATCTATATAGGGACCAAATCTGTGATTATGTCTTGTTCAAAATAAAAGATTTGACATCTGACGAATAAAGTGACATGGGGTGTGAAATGTAAAGCAAACTAAAGTAGCTATACAAGCAACACTTTTCACAATTCCCCAATCCTTGAATAGATACAATACAATAATATAAAGCTGCACATGTTCAGTCACAAAGCTCCACCAGGTGTTGAAACTTTAAACCAGCCCGGTATGACGTCAGGACAGGATCCATCCTGAGGTCGTGATCTTTTATTTGCACTTGAGTTGATGTCATGGAGACAAATAGTTCCAGAGATATAGCCAAAAAATATGATCTTTTGTGCATAAAGCAACACCTGGTGGGGCAACAATAAATCCCACAATGGTGAAATTAGATCCCCAAGGGGACGACCTAACTCGAAACAGGTATACAGAGTATCAAAATCAAATTATAAAAATTGTTTGAGTTATCGCACTCACATGTAGGATATCTGGCGGCAGTCGAGGACAAACCATCATTTCCCCAAAACTCCGCTATGATAAAACAATTAGAGCATTTGTCTTGACTTTTTTTTTAATTGTTGTGAGAATATCTTGGAATTGCACTTCAGCAACAGAAAAGTTGTCCTTTGTACTTCAAAATCCATCATGATCCAAACCAATGCTTTTTATGAACTTGTGGAAATTTCTTATCCTACTTTGTGCCATTTCCAGCAACAATAGGCTTCCAATTTCTATTCCTAACTCCTTTAATTTGTTACTGCTTTACAATAATGGTGCCATATTTTAGGGGCAAGCGCAGCTCAAGAGATTCAGACCTGATTGAGAAGGAGGAAAAGAAGTATTGGAATTATCGTTTACACCAGCAGTGTCTAAAATTGGTCCTCAAGGGCTGCTGTCTAACACACCTGGCTTACATTAAAGGGACCCAACAGCCAATAGTTCTGCACAATGACACATTTTTTAGTCAAGTGAGTTGGAGCAGGGATACATGGAAAACCTGCAGGGTTGTGGCTCGTGGACCAGAACCGCACACTGCTGATTTGCACATGTAGCACTTAGTGTAAGGATTAAACAAACTCAATCTATAAGCTGTTATAAAACAGACTTTATTGTTCAAATGTATATTAAAAACAGCAAAATTTGACAGTTCAAAAAATGTAAAAATAATCTATTAAATATTTTTCAAATATGGCCTAATTTGAGCGTAATTACCAAAACATTTTAGGGAACCTGTGTCCTCTGATGTTTACACATTGCGGTATAGCATAGAAATTCCATAAAACCCTCACCCAATTTTACATAACACAGTCCCCAGTGGTAAAAAAAAAAATCATTCCAGTTGGGTTTTAATGAAAGGCACCTTAAAAAGAGCACAAGACAGGAAAAAAGTGCAAACAGAACAAAAATACTGTATGTGCTGGTAACAATTATCCACAAAATTGAAGCACCTGTAACAACCAGAACACTCTCCCATAAATAACAAAAAAAGTCAAGTCCAGTGGGTTAAAAAGAACCTTTGAGGCAAACGTTTTAAAAAAAAAGTCCACCAATAGTTTGTTCAAAAAGTGAAACTTTGTCAGCATTTTATTTCAGTGCATGTGTGTCAGAGTCCAGTGTTTCTGAACATTGTTCCAGGAGTGCAAGGCTGAATGACAGGTGTCATTTCAGAACACTCCTGTGGGCAAGTGATGACAGATGGGTAGAGCAGTGGTCTGGGAGCTGTAGGCAGAGAATAACATGTATTAAAAGGAAGAGGGGAAGAGTGTACAGAAGAGGCAGCAGCACTGTTAGTAGCAGGAAAAAAAAACTTCATTTAGTGTCAAAACTGATGTATTGCCAGAAAATAAGCTGGATTTCTTTTTGAATAATGCATTTTTTAAAACTGTGTGCATACCTGTGCTCCCAGCCTGGAGAGATACCGGTTGCGCAAACCAAAAGCAGACATGGGGGCCAGTCTAGCAAGCTCACCCTCTGTCGGCTCACTGGGTCGCCTTCTAATCCTGCAGGAATAGTAATGTGGCCACCTTAAATATTTCCTACAGTCACACTAACATGAGCGTAATTATGCAAATATAACTAATAAGATGAATCACTGCGTCTTGCAAAAAGTAGGAAAATAACACAAATGACAGTGGCGACAGGAAGACTGCAGTAATAAAGGGATGATTCAAATGCTTAAAAATAATCCGTGTTTAATTGAATTTCATTGGTTTTGGCATCAAAGCTGATTTGCTTCTGCAGAAAGTGCAGAATCCCCCACAGAATCCTAAAAGTAACTTCTCATATTATCTGTACAGTTGATTTTCATTTCTAACATTTCTTTACACAGAGATCAATAACAGCACTGTGTAGTTACCACAAATGTCAGTTACAAAGTCTGCACAACTACCACAACAACATAGTGCAAATGAGTAAAAGGTGATAAAAGCAGCATGTTTCCGTTTGATTAACACACTCCTTATTTTAATGTGCAATCACAGCATTTTGACTATAAGCTACTGACCATCTTCCCACATGTGCTGAATGCTTTGTTTGTTTGTTGGGAATTATTTGCCCAAATGAGGCAGTGGATGTCAACCATCTACAGTCTGCAACTCTGATATCAGCACAAGGAGACACATCTCCAGCCACATTACCTGAAATGTTGAGTAAAACTGGGAGAATTTGTTCTCTCTTCAAATAAAGCAAGTTATGAGCTTATTACAAACTTAAATCACTGGAGATTAATTAAAACTAGAAAATCTACTGAACATAATTTAAGTGTGATTCTTGAGAAAGGTCACATTAATTAAAAACAAATTATAAAAAGCTAAAGCTGGATATTACACAAGTAAATGTACCCAAAAGTGAGCAGTCTATTTTTTTATATCATAACAGTAATGGAGCATTTGATGATGTGACAGGAAATAAACTTTTATGAAGCTCACAGCTCAGTAAAGAGCAGATAAAGAAATTATGAAATAAAACAATTGAGTAATAAAGATTAAACAATAAAGAGCTTTTGCTCTTTTTTAAATCAGCCAGCATTAAAAAAGGGTCAATGGTGCATTGGATTAAAAGAGAGTATGAAGTTTGCCCGGGGAGAGCCGACTGTTAGCAGCTATGGTGAGAGCTGACATGTGAGATGCATATTGAAAAGGAGCTGCTGAGTGGTCTGCAAGAAGACCACCTAGCATTAGTAGTCTGGAAAAATTAACTCAAATCCACATAGTTACTTCTAACTGATGTTGGAGTCCTAGATCATGAGTTGTGATATTATAATGAGTGCAGGTTCCATCCCACTGGAAACAAAAATGTCTGAAAAAGAGCTCCAACCGTCTCCAACTTTCTTCTGTAACAGCAGAAATGTTCATGCTGCAGGTTGTCGCACCAGGAGTGAATGATGAGTGAATTCAGGTAGAAAAAACAGTCAGTGAGAAAACTGCAGAGTGCAAAATGGGTTTTGTCATTTGTCAGTGTCCTGGTATCAGATGTCTACACAGGGTTATGGAACAGCCATTCCCAGACAGTCAATTCATGTGCGAAGAACCACAGATGACATCACTGGGCGGAGTCAGAACCGCAGTCCCGCCCCATGGCGGCACTCTCAAAGCTCTGGGGTGGACAGTGCAGCCTGCCTGCTCTGAAGCCCAGGACCATGTGTGTTCGCTCATCATCATCATCATCATCATCATCTGGAAAATATCAGTTACAGCACACAAACCACATAGTATTAGTCAGTCGGCATAAGTAAATATACATACAATTACAAGTTATTCTGACACAGAAACACATGGGACCACCATTATTGTGCGTTGTGATGTTTCATGCAAAGATGTAGAACAGAAAGTGCTCATGACATCCGCGCTTCTAAATGCAGCGGTGCAGCATCAACCCAGACCCGGGGAGGTTAAAAGCCAACAAGAAGTCACATGTCATGTCTAGTCACGAAAAACAAAACCACTTCCTGCTTTTTGTTACAGTGAGTTAAGTCTCTTTTCAGAACAGTGTGATCAGTATTGCACATATGGTTTAGCTAAATCCCAAACTTACAAAGAAAAGATCAAAACAGGAGGCCATCTATAAAGAGAATTAAGTCTTTTTTTCAGCAAAGAACATAAAAAAACGCATGCAGTTAGACTTTCACTGTCAGGGGAAAAAAAATAATCACAAAACAAAATGGTTTCCAGTCCCACACAATTGTATTTCTGTCATTTATCCTCCTCAAAGATAAAAAGCTTCAGCAGAAGTTTGCCAGCAACATTACGCACAAACTACCATCAGAATTATGGGACTTATTGCAGAGATGGAGTAAGAGCTGGCGAAAAAGCTTTTTATTTTGTCTCAGTCTAAAACAATTCCTGTGAAACTGTCTCCTAAACTGTCTTGTTAAGCTGCACTAAGGCAGGAAAAAGATAATCCTGATTGTAATGTGACAATTAAAAGAAGATACTGTGTAAGAGCTGTTGTTGTTTTTTTTCAATTTGACCATTTATTAATTGTTTTCGGGCTCTTTGACACATCCTGATCCTTCAAAACTCCCAACCTTTCACAAGAGAAAATAAAAACTACTTTGCTCTTTGGCTCCCTCTGCAGTTACATCATGCAATTCTGAACTTCTGAACTTTGCCCAGGCTCCTTCCCACATATGAATTTATTATGTTTATGAGTCACGCAAAAACATCTCAAGAAATCACTAAAAACACCAGGAGACCAAGTTAGTAAAGGACCCAACAAATATACAAACTTTCCACACTTTTCTAATGTGTTAAAAACATTTTTGAAGATTATTAATATTTTCCCCCTCGATGTGAAAATGATTAAGAAAGTCATCTTTGACAGACATTTTAAACTTTTTCTTTTTAAAACTTTTTGAAAAGTCAGAAATGGAGTACTAGGGCCCAAAAACATTTGTTGAAGTGACTACTTAATGTCCAACCACCCAACCAACTAATTATGCAGTAACTGATTACAACCACCAGCTGTAATAAAATATGATTTACTATTTATTCTGTTTAGTTCAACAGTTCCAAAATATGACCAAAAACAGGTAACAAATCATTCTTTGTTTAATCCGTTCAATAAATCTCACTCGTAATAAAGTAGCTATAACAGGTTCAGCTATAAACATGCTCAAAAATTTTTTAAAAAAGAGCTTTTCCTAAGCTCATTAGTCTGCTCGTCCATATGAGTAAGTTGTTCAATAAGTTTCAGCAATGCTTGTCTAATTATTGTGTATGTTGGTGAAAAAGCAATGATGAAGGGTGAAGGTTACTCACTCTGCGTCTGAGGTGCCCTCTTTCTGGAGTTTGGCTCTGGCTGCAGCTGACCGATTCAAATCTCCACCTGGAGCAAGAAAGGGAGATGGAAAGATTATAGATGAGTCTGGTGATAAAAAAAAAGAAAAAAAAATAGTGGCATAGTATAAAGAAGAGATGTCACCAGCAAAGGAAAAATGAGCTGGCAAAGAGGGAAAATAAGAAGGAATAAAAAAAACAGAAGAGTGAAAGAAACGATCAGACGTGAGAAAGCTCCAGACTTCACTTACCTTTGAGATAATCCGCAAAGTATAGCATCACCACCGCTATCAGTGCAACTGTAAGACAGGAGGAGTAAGCCCACCAGGGGAATCACTCAAAAGAGTCTTGCAAGACTAACAAAAGACTAGAATATCTCAGACAGACAGGAACAGGCAAGAAGGGAATACTGACTGCAGATGCAAGCGCAGAAGAACACTTCCAATACCAGGTATCCTTTGGAGTCTAGGATGGACCCTGCTGCAATAGCAATGACAGCAAGTCCCAGGTTCTGGATTGACTGCATGCTGGTGGGCAAACATAGGATTAAATGTTATATACAGAGAAAAAAAAAATGGTAGCACTTTACATAGAGTTCGCAATTATGTGGTAATATTATGGTAACAAACAAGAAATTAATTTAATTACTGGTAATATCCCATAATTACTAGCAGTAATAAGAAGGTAATATCATAGTAATGCTGGATACATAATGGCAACAACAACAAACTAAAACTGAAGTTAAAAGGGTTATAAATTGTAAACCACAGCAAAACGAGGGTAACGTTTTTAACAGTGAAACTATGTGCTAGTACTATATTAATACTGTGGTAATTACCCAGTAGCTGCCTGGTAATTACTAGACATTACCAGTAACAATTACCAGAGTAATTTCGTCTCTGTTACCATGATATTACCACACTATTACCATATAATTACCAAGCTGTAAAAACATGTTTGTAGCTTGCAAAGCGGTGCATGACTATGTATAACTGTTATTACAAAAGGTACATACAAGCCATAAGCTGTTCCCAGTTGATGCTCAGGGACCACAAACGCCACCATGGGCCACAGAGCACAGGCCAGTAAGGAGTATGACACACCGAGCAGGGACTGCAGGACAACAGTACATTACTTTAAGAATGGATGGCATACCTGTATAATGTCATAAAACATTTAGTTTGGTTTTAGTGGAATCCAAATCCTGCTGCTCATGATTCACTGATTCACACTGTACTAATACTTCATCAGGGGAAATAATCATATATTCATCTATGAGTATCATAAATATGCCCATTATTTTATGCTGATCTTCAACTATTCTGCAGTGATCTAGTGACTTACAATATAATGTAGTATAATGACTTTTTTCACACAGCAACCACACCTCAGTTTCTTGATGGTTTTAAAACTTTCACTAACACCGATCAACAAATTTCTGCATCAGAGGTTGCCAGGAGTATTACCATGGCGATCCATGGATTCCAGAAGGTGAAGGCCAGCATCATGTGAGCGATGAGTGTTGCTACCACGGCAATGATCACCCAAATCACATTCCTCCCTGTCTTATCAACCAAAAAGCCCAGAACTGGAGAAGCGGGTGCTGAGATGATGTACACGATACTGTAAAGATGAAGAACAAGCAGGTTAAAGAAAAATGAAATGCCTAAACCACATATTTACGATGCAACAGCAGACTATAGCATTGTTTTATGGCAAGTCTGGCCTTTTATTACAGCCAACCTGAGTTACCTGTTGACTGCTCTGGCTTCAGCTGGGGAGAAGTTGAATTTTTCAATGAAGAAGACCCTGTAAATGAAAAGATGAGATGATAATCTTAGTACAAACAGACTTTATACATATGGTAACAAAGGGAGGAATGACTAAGTTTACTCTTGTGGATGTTCACCGTAGGCTGGATCACTGCCTGGATCCACAAATGTTTTAAGAATTCATTACAGATTTATTGCAGGGTCAAACATCCAGGAACATAGGTGGATTTTGTTACCTCTGGGTGTTTTGCCAATGGCAACAAAAAGCTGCTGAACAGTTAAATCATGGGCAAGAGGTTTTTGTTTTTTTTTTTATAAACAATAAAGTTGTGCTGTAAATGGCGGATATAAATCTAGTTTTTCCACAGATAAGAGATCATTCTTCCAACTATGAAAAACACAAAAGCTCAGAACCGTGATACCTGGCTGTCAATTGTGTCAATGCTAACGGTACCTTTCAAATATTTCACAATTTGTTCAGATCATTTTGTTATTAATGAGTAAAAGATTTATGATACTGCTGTTTAAAACTAACACTTTTTGTATGGATGCCAAAAAATACCCTCAAATGGCTAGTTAAAGCAACAATAATACACATTGTTAGTGGTTGTTTGAAGCTCCTTCACACTGTGATGGTGAAGAGTTCATTGCAACTGCCACTAGCTTCACCTCGTATCTTTCTAGCCTTCACATCAACATTACTGTTTGACATTATGGATCATTTTCTATCAAGAGATGAGAGAGAAAACTTATTACTATGAGATGAGGGGTTTCTTTTCACTGACGAGAAGGGTTTCCTTTCACCTTTTGTGACTTTTCACAAAAGGTAGAATTTACTTCTAGTGTGATCATCATCTGATTCCAAATGTTCAAATCAAGCTGCAAAATTATGTTCTGGGATTTGGAATCACTTCAATTGTTTTTTAGTTTAGTGGTGCTGTTTCCATTCCTTTCTTGTTTTGTGTCAGACGGTGTTATTTTATTCATATGTAGTCCATTTTGTTTTACTTGTTTCTTTATTTTAAGCAGCACCCCACACCCACCCCTCCCATTCATTTCAGGGTTTTTTTAAGTTAATCTGAGACGATAAATTTCCTAATAATTCATCTTCCATCGGGGGATCATTCCTCCTCCCCTAGTCACCATAAAATTAATTTCTCTACATCGTGGATAAAATGTTTAAAAGCAACTGGCTTGTTTTGAAGTTCACCCCTTCTATTTAACGCGATCTCTGGCCTTAAAAGTGCCAGAGCTGAGATAACACAGCTTATAAATTGCGCCACATTGTTTTACTTTACGTCACCTTGTCACATCAACTATTGGATTACAGCATTCTTTCACTATAAAAAATGTTATGGAGTAAAAAGACCAAAAACAAGTCTAATGGAGGAAGTGAGGAGGATATTTTTGAAGCATGTAAACAAAAAGGAAAAAAAAACATAAGAATAAATAAATATTGTTCCACTTGCTTCCCTGTGTTGGGAAAACCGCTTATGTGCTAATACTTATAGCGTTTATCTATTATTATCATCTTAAGATAATGGTTATGTTTTCATACTCCAGACATCCACCTTAGTATTCTGCATTGTTGCTAATGAAGAATCATCATGCATGTCCTATCTGTTGCCTGACTGGGGAATTTCAGACACCCTGTGTTATTACAACATTATATGTGTACCATATTATATAAAAGTATTATTCTTTTTAGGTGACATAGATGAGCTCAGCGTTTTGTTGGTCTCTAAACCATAAGAACAAACTTACATGTTTGGCTGTAAATGTCAGGGTTCAGATGGAGATTTGTTTTTATGTCAGGGCGTGTACCACATTTTAATGGGGACCCAAAGACAAAAAAGCCAAATTTGCCAGGTATGCATTAAAAAAAATGCAACAGAAAACCACGGATGCTGCACTGAATGAAAACATCTCTAATTTCAAAACTGAAAGCAAAACTAATTTCAGACCTATAAGATAGATAGTTGATCCTTTCACTCTAATGGAAACTCACTTAAGTAATTGTCCTACAATGAAGCATGAAAACACGAGGAAGCCTTTGCACTGGTTGACATTCACCTTTGTTACAATAAACAGCAGCAGAATTAGTTATTTTCTGTGACACAACCTAAGTTGTGCTTTAAAAGAATGCGGTCCTTTTTTAGTCATTTTACAGCTTAAAACAGATCCTAATACATGTATAATATATTTACAGAAATCATCGTTTGTGACCAAATGTTACCGACTTTGGCCAGTGTCAAAACATTTGAGTTAGGAACCTGGTTGTGTGTCATGACTTATTTACAAAGACTCTAAAAGCTATGTTTAAGGCATTTTTGATGTAAGAACATAATGGATAAAGAAGGGCGTGGACATAATAAGTATCTACTGCATCCTATATTGCATGAGAAATAAAGACAATGTGTCTGAATGAGAGAGGAAATACTCACTGCCCCAGTCCTATAAAGGGGAAAATGGCGACGTAGTAACCCACACAAATGATGAAGATGAGCCACAGGGTGAAGGGGAAATCTTTCACATCTGTCAGCTTGATCACTTCACCTAAAGCGCAGGTCCAATAAACATTCAGGGGAGGTTTTAACAAGCAAAGCTCAGAGAGCTGCAAAGTCTAAAATATTCCTGCCAAAAAACTACTGGAGTCTTGCAATGACCACAGCCACATCAAGACACTGTAGCCGTTATTGACAAGTGTATTTCAACAAGGAAACAGTTAAAATGAGAATACCTTACCTGTTTTCCCTTGTTCCTTCTGGAGGATCTTCTCTGCCCTCTTATCAAGGAATCCCAACACCAGTGCACAGAGTAGTGAAAACAGGCAGGTTACAGCAGCTAATGGAAGGAAAGTTCCATGTAGAGTTTCAGACATAAGACAGAAGGAGCCTAAATAAACTTTAACTTCTATATTACATGATGACAAAGAATTACTAACTGATTCTGGAGTTCTCATGGACTCACAGGACATGTATAAAGTGCAACTTACAGTAGTAATGGAAAAAAGACCATAAAAAGGCTGCACATGACATGTGTAAAAAGCTAAATACTTTCCCGTGACAAGAAAAAAAGACAAAATACAAGAACTGACACCACTTCCAACTCTCATGAGTCATCAGACGCACAGAGTAGCAGTTTCAGATCTCTTTACTACTTCTCTGTACTTCTGTATATGTGTTATCTGATATCATTACTTACGCAGAAAAGATCATGTATCTACAACCAGAAGCTTCACTTATAAGTTTTTTTGTAGTTGCGTGAAGCATGGAGTTAAGGCACCATGTGTATGCTTACCTATCATTAGTGATGCGCCCAGTGTTTTGTAACCAGTGGAGCCAACAGTAAGTGCCACTCTGCTATACACCCAGCCCATGATGTTCATGTTCACTGTGCTGCCCTGTAGATGACATAAGACAAGAAAAGGAAGTGTGGTGGTTGATAGTTTCATGCTCTTTAGTCTCTTGCATGTGTGTAGTTTAAAATAAGGTGTTGGTGGGGCCCATACCAGTCGTGCCATGCTTAGCTGAAGGCCAAACACCAGATTGAGCTCTTTTCCTTTGAACCAGTTTACTGCATAGGTGTTCTGGGCCACAGCCAACGACTCCCCTCCAATACTATGAAAATGAAGAGAACAACTGAATGGGACACAAAAACTATGTAAAAATCACAATAAATTACCTTTAACGACAATAAATTTGTGACTATGAGTCTAGACTCAGTTTTTTCCCCTTTTAGATTTAATGCCAGTTTGATATAACAAAGTTAGAGTTCAGGGGAATTAATTAAGGTGACATCTAAATACAAAAAACTTTGGACATAGCAAGCTGTGTGTTTGCAAAGGGTGTGTGTGAAGTAAGGAAGGAGATGTTTGCTCATTTTAATTTAACAACATGAAACACACTCTCTTTTACTGTTTTACCCAAATACGAAGCGTCCAAGTTCCATCAGCCAGAAGAGATTCATCCAAGCTCCAGCTGCAAATATGACCTGTTAAGAAATGAGAATGGTAAAAGAAAATTACTAAAACAGATCATTTCTATTTCTTTAAAGTTTTTATATCATTTTTATGTCATTTTATGTTTTTTTATACACCCACCTGTCCAACACAGACAAAGAGGGAAAAGATGATGGTTCCAATCCTACAACGACAAAAGAGAAAAAATGTCACTGATCAAGGTGGCAGGCAAAAAAGCCACTTTCACTTTCCTTCACTTTCATTATCATAAAATGTTAAGTAATTAAGTACTAAACAAACGATCAAAGTTAGACATGTTGTACCTGATCCCAAAGACTCTGTCAAGCAGAAACCCTCCAAAGAAGCAGAGAACCACATTGGGCCAGGAGTACCAGGCGTACAGCTGCATGAACTTTGCTGTGTTCAGGTTCAGATCCTGGGAGAGTCAGGGAGGAACAACAAGCTTCAACTGATGTTCACTTACTGTTTATATTTCAACAAGTTTCTGCAACACCCACATGTGGAAAAAGTAAGTAAAAGTCATTTCAAAGGGTGAAAAATCACATTAATCTCATTGGACTACTTTTTAAGTTATTGTCTACATGCAGAAATCCATTCTGTCTTCTGGATAACTAACAAAAAAAAAAAAAAAAAAAAAAAAAAAAAAAAACAGCTACTAACAGCTTTTATTCTGGGATTTACCATGATGTCCTGGTTTGTGTGATTTAATGTAAACAGTATTATTCACCTGGATGACTTGAGTCTGAAGTGCAGCTGGATTGTCATAACAGAAATAGCTCCCTGCAACAATAAAACCCAAATTAGCAACAACAAACATGCTGATACTGATGTGTGTAATCTCACACGACCAGCGACAATCTCCACATATTCTTACTGTAAACAATTACTGACTTATTCAACTTAAACTCATCCAAATCATCCTCAATAAAATAGACAGGCTGCTGTTTACTGCTCACCAAATCCCAAAAAGCACATGAAAACTAGCACGACCACCCGGTGGAGAAGGTGGCTGGGGTCGCATATGGCGGGCATCGGTTTGCCGGTGTTTTGGCTGGTTCTCCGGGCTGCCTGCCGGTCGCTGAACGAGCCCTCATCCTCCTCTCCTATCAAGTTCCGTCGCTCCTCAAAATCCACCATGTTCCGTTGTTTGGGGAAAGTTAACGGCAAACGGGAAGTCTTTAGGCTACGGATCATATGACCACTAGACAAAGCGGTCACGTGACACTGTTGCTTTACGTTGACGTGGCCAAGGTGCAGACTTGAGCGTGGACGTGACGTCACATGAATTACAAACGTTATCCTCTGTAACAACAGAAAACGTATTCTTATTACTTAACCTGTGCTAATTTAAGGCTGATTTATTTGTCTGAGTCCACAATAGCTTTAAATGCTTGAGTTGCTCTCTGTTTCAGTTTTCTTCATACTGTTTTTTAGCCCTTCCATGAAAACCCAGATTACTCCTGTTAGTCATCTGCCCCGCCAGTGACTGTATAATTACAGACACACCCAAGTGTGGAAAAGGTTCATATTCAGATGTGTCGGATAACTAAAATGTTGGGACTCAGCTGTATATTTAAATCAGATCTGGCTGCTGAACAAGAGAACACTCCTGACAAACCATTATTAATGTTTCAATAAAACTCTGGCACCTGTACATAAGTTAAAACCTAATAGTATCACTGCCTGTTTTTTGCTTGTCAACACAGCTACTAAAGACTTTAGATATAAAGATATCATCTGTAGCTCAAAGTTATGAATATGTTTTGACTATCTATGTGGGGAAAATCTGAAAATCCCTATTTAACTTTGTATTAATTTATCGTACAGATGATAGAAAATGTAAGTTATCAAAACTTTAAATGTGAACTAAATTTATTTAGATTTACATTCAAATTTTATACTTGCTGGATTATGCTTTGTGTGTCCGGAATCAGATTCTTCATGAAAAACACAATCATGTAGTCTGTGATCAACATATTAGACTTAATCAGAAAGGTTTCCCAGACAGTGTCCACTTCATCTACTATATTAGTCCAGCCGTTCCCCGGTACGCGTTTCGTTTTTATATCTTGTCTCTTAAACACACATATCCCACATTTAAAATCTGAGATCATGTTTTTTAAGATTGGTATTGATTTTTCTCAACCTCAAACTTTGAAATTCAGAGCAAAGCCACGCTAAACTTTCCAAAGTGAGAGAATAACTTCCTTAGTCCTGAGCAAAGGATAGGCCTAGTCATTGAGGCATTTATGTCTGCTCCCTAGTGGTGCGACGTGGATAGTTCAAGATTATACGCAGGATTCAGGAGCATTGACTGTGTTCAGGAGTTATTCAATAGGTCTTTCTATGACTAATCAAAATCTTCCTCAAATCAAATAAAAGTCAAAAGCAGAACTTTATATATAATTATACAAGTCTGTTTATTTTATATGCTGTTATGTTCCAAGCTTAAAGTTATGGGATGTGTTTCAACTCATGCACTGCACACTTCGTACACAGACTACGCTCACTACAAAGTGTCATCCGTAGTTTTCGTACTACATAGTGCATACCCAGGTTGAAATGAGACAGCCGCACATTAGCATTACAGATGCGCTCGAGACCTCCGTTATTGAGCAACTTCATATGTTGTTTATCCAATTATTATCCCAATATTTTATAATAACACACATATATATATATATATATATATATATATATTATATTTATATGTGTGTCTGAATTAAAACATCACCATCAGTGAAAGTAATCCTGGTCAGATGCATGTAATAAAATTCATTTGTGGTAACCATGCACAGTTTTTTTTTTCAAAAGGTGTTTACAGCAACACAGTGTATTCATACCAGATGATAGTTTAAAATAACACGATCAAAAGGGTATAACAAGAAAATTGAACAAAATAAAACAATCAGATAAACAGAATATAAAATGGTTACAAGGGGCTTCAAACAACAATGTATTTCTAAAGATGTAGAGTTTTTCTGAGTTTTAATTTAATTGATTTTAGTTTTTGTATTATATTAGAATATGAACGTAGATCCAATTTTATAAAAAGAGGAAAAGCAATTTCTTCAAGAAGTTGATTTATGTATGTAAAACTTTCCTACAACAATCAATAAGGTGATGATAAATGAGTCACAGTACACAGTGCTACTGCCTGCCTGCTGGAACAAATATGTGTCCATAGACACATTGATTGTTATTGTTTACATTTGGTTAATCCTGGTCATGCGCACTAGCTGGCGGCAGAAGATTCGGCCTAACTGCATAACTTGTAGTGTTAACACGATGGAAATTGGAAAGAAGCTAAAATCAAGTCTCTTAAAAGTAAAAGAGAACCATCTTGACCATTGATCGGAGTGGGATTTTGAAAGATAAAAACAGATGTTGTATGTGCATGGTGTTTTATTGCCTGATCCGTTTGAAATGGACGAAAAGCAGTGGGACAATATGTTGAAGTGGCCACTTGTGCAGTATGGCGACATTTGGGACTATTTATAAACACTCCTGGGTTCTACATAGCTGAAGCGTTGAAAGCTTACAAATTGCTGGATGGAGACATTTTTTTCATTTGTGGGCATGTTCATGAAGTTTTATACTACAGTGCAAATGAGTCACTATGTTTCCTATGGAGTTACAATCTTCCGTCCGCACTAAAGGACCATAATCGAAATAAAAACTTGACTCTTTGGGTGAGTTTGAAGAATGTGTGTGTATATAACATACATGATATATTTGTTCTTTTTGGAGAACTGACCTGTAGCCTGTATGGACATTTATGAGGCTGAAAGGAGCTGACTGCCGGCGAGTGTGTCGGATCGGTGCGTGTCCACAACACACACGCTGCATATCGGACTGAGAGTATCGATTTAGTGCATTCATTTCACAGTAATTATCGCCTAATTTTCCAGCTTTAATGGAGGTCTACCTCCAGGTTTATTGTTTATCAAAGCCATGACAATCTGCAGAGCAACTCAATTCAGTGGTGTGCATGCGCACCAAAAGCATTGACAGTCCCAGCTGACGACACACTAGATGTTTTTAAGACTGTAATTAATGAAAGAATTAATGATTAGCGCAATGGTGCTCATCGATCACGAATGTGATACCAGTCAATCAAAAAAAAAAAAAAAACAAAACAAAAAAAAAAAAAAAACACGTCAGTCTATCATCCATCTTACCACATTCAGGGTGGGCAGTACAACAGCATTGCGCTAGAACACTGCATTGTCTGTTTTAAATTAACTGACACACGGCAGTAAAAAAATATGATCGGATCTGTAAAATAATTAAACATCTCATTCTGTATCCTGCATACGGAGAGGCATCTGGCAAAAATCAGATTGTGTCTGCTTGTAGGCTACGCACGGTCATAAACATGTTTAGCATAAAGACAGCACGTTCATAATATTTGTGCAACCTACTGCACTACACAAACTCAACATAATCTTTGTTTACTATCTGTAAAAAAATTACAAATAAATGACGCTACGCTCTAGTTAATATATGCAATGGCAGCGGCGGATGTGTCTTTCTGCCTCCAGCCTGAAACTAGATGAGCAGGTAATCGTGACGTAATTCGTCAACGTGCCAATATACGCATAAAACGTCCTCTCCAGCACTCGACTTCTGCTAATTCTTTTCTGTCTGGCGCGCAATGACGTCTGGGGGAATTGAGACCGCGAACGATACATAGCATGAACACTTCATTTTAAGCATTGACTGTATAAATTACTGGACAACGCATATCATCACGTGACCCACAGGTTTCTGAAGAGTGGATTTGGAGCCCAATGGCGGGGCCTACCGTCGCCATCTTTGTCTTTCGTCATTATCGGAAAATCCAAAAATGGATAAAAAGGTAGAACTGAGAGGGCTCCGTCACAGTGGAGCCAGCAGGAAGTACGCAGCTGTAACCAGTGATAGCGCTCTAACACACATCAATCAAAAGGACACACCTCTAAATTTAAGATTAAAATAACATTGAAAGCGAACGTTAGAACCCTCCCCCCCCCCCCACACACACACACAGTAATTATTACAGAAAATTGGACCTATTAAACCGAAAAATGTTTTAGAGCCACTAGGTAAACATGTTTATTTCAGCTGTGAAATCGGAGTCTATGAGGATTGTTCTTTCTTGGAGCCTGTCATCTAGCGGTGAGGATTGAACTGTAATTATTTCCATTTCCATATCGCCCACACAATCAGTAGCCAGAGATTGCCATCTAGTTTTAAGCTAATTCGGCCCCAATCGAAGTGCGCATTTGAAGTGTGGATCCTAAGTACACTTCGATTTGGGACAGTAATGGCGCGCCAGTATGACGTATGCGTACTTCAAAGTGTCCAGTGCATGAATTGAAACCCAGCCATGGACTCCGATGGACATGGGAAGACCTGGTATGGATGAATCACGATACAGTTTACTCTACATCAGTATCAGGCCAGATGTTATCTTTGGTTCTTTTTTGTGTTTTTTACTTTTATTTTTAAAATTTGGTTCACATATAAAATTACTTTTAGGTAAGACATAGAAGTCATGCTGGGGCATAGGGAAAGGGGATGTGTGGGGGGTTGTTTGTCTTTGTGTGTGTGAAGATGACTGTGGCAGTGAACATGAGTGTTTTTAAACTGCTATGTTATGTCACTTTGTCACACACACTTTGTGTGTCCTCTGGCATGAAAGGTGCTTCAGAAATAAAGTTTAGTTTGATTCAATTTACCTTTATGTCTTTGATCAAAGTATGCTTCTAACTCTGAAAAATTTTCAATCTCCACCCTATATTCTCCTTTTCAGATGCAGAGATGTTGGTCCACACCTTTATCTCCTCCATAATGTAATACTGCAACGATGACAATAAACGCTTTGAATCTTGTCATTTGAAACCCTATCAAGAGCCTGCTGACGCTTCAATACATCCAAAACTCTGTCGCCAAGGGTCCTGATGAGAATGTTCAAACATCCCCATTTTACCCCCCCTTCCCTGAGTCTCTCCACTGGCTTCCTGTCTCCACCAGGATGGAATCAAGTTTCCTTCCTCTCATACCAAAGTATCCATGGACATGCCCTCACCCCTAACTCAAAGAACTCCTCACCTTACAAAATGCAACATTGTTCCACTTGTTCAAACCTCCACATATCCAGAACCAAACTCAGGACAATTCTTTTAAATAAAAAGCCTAGACTCCACCTCTTATTTTTCATTTTTATGTCTTTTACATTTTCAAATTTATTTTCAATACAGGTCTCATTATTTTTGTTTTTGCAACTTGTAGCTGTTTGAGATCTTATAATGGAAAGAAGAGCAAAATTACAAGAACATGTATTTATTTATTTAATCTCAATTAATTTAATATCTCTTTTTGTTGAAAGAGAGGAATGTGCCTTTTGGGAAGTTCTGGGCTGCATGACTGATTTTTCTGCATGATGTAGACCTGTTGGCTTATTCACAACATCACCTTCAGTGATCACCATAAGTGGGAAATGGCCAGGATGACATTAATGGGAAAACTGTACAAAGCTAAAAGTTTGTGCCTAAATTTTTGAAGAGCTTCTTCAAGAGCGATTGAAAATTGGAGCAAAAAATGGCAAAGTGGATTGAATTTTTTTAATCAGAAAAGATAATGTTGCACTGATTATTTTTGTAAAGAGGGACCTGAGACACCGATCCACCTACATAACCACTCTAGTTTTAAATGCAAGCATGAGATTGTGTAATAAAATCATGCCATATCATGTAGTTTCCTTTACAGAGTTGGATTGGTTCAGCCTCGGTGTTAAGGTGAGGCTCCCCACCTACAACTATATGCAACTGAAGTTCATTGTCTTACATCAAAAGGCTGACAGTGTGGAGCGGCAGCTACCTCCTGGAGATGAATGCATTTGATTGCATAAAAAGAGGTAACAGTTTGACCACTTTCATTGTTAATTCATTCTGCAAAAGGCAGTTTATCAAAGTATTAGATTGACTTTGTGACTTACAGCAAAACTTTAAGGCTCCATTATGCTGCCTTGAGTAATCTGACTGGTTTCTCTGACATGCAAGCTGCACCACTACCCTGCTAGTCACAGAGAATTGCCAGGTCCTACTTTACAACTAGCCACTGGGTATTTATTATCTGTTCACGTCCACAGTACATCAAGTCAAAAGGTTGTTTAATTTCCATAAATATAATTTCACATTTCTCATCATTTAGTTCTGTGGGGTTATCTTTTAGATGATTTAATCTGAGGCTGATGGATGATCGTTCCTGCAGCTGAAGTCACCGTTTAGACTGTTCTGTAGCTCATTAATTTCCTGCTCAAATATCAGTGTGCATAACCAGCAGAAGATGAGATGTAGAAAGATCAGATTTCATTATTAGATTGATCAAACCCAGACACAGATTCAATTAAAAATCAGATGGGCAGTGACATCATGCGCTCAGAAATAGTTTGTGAATCTCCTAATGATTATCATTTGACTGTTGCTAGTTTAAGTCAGTTTAGTCCAGCTTTACATTTACTTTTTCCCCTTCTGTTGCTTAACCACATACTGCTGCAATGATGTAAAAGATTATGTACAGCTCTTGCAAGTGCTTACACACTTTCTTTTCATGTCTAAATATAGTTTCCATATCTCTAACAGTGCAAGGAGAGTGTATGTATGTAAATCATAGATGTACAGTAAAAAAGGCCTGAAAAAAACGTCATTGTACAGAATCACCAGTGTCATCTAGGAATTTCACCAAAACATCTGTGGTGTCAAAACACCCCATTTAACTCATAAGACCATGGGAGGACATGTATGATACATTTACTTTCTCAGACAGTTCATGACTTTATAGTAAAAACTGCACAAAATTCTCTTGTACACAATCTGATTTTTGTTTTCTGCTCTAATGAACACCTGAAAGCAGAAGAACTTTGACACATAACATAGTCATAAATGGTAAATATCACAAAAATTGTCGTATTTAAAAAAATATATTATGTTAAAGGAAAAAAATGGACTTTTTATTTTACAACTTGTTCACTAGTTTGGATCTTTAATGGTTAAAGTGTAAACTTCAAAAGACCAGGTCAAGATTTCCAAATCACTATAAATAAATAAATAAAGGGCATCAACCTTACTGAGTGAATCTTTTATGGAAAGTTAAGGATTTTTCATTTCATTTCATCAAAACTGATTGTGTTGTTGCACGGTGGTGCAGAGGTTAGAGCTATTGCCTTACAGCAAGCAGATTGCAATTTCGATCCCCAATCCTCTAACCCCCGGTGTTCTCCCTGTGTTACCCCGGCTTACCTTCCACAGCTCAAAGACATGCACCTTGGGGATAGGCTGATTGGAAACTATAAATTAACTGTAGGAGTAAGTATGAGTATGCATGGTTGTTTGTCTATGTGTGTTGGCCCTGTGATGGACTGGTGACCTGTCTAGGGTGTACCCCGCCTCTCGCCCAGTGTCAGCTAGGATGGTCTCTTATGACCCTGTTATGGAATAAGCATTGGATAATGGATGAATGATCAAGAATCAACTAAATCAACAAGTTAACATAATCATCTGAAGTTGAGTGTAATTTTATTAAGCACAATTGTGAAATTACACAAGCCTACATACAGTTTGAACACAGGTGAAATTAATAAGTAACAGTTCACCGTTATAAAAAGCATGAATAAAATTAGAGAGCAGTTAATGGTTAGCAATGACATCACAGAGTGTTAAATTGTTGACAGTCTCTGTTTTATGACAAACATAATTATTCTTTCTTCTGAACAATTTACCCACTGGATACAAATAGAAAAGTCAAATGCAAAAAAAAAAAAAAAAAAGAAAATAAAGAAAGGTTTACCGGTAGCCTATTCACAATAAGTTGTTTTGTACTCTTTTTGAGCTGATCCTCTGAATTTTCGCATTTGACTATTTTAAAAGAAAAAAGTGTTAAAGTTGGTTTTCTTTACACTTAAATCTGCATGTACTAAAACATTCTGTCTGCAACTAGGAAATATTTTTTATTCGATAAAATTATGTTTGTCAATGATTAAATTACTCTCTGTACTAATCAAATTTTGCACGCACACACCCAAAAATGAGAACTGTTATGCCCATGACACAGGTGTGTTGTGGTTGAAATGAAACAAGCCAAAATGAGCAGAGTGATATGAAGTAAAAGCAGGAAGTAACAATCACACAGAACAGTTTAATGTCTTTATCTGCTAATTTACATATATGTCTGTGATATTACATGATTCTACTTTTGCATTATTTTGATGCGGGGCTTTTATTGAATCTTTGCAACGCAATACTTGTAGGGGTTCATAGTCCACTAGATGGCCATGAATACTGCCTTTTTCCCTGAATGTATGTTTCACACATCAAAAAATGTACATCCAGAGTTGACTCCAATGAATAAGTCTTGTCTTAACATATATTTACAGTGACACATATTTGCATTGTTTCCTGTTGCTTTGTGGGAAACTCACAGGAAGCATGTCATTATGCAAATTATGCATTTCTTTTACCAAAAAGAAAAAAAACTCCAAACTGATTTAGTATAAATATATTTTCATAAATGATCTTACTATATTTTTATATATATATTCTTACCTTACAGTACTGGTTAGTTATAGTGCTGTACCCTGCATTATTTCAGGTCTGTTTGCGAGTAGTAATACATTTTAATAGTAATTTTAAAACACAGTTTACCATATTTTAGGCTGCAAGCATTATATTCTTAATTCTGCATTTAATGATATGTATATGTATTGTTAACACTGTTGGTTTTCAGAAATAAAATTGTTCAGTATAAATGTTAGTACTATGTACTTGGTTGATGGAAACTATGCATTTTCTTTTTGAATTTATTATTAGTAGCAGTGCTAGTGTTGGCATTCAAATTAATTTAAGATTTATTTTCAGCTTTTTATTCTCTGCTCATGTCATTTAGTTTCTGTTTGGAGTAATGTTTGGGATATTTTACTGTCAAAATTATTTTTATACATGCTTTGCAAACGGAAAGTGTTTAGAAGAGATTAGCAAGCAGGATGTAAGAAATGCCAGTGAGCACAATTCTGAAAATATGATGGATGAGTTAGCAAATACTGGGCAGATGTGGTCTGCTAGTACAGAAAAAAGAATTTGTGGTTCAAGTGAAACTTAATAAGAACTACAAGTAAAGTCTGAATATTTATATTCTATTCCTGTAAATTCAACAATCTTACTGTTTCGTTTTCAAAGATTCTTTACAGACACTGTCATTTTGACAAGTTAATATTTACAAGCACAATAAATACTCCTTTTGAATTGACTTCAGCAGTTATTCACTGTTTCTGATTTTCATTGTGTAGCATGCCATTACAGGAGACTCTGGTACTGTGATCCATTTGTGTCATTTCCATTTGTGTTGTTGTTGCTGTTGGAGAGTCCATGGCAGCTTTGCAGAATGTAGCTGTAAGTCTTTTCCTGAACACCTTGCACAGGAAGACGTAGATAAGCGGGTCCAGACATATATTAGTGGCTGACAGCCACAGTGTGGTTTCCTTGGCAATGTAGAGTGCGTTCTCTGCCTGGCAACTGCTTGTTGGGCTGCGCGTTTGGGTCAGAGTATATGGAACACGAGTGAAGTGAAAGGGGGCAAAACAGATAAAAAACACCCCCACCACAACAAAGACCTTTGCTTTGGTTTTCCGATTGGCAGTCTGAGATCTGCTCTTTGAGGCTTTGTAAGACTCGTAGACCTTCTTGCTGATGAATGTGTAGCAAACCACCATCAAGACGAACGTGCCCCAAAAAACAACCTGGAAGTGAACATCAACATAACATTAAGTAAGACAGGAACTTGGACATTTTCATCAGTTGGAACTGACTAATTGGATTATGCATGTTGGCTTTGTTGCACAGGCTTAGATGAGAAGACCAATACCAGCCTTCTCTGTTATTAGCTACCTGGCAGAAGTAGTTGAATCCCTCATGCCACATCAGGCCAGGTTTCCCCTTCATGGACTTGCACTTCAGTTTATCTCCAGTGATTTTTGGTTCCTTATCACTGAGAATGACATTGGGTAGTGCCAAAGATAACATTACCACCCATACAGCTGCACTCACCACCTGGCCAACTGGAACCTGCTGTATGACACTTTTCCCAAAGGGCTTGACAATCTTCAGGTAGCGGTCCAAGCTGATAAGGCCAAGTAAAATTATGCTGATGTACATGGTGATGTAGAAAAGAACGCCAGAGTATCGACAATGGAAAGCGCGCAGATGCCAGGAACCCACACCCGCATCACTTAAGACTTTCAAAGGTAGGGTCAGAGTCATCAGCAAGTCAGCCAAGACCTGTTGGCAAAGCACAACTAGTTTGTTGCAGTTGTTTTTTGTTTTGAAATGATAAAATGTTGAACAGGGGCCTTTATTACTGGCTTACCACATTTTTTAGAAAGACCAAAAATGTTGAGGTGCTGGGGATGTTGAAGAAGATCCATGCAGCCAAGGAGTTCATGATCAGAGCAAATATAAAGAGGATACTGTATAGACAGGGGAAAACCACTGATGTTATGCTGGTATCCCTAACACAAGGGATGAAGGGGGCGATGCTGGACAAGGTGCTGTTCATCTTCTAGTCTTCAGCTGACCTTTGATAAAATTAGAAGAAAGCAACGTTACAAATAAAATATGAAAGAATGAACAACATATAATGTTGTCACCGTTGCATCCAGCTTCCATGCTTGAGTTATATTTTTCTCTCCAATGATAGTATTACATTTTATGTTTCTAGTTTTATTTTGTGTATAAATGCGTTGTCTCATTTTAGGCAACTTTGCCTGCACCCTATTTTACTAATTTCCTCCTTGTCTTCCCCTGTCTGTCTCTGTGGGTATATTTACTAATTTCCTTGTATTGCTTACCAGTCTGTCTCTGTTTCCTATGTGTCCAGCACTCAGATATCATCCCCCTGTTGCTTCTAGTGTTCATGACGCATCTTGTCTTCTGTGTTTTGCCTTTTACTTTGGATACTTTTCCTGCCTTTTTTTTTCTCCTGGTTACCACTTTGACATTTAAAGTCTTTGGCATCTCTTTGACTCAGTTTTATGACAGTAATTAGAACAAATATCAGCCCCAACATCAATAGCATCTGCAAATGAAGTGAGCAACATTGATAATTTCATTATGAGGAAATGTTCTATTGGGAAAACGTGCATGCTCCACCCAGTGATGAAGCAGACATCCACCCGTAACTACTTCCAAAAGACAGAAACGTCCACCAGGAGGATCTAATGACACTCAGACACAGTTGAAGAACCACAAAAGCTGTGGGATATAACTACCCTGGTCCTATGTACTGAAAAAGTTTAATTATTGAGACATCAAATCAATTTTGTAATTACACAAACTTTTTTTTCACATTTAACACTGTTTATGTAGCCACAAACAATAAAATTAAAAGGATGAATGTCAATTATATTTATCCATAATGCCTTTGCAATTAGGCCTCATTGTTTGTTATCTCTTCATGTGGTCACATGGATGCTGCCTTTGCAGAAAACAACAGCCTAAAAATGTGGCGCTGTCTCACTCATTTATTTTTTTGGGATGTAAAACTATTTTGAATACGCAGGTAAAGTCAGCATAGAGAAACAGAAAATACAAGAAAAATCACACTTAAACAAGGGAAGCAACAACTAGGGGTAAATCCCGAACACCCTCAATTCTCTTATTCCCCAGTCCTCAAATAGAGACAATACAATAATATAAAGATGCCCATGTTCAGTCACAAAACTCCACCTGGTGTGGAAACTTTAAACCAGTCCTGTATGGCATCAGGATCCATTCAGAGGTCATGACCTTTCATTTGCACCTGATTTGAGGTCAATTAGAGAAATAGTTCCAGAGATATAGCTAAAAAACAGATTTTTCATGAATAAAGCACCACCTGATGGGGAAACCATAAATCCAATAATCACGAAATTTGATACAGGTTGTCCTCTTGGGGACCTAAAGAGGTACACTGATTATCAAATTCCAATTGTGAAACCTGTTCAAGTTATCGCGCTCACGCAAAGGATATCTAGCGGCAGTCGTGATGAAACCATTATATCCCCGACACGCCGCATTCGGGGATATAAATACAACTAAACAAATGTAAAAAATAGAAAAGCAAGATGAGCGGTAGCAGCGAAAGTGCAAAAAATATCTAAAAAAGTAATGATGTGAAAATATTGTATACATTGTAGCATGTTATCCAAATGTAGATTGCTGTTTGAGAGTCGTGTCTGCAGGTGTTGCAATACAGAATAATTTTTTATTGTATTCAAAATTTAATATTTAGTATATCTGCTGTTGATTCACACATAGAAAAACAAGATTGGGTCTTATGGCAACTAAATTATTATACTCCTGAACCTTTCTCCACTTTAGGTTTAACACTAATTGCATTTGTATATTTTTATTAGACTCTGATTTTATATGTCATATTTACTGGTATCTTAATATAAAAGAAAATAAGCTGAAAACTTAGTCTTACCTTTGCTCTATTTGTATCATAAGTCACTGCGTACATCAGAAAAACAATGAGAATCTGGAAAAAATGCAGTATTTCAGAAAAAGGAACAAGTAAAATATTCAATTCCCTTTTCTGTTTCTACCAACCGGAAGGTTATTAAAATAAAATAAACAAAAAAAGAGAGAAAAAAAGGAAAAACAGCATAAAAAACAAACCAAAATAAAAAAACGGGTATAATCATTTCAATCAACTAACAGTAGTTCTAATCGGAGGCTTTCCCCTCTGTGTTTCCTTCTACTCTCATTCTCGATTTAAATGTGTGTTCATGTGTGTGTGTGTGTTTTATGCTCTTACAATGGGTGGTCTCTGGAGTTACTGTGTGGCTGTCTTGTCACAATCCCAGTGAGTTTGCCAGTCTTCCTCCTGGTGAAAGACCCTTTCCTTCCTTGCTTCCTGTTCCAATTGTCTGCAGAGAGGCTTGCTCTGCTCCGTGCCAGTCCCTTTGCCTCCGCTAGCTTACGTCAGTTTCAGTAGCTGTTGACATGTGAAAGCAAAAGCCATAGAGTCCTGCCTTCAAACACTACATCAATACATCACTACAACGCTGCACTACTATGCTAGTTATTGCTCTGATCTGTCTGTCTTATTGCGTTAGCAGTCATCAGAGGATAAAAAAAAAACAAAAACATGTGGGTTTAGTGGTATGAGAGGCTTTAACTTCTCATGAAAGGCTGCAGTTTTATTTATATTTGCACAACTTATGTCGTTATAGAAGAAGCAAGACATTTTCACAGTCATTTTGTTGAAATGGTAATAGATTACTAAAATAAATGTAATAACAAGTACAAAATAGTTGCTATTCCTCATCAGTTTTATTTCCTTCTGTGCTTCTTGATAAAAATAGTGCTTTCTGAGAACATCCCAACTTGACTTCCTGTGTGATTTGCCTTGGACATTAGCCATATTACAGATGGAAAGAAGGTGCCTTAAATGTGTTTACTACTACACAATCCCCCAAAGAGTGTTGTTTTTTTGTTAGAATCCTCTTTGCTATAAGTTTAGCATAATAATATCATAATTTAGGATTTTAAATACATCACAGCACAGAGATAAAACTTGCAAAACCCCCCTTTACACCGGCAATATGTGATGTACAAAATCATTTTTAATGATTAATAAGTAACAATAAATGACCAGTGAACAATCAGAAAGACTGGATCTGGATGTGTTTAACACACTTTGCGATCACAGTTTAAATCTTCATTAGCATGAAAAAAAGATATTGTACATTTGAAGGTCTTTCTGTAACTACGAGCTTTAACATAGCAGATCATAGGAATGCAAATGTTAGTTGTATTTTGCATGACACGACTTCTGATTTAAAACCTCCGAAACACTTTATGCACATTACAATAAATCTTATAATGTCATGGTCTGGTCTGTTTATCTTTTCTCCCACCACAGTGTTTTCAGTTTCAGGAAATGTAGGTCACTTTGACTAGTGAGAAACAGCAAATACCACACATTATAAAACACTGTGTGCGTCCTCCACACATACCAAGCAAGACAGTCTATGACTTTTAATATTTATTTCCTTAACTTACAGTAGTTAAAGCTTTTCAATGGTTTAACAGAGATAATGAAATTAAAGCTAGGGTGCGAAATGTTTTACTATTTTGCTTAAAGTTTTACTATTTTGCTTAATTAATTAGCTTAAAGCTAATTAACTAAATGCTCTAACACAAAAATAGAAATCACCTGTCCCCTGAGGACTGAAAAAGGACCATCCAGTATTTTAACCATATCTTTCTAAACTATTGGATGGTAAATGTGTCTGTCACACTGAACTGTCTGAGAACAAAAACTGAGTTTCTGTGCAGAAAAAAAGGGGTTTGGACTTTTGAATCGTTTACTTTCAAAATGTTTTACCTGGATCTCCCACCCCACCTTTGACAATGCAACACTAACTGCAGCAAGATTAGCACTGCGCTTATCTACCCGGTAATTCTATACAGTAAAACAAAAGCTAAAACTGGTTTAATGCAATACTCATGATTAATGATGCAAATGAGCTGTAGCAAGACGGGCAACAAACTCGCTACCCAATAATTCCTTGACACTCTTGATTTCTGTTTTGGAGTACTTAAGTGTATTTTAAAACAATATCATGTAGGAAAGATATTAGTTATGAGCTTAGGAAAGTAGCTGTTGCTAAAGAGCAACATTTTACAGCGAGAAAGATTATTCACAAAGGAAACATATGTAAGATCTTTCTAGGAGTAGAGATAGGTATCAGTTCAGTAAACATTTTGAGTAATAATTTTAACAAAGGGACAACAAAAAACAAAAATTGACTTGGTCGTCTGTAGGGGTTGCCTGACAAAAGACTTTTCTTTTAAAAAGAAAATAGTAGAAACGTTTAGATTTGTTAGGTTGCATCTAAAAAAAAGCTTCTGATGAAATGTTTCTCATACAGTGAGTTCAACATTAAGCCTATGATTCAGGCTCACTATGCACTTACAGGATGCAGGTGCTTTGCAATGAGATCATGAGCTCATGTTATAGTCATTCTAAAACTCAGCCATATGACAAGATGATGACCACATGCACCACAGCAGTGGGTGGTTGGACTTTTAAAGTGCTTTACATAACAGGAAAATATCTATGCACATAAACTAGATCACGTCAAAGTTCCTTCACAGTGATGAAAGATTTTGCAATACACAAACATTTTTCCAAGTTATTGATGCGAAAGGTGGTTCAACAAACTAGAAATGCTGGGGTACACGGTTTGCTTCAGTATTGTTACCCAGTTTATTGAAAATAGAACATGTTATGTGTTGTTCTGCTGAGGTTTCTTTGACATTTGCAGACATCCTTTCTACTTAAAGGATGACATAAACTTACTTTCATATGATTGTACATCTGACATGCTATCCAGTTGTCTGAAAAAACATTTTATTTATAAAGCATACTGTGCTTCATAGTTTATTCTATTAAACAACACAACTTGAACTAAAGTACTTTGCAATAAAAATCATGACAAACACAAAGACCAAAAAACACGTTATTCTATTCAATAAGTGAAGCACAATGAAATACAAGGAAAAAATTAAAAGGCATCAAATCATTGGTGATCTGTCTCATGTAGCTTATTTAAAGACATTTTTAAGCATTGAAATCAACTTCTCTTTGAACTCTCGACAGAGGAAGATGTACAGAAGAGGGTCCATGCAGATGTTTGTCGTAGCCAGCCAGAGGCTGAGTTCCTTTGCAATACTAGTCAGCAAGTAAGTGTAAGAACACGTAGCATCTGAGGATGAACTGACTTGTTGGAACGTGTATGGGATCCGGATTAAGTGGTATGGACCAAACGCCACAAAAAACACAATAATAACCAGAAAAACACGCAGTTTGACTTTCTGCTTTCCCTGGCTGTTATTGCTGCCGGAATTTCGATAAGACTGAATAACTTTTTTTGTGATGCAAATGTAGCAAACCACAATGACCAAACTGACAAGCCAGAAGAAAACATTGAATAAAAGCGATGTTTTTTTATGGAACTCTATCCCTTCTGGACCTTTTAGTTCCATACAGCTGCTGATCTTTGTCACATTGACTGGTGATTTATTAGTTAAAATGATATTTGGTAAACCTGTGCCTATAAATATAATCACCCAGACTGAGCCTGACACTACTTTGCTAAAGGTCAAACTCTGACCAAACCTGCTGTGGGGCATCATGATCTTAAAGAAACGGTCCAGACTAATAAACCCCAGCAGAGTAATGCATGTGTACATTGTATTGTAGAAGATGACCAGAGTAAAACGACATAGTGAAATAGATAAGAGATCCCACATTTCTGGTAAGTTGCTTGAAGCTATGATTGGGATCATCAAGGTCATAATGATGTCAGCAGCTACTAGATTTTTCAGGTACACCACAAAGGTGGTGGTAGATTTAAGGTGCAAGGACACCCAAGCAGCCATGACATTCAGGAATAAGGCTACAGGAAACACCGAAAAGTAGAGAGCAGGGATTAAAAAAGGACTGTAAGGTAAAACCTCACATTTGGAATCATTGCGAGATGTCTGACTTGATGGTTTCACTTCACCTGAAAAAAAAGAAAACAACACACAATTCACATGTTTTTAATGTCAGGGCTCAGCATAGACTTTGCAGTACATACAGTCTTTTTGCAGGATCATTTTAACAATACATTGTTTTCTTTTAATATATCTTCATCTAAGGACAGTGTTTTTTATACTCACTCTGAAGGTTTTGAACATTGGAATCAATGTACTCATCCATCATCTTTGTTTTACATTTGATCAGGCTGACGACTATGCAAAACAAATTAAACACTGTGTCATTTATTATGTTACTGGCTAAACAGACAAAAAAACACTATTTTTAACTAAAAAGTGTCAGTTACATTAATCAATCTGAAGAAGAGAAAAGTCAAACAAAATAATTTGCGAAGAAACTTTTAGCCTCATTTGTCCTGCTCAGCCTAGTAAGGCGAGTGTGACAGAAGGATAAACAATAAACAGCTGAAATATTCAAAATAATAAATATCGTTATTTTTTAATGAGCTTGTTTTATATATATATATATATATATATATATATATATATATATATACATACAAACAACTTTAATGCTTTCGCTTTAAACACCTTTCCCTGATTGATGAAATAATTATATATATGTGACAGTACCCTGCCTCTCGCTTGCTATTTTCTGGTATAGGCTCAGACTCCCCCGTGACCCTGAATTGGACTAAGCGGTATAAAAAACAGATGGATGCATAATTATATTTATATATTATTAATAACTTACCTTTGATGATAGGAACCTCTCCCCTCGAACACCGTTAAATAAATGAGTGAGCATGAGCCTTGTACTCAGATGGTTGGTGTTTAAGAAACACTGCTTATTTCCCTAGTAAGCAAATCAAAGGTTCAGTTGCGTTAAGACTGGCAATTTATCAGGACATATGCAAAAACAGGAAAAGCACAGTGGTCTTTACCAAATGCAAGACTGATGTCATACAAACAGCCGGTGGAGAGAAACTGGAGCTGCGATTTGTTATAAAAGATTACTGTTTTTTCTTTTTTGAGCTGCCCATGACTCAGACATTACTGTTGATGCCTCACTTTATATACTGTATTTGGACAAGTAATTATATACACTTTTAAAGACAGGTACTCTTTAGCATTATAATAATCCTATGATTTATTACTATTATAAACATTTGACATGCTAATACTGATGTGGCATCGGTCCCTGTCTTCTTTGTTACTGACAAATTTTATACTCTCATATTAGATATTACAGAAAATTCAGTTATTTTATCAGTTATTTTAGTTTTTATATATTGTAAAACAACAGAAATGAAATAAATATAATATATATAACAAAATTCACAGATTCTTTAAAGCAGCAGACTTTTGTTGTCTCCTTGCTTCTACTGAAGGGGAGGTAATCTAAAATGCTTTTCAAACAGTCTTGAAAGAGTTTCTGAAGTTATTGAAAACTAATTGGTTGTTTTTTTTCATTCAGTTTCTTGTCTAACTTATCCAGACCATCTAATTTGGGTTAAAGTCAAATCATTGTCAAGGGACGCATCATTTCAGACACCACTTTTCAATCTACTTTCCTCGTTCGAAGAAAAAAGAAATACTGACACCACAAAGTGGTGAATGGCATGCAAATGTGCCAGTCATGCTGGTCATGCCTGAAGACTAAAGATAAATCCTAAACCAACAATGTAAACTTTCAAACCAATTGAGTTGAAGAGCAAATTTCCACTGGTAAAATGTCTTGTATTTATTTTATTAGCCTCTCGCAGTAGTACATTGTTCAGGAGCAGTTTGATTGTGAGAGTCTGACTTGCACAATTTCCAGCTGACACTTGGTTGTGTCAGTCATTTAACCAGTCAAGTACAGTAACAGCTCCAACAAAAGGCACTGTGAAAAAGCTTTAAGTTAAGTCAGACAATTTAGTTTGAAATAGTAAGATGAGCCCAGGTGTGTAAATGAGGACTGTAATCCTCTTACTGCAGCAGCAGATGTTGGTTAGCTGTGGAACATTTATTGTTTTAGGTCAAAATGTCTGCTTTGGAAATGTTTTATAGGCAACACCGAAGGCTGGAAACCCTAATGAGCTTATCCTCAGTCCTTAAAAAATTCTCATGTCCTGTAAGACAATAAAGTGTGCTTTTAATTTTGTTAACTGACTTCATCTTTATTGCTTAACCTAATAACAAACTGAGATCAAGTGGTACTGCAGTTACCAATCAACTTTTGACTGGGAATATATATTATTATTATTTAGATCTAGTGAGATAAACTACAGCTTCCACGCGACCCTGAAATGGACCTGCACACGTTTTGTGCAAACCTTTATTAAAATTAATATGCATAGAATCAAAGACACAATATCAATGTACAAATAAATGGGTGAATGTAGCTTCTATTGTGCAGCATTGCGACAAGGCTGGACTAATTGTTTCCTGAGGCCAGTATTTTACTATTCAACTCAATACAAAGTGTAACCAAATAAATAGTAAACACATTAAAAAGCAATAAAAGCGAAAGAATATGCTCATATGCTAAAGTGGTTGAAATAAAAAAGAAAAAACATATCAATAGATAGAATTATCTTGTCTATTGAAATAATCACTACTTTCATACTTAATCATCACTAAGACTGATTCAGACTTGAATTTGTGTTTTCATGTGATTTGACCTAATTAATTTACAACACCATAATAAATGTGACTAACATAGCTTATCAAAAGAAATTTAAAAAAGTAATAAAATAAATACGTTTACAGATTCTTTTCTTTTTGTTTCGAGCCCATTATTGTGTATAACACCAGTAGCTGCTTGTCCTTATTACATCACTAGATGGCTGTACAGCCCAACATTTAAAAACTAAAGCTTATTGTCAGAAGTTCATTTTCCTGTATTTTGGTCTGTATTCCTGAGTTTCATTGAATGATCTTGACCTTCCTTAAAGTTAATATCTTCACAACTAATTATTGACGTTCTTCAGTGGTGAAAACACTTTTTTTGCAGAATATAATAGAGAAACTGCTGCTTTTCATCATGTTGATCAGTTTTTCTCTGTACTCTTTGCACAAGGAAATAAAGAAAAAAGTCCATGCAAGTTTTGGTTGAACAAAACCAGATGGCTAATTCACTTGCCACACTTAATATAGTTTCATTGCAAATATCAGTTCTGATTCAGGATACAAAAGCTAAATAAGTGCAGAGGCAGCAAACATAAAATATACTAAAAGAATCTAAAAGATCGGGCTTGTTCTTCTTCTTTCCTTATTTATTGTTGCTCCCAGTTTTTCTGAAGGACTGCAGGACTTTCATGGTGGTGCAGATGTAGGAAAAGACCATTTATGAGGGAGAGTATGGGACAGTATTCTGAAATACCCTCTCATAGACACATGTGAAATTAAATCATTCACACAACATAGTGAAACCGCGCATACATTATAGTAAAAACATTCACATATTATAGTGAAACATACTAAAACCCTCACATATAACATACTGAAACCCTCACATATAACATACTGAAACCCTCTTATATAACATACTAAAATAATCTCATGTACTGAAATATCTTCTTATATACTATAGTAAAATCATGTACACATTATAGTGAAACTTCATAATCCAAATTTTACAACTGTATGTAAGAGGTATTCTACTAGTGTATGTGGATTAGTTAGAATGATACTTGGTATGGCTGTACTGCCAAATAACACAATGCAAACCAATTAGGACATTATTATATGAACACTGCATTTTGTACCAGAAGCTTTCCATGTGCCCTAGCAATTCTGAAGAAGCAGTCTTAGCTGTTCAGTCCCATCAAAGCTATGCTGATGCTGGTGTTAAAAATTACATCAGTGTAACTGCACCAGGTAATATGCTTACTGCCCTTAGAGGGAGTGTCAGTGTCATGAGCATGTCTGCTACCATCGGCTGTTTTACATACGCGATAAAGGCAGAAATGGACTGGAGGTGCAAAGACATCCACACTGCAACTCCTCTAAAAACGAATGCAATGGGAAATTTGAGGAAAAGGACGTAAGCAACAACCATAGTCAGGAGAGTGATGGGATGTGTTGTTCTGCATAATCTGTGAGAGGACATGAAAGGATCAGATAATTCATTGAACAGTGCAGGCCCCGTAGTCTACACCCACATGTAATTCGTCGCATTCCTGACAGATTTTGACACTATTTGAGTCCGCTCGGGACAAAGTCAGGAAGAACTTGTGAAATCAGCTGGAACGAGGTCCTTCCTGATTTAAGACTTCCATATGCTTTACATATTTTCCAGCTTGCCCATCTGGATCTGATTTTCATTTGTCATTAGTTCAAAAAGCATTTGTAGCTGTTTGTTTATGAATGACAAGCCAGAGCATTTGAATGCTTTCCTGAAACTTGATGCTCTCATGCTTGATATTGTGTATTAGAAGTTATA
>JBAMHX010000010.1:13831408-13853251 GCA_037177515.1 Pseudomugil tenellus | reverse complement strand
TATATGTCCTGCTTTGACTTTTTTCATTTAGGTAACAAATATTGTGCAATTTTTCCTATATTTATAGTAGCTTAAAATATTAAACTTTACAAAATTTTACAGAAACATGCAACACTGATCAGTCTCATGTATTATTACAATGTCAGGCTTTTATTAAGATACTTTTTCAGTGTAAGTGTAAATGATCACAAACAGGAAGGAGCAAAGGTCAGGCATGGAGCGAACAAAAATGAGCTGTCATAGCGCTTCATATTCCTTTTAAATAGGAATGAAAAATGTTAAAATGGTGATACATATACACTTTTTCCAAAAATGGTATAGATTTGAAGAAAAATTAAGCTGATCTTTACAATAACAGTGGTCCCTGAAGGAGAAGAAAAAAGCAAAAAAAAAAAAAAAACAGACAGTTTTTTTCATCTTTTTCATATTATTTTTAATAAATAAAATAATAAATTTTTAATAAATAAATATTTGGTCATAACTATCATTTGTATCTGTTTATCAACTGCTGTACAAAAATGTATACTTCTTTGGCAGGGAGAAATACATTCTGTGAGGCAAATCAGAAGTTTTGGCAATTTTTCTTCTTCCTTATTGACCCTTTACCTTTTCTCAGTCTTCACATCTGGAAGTTTTATGATCTTCACGTTCACTCTAAACTGGAAACAGTTTAGAAAGAAAAAATGTCTTGTAAGCAGATGGCAAGATGGTGCTGTTTAAAAAGCACATGGTAGTGTTCATGACCTACAACATGTAGAAGTACATAACCTGGTATTCACTTGTACTTCTGAGGTTCACCCATGTAAATATTTGAACAAATTTGATAGTCTTTGTTTGCGGGGCGCCTGGGAGGCCAGTTAGATTTTGGGGGGCTGGCCTAGCCCCTTCCAGGTCACCTTTCAGTCCCATTCATGGTGCTAATTTGACGATTACTTTCAACATTTTATAAATACACTGAACAGATCTTTACACAGTTGACAATACATTTCCAGGTACCATCTGATTACAAAGGTCATTGCTAAAACAGCATGAGCAATGCACCCTAAGAAATGTATACACTCAGTTATGAACCCAATTTGTAGGAAGTATGTCAAGTTACAGACTTTTATCCAATTCCTAAAAATGCTAAGTTGTTTGTCTTCTCCTCACGTGACCCAGGCTGCCTTCTTCCCTGGATTTACTCAAAAAGTACCAGTTTGCACGAAAGTGCTGCAACTTCCTGTGTCTGGATGAAGATTGGTATCATCAGCAGTATTCACTTCCTAAGTTAAAGCTTATCTTAATATCTGTTTGCACACTTCATGGTCTTTAGTCTTTATTTTAAGATTAATTTCATTATATTCAAAGTACTCTAAGACCAAATTCCCAGATCTCCATATTTGTTTCCAGCGCTTTCCACAGCTCTGAGCCCCACTAATCTCTTTCTGATCAGCAGCTTAACATACTGCATTTCAGTTTAACACCAACTTCAATAAGATGTATGCAGAGAGAAAATTAGTCACTTTTCGATAAAAGCACATATTTTGCACACATTTGCTTCAGTAGTTAGGTTTCAAAATCATTAACAAGTGTCTCTATTCCACCCTCCTCTATTTGTTTGTATTCATTTGCATGAATCATTCACAGAAAGGCGTAATAACATGAATTTTGAATGCACAGTTGCAAACTAACACGCAGACACATGCAAAGTTGCACTGGAACTACACTCATTGTAGCTTGTGCCAGCTCCCTCTCTGACAGGCAGGAACACAGAAATGATGAGAGGAAATAAAAATAGCCCTTCACACAAGAATTAACTGAATTTCCATTTAAACCCCTCTGAGCCTCCACATCTTCCACATCACCCCTTGGCCTTTGGGTCACCACCTATTTAATTTACTTTCTGTCAATTGCCAGACCACAGGTCGACCAAACACAGCTGCTGTTTTGCCTGCAGACTCAAGATAATCCCCTTTTTCACCTTGTAGATGGAGAAAAACTATTCTCGGTGGGATATTACCTTCAGCTGCCCTGGTAGGAGCAAAAATAATCTTTGGTAAAGCCACATGTGGTTAAAGCAACTATGAGATTGAGGGAAAAGTGACAGATAGAAAAACAAGAGCTGTGCCAATGATCTAAGGAGATCTAAGGAGGTGAGCTGAGCTGTGACCTCCGACCCCTAACAACAGCCAGTAACTGATCACAGAACCATCTTGACAGGCAAAGTACACAATAATGGAATATCACGTTGACAGAGGGAGAAAAAACAATGATGGTGGCCCGTGTTTTTAGTTTGCATGTAGCTGTCTATGTATGTATGTTTATGTATATACATTTCCTCTGGCAGGTTTTCAAATTTGTTTCTCCACTCATAGTGGAAATGTGTAGGTCACGATTGTTTTTACAGTGTGAGATTTCTTTAGGCCCTGCTGGTGTGCAGTTCATTGTAGGTTCCAGCATGTCTGCCTCCCATATGGTTATCCACACTGACATATGCAAAGCTGCTCATAGGGATAGGAAGATTGTTGTGACTGAAAATACTGTGAGCTGCAGTGTTTCTAGCTTTCTGTTAATGATTATACCACATTTGCTGTCATACTCAGCTTGTGCATAAAGTGCCCGTTCCTGATTGAAATCAAAACTTCATTGAAATGTGTTTTATTTTTCAGGATATTTGATGCTTTTAGGGAAATAGCGAACTCAAGTACATCCTATAATTTCTTATGAATCCCATGAGTCCAGTATGAGTGTGTTGGCTGCCTGGATCACAACTGTTCGAATGCACATGGACTCCAAATCTCAGTGACATCAGTGTGTCCAGCCGGCTCCTGAGAATTTACTGGCAAATGTGAAGCTTCAGTTTATCGCTCACATTGATGTTTTCCTAGCAACTGCTTTTATTTGTCATTCTAAACCAGTACTTTGGTCTGATATCTGGCAGATGCATCATGGACTGATCCACAAAACACCACCTGGCTTACATGAACGGTCCTCCTACAACTTCAAACAAATTATTTTTCAGAGTTCCCTGTGTGACTGAAAATTTGATCACGGAAACATAAATATGTAGATTGTATCAATGTGGACGTGGTTAAGCGTGGATGTTTTATCCCCGGTGTTATGTTTATTTCTGTACATGATTAGGGATTGTTTTAAATCTGTAATTGCTTTTGTGTTGCTTTAGTTAGTCTCCTTGAAACTTGACAGCTCTTCCTATAGTATGATTTCCTAAATTAAATTTATCTGTATTATCTTGTTGACTTTTAATACAACGGAATCACAGTAAAATGATGTATTGAATGTATTGCGAGTTATTGCGACAGTAATTTGAACATGTTGGAACTGATATTATAAAAGTTTAGTTTGCCAATGTTTTGTTTTGACACAAGTATTTGATGGATGACCTTCAGTTATTTATGTGTGGATTCCAGCAGGCTACTATGTCAGCTATTTAATATAATTATACAGCGAGAGAACTACAAAATAAAATTTTAGCTCTACATAACTACATAACTATATAGTTTGTTAAATAGTGTAAGCTAGCAGTGAAATTAATAAGTGCACCTCAGGGCTGTTAATGTTCATTTTACAATGACCCTCCATACTAAAGCATTCAGGAAACAAAAGGCAAATGACACTGTAAAATATAATACAGGCTTACCTTTGATGATGTTGTCTCAAAAACAGTTTTTTTTAAAGAGGAAACAATCTTCTCTTGGCATTAATGGATCTATAAGTGTGAATAGTGCACACTTCCGTATAGAGCTATAAACTTAAATTACATAAATTGTAACTTCCTGGAGCAAACACAGAGCAACAACAGTTTCCAAAACTTGTTGGCCTTATTCTGTTTCCTGTTTTCTGATCTGGAGACTTACAGCGACACGGTCAGCATTTGCACACATTTCCATGATTGTTGCAGTGACTTTTCTGAATAATGTAGTCTAACACAAATATGTTTTTCATTAATGCAGTTAATAACACTAATTGGAAAAAATAAAGCAAATCAGCTTTTCAAGACAATAACTCACTATCTTCAGCAGCAACAAATTACATCTAAGTATTAATTCATATGTACCAGAATATGCATGATCATAATGGAATATTTTAACCAATTAGATGTTTTTGGCATTTATTTGATCATTTAGTTTTATTTTTGCAGAAGATTGTCATTTTGAAACCTTAATGGTGTTAATGTTTGTCTTCTCCTTTTGGCAACCTGCTTGAGAGTTGAGGATGAAAAGCTAAACCATGAGAATTGGAAAAAAAGTGGATAACAGTTCTCTTTGAGAGATTGGCTGCATGCATATTTGTCAGGATGACTCTGTGTGCTCAGCAAAGATTTCTGTGCACACTGTGAGCAGCAAGCAGGCCAAGGGACAGATCCCAACGTGTCGGTTTCATTATTAACCACAACGGTGGAGAAATATTTGTAAGGTCACACTCATTAACAAAGAAGGTGTTAGATTCATGCATAAAGGTTAAAGTCTCAGATTTAAATCTTAAACACGTATGAGGGCTTAGAGGGAAGCAAATAAAAGGTAAGTCAAATGCAGCATATGTGTTCAATTAGGGTATGACTGTGTTTGTTCGTGCCTTGGAGACAAAATAAGTGTTGTTGTAAAATGCGCAGGAGAACGTCTGGAGAAATGTTTACGATCCAAATGGCCCACATGACTTCAGTAGCAGCTGCTGAGCTCAGAACCATTGCCAGTGTGTTTCTCCTGTGAACTCACCATGCTATATAAGGTTGCCATTTATGTCAGGCAGACGGGCAACAACAGGTGACCAAAATGATGTCATGTGCAATGCTTTAAAACCAGACCTCCTCTTTATTTACATCCCGAAAACACTATTTATCTTTTGTTGTTTGGGTTTCTTAGATACTGGATGACTATTTTTCCAATCGAAAGATCTTCATATTTAAATTCTAGTTACTGTTTATTTTGTCAGCTGCCTTACAATCAGCTTAGAGTAATGTTTGAAGATTAGACTGTTGATGCCACCTGTTGGTTACCTTTCAGGATAGCAGCCATAACCTTAACAACAATTTATAGTTTTTACATTATTAATAGTTTGGATACTGAAATCTGAGTAGTTTCTAATCTTTAATGAGACCTTGTCTATAAAAAAAATGTGTTTACGTGTTATACAACTGTAGAAGTCATTTGCATAAAGCTGTCCAAAGCAAAGACTTATACTGCCGTCTTGTTTTTATTTATAGTTGTTCAGTGTTTCCTCAGCTTTGTGTGTGTCAGCTCCTCCAGATTGCATCTAAATTACATTCACTGCCCTTACAGTGGAGTGGTAAATTAAACATTATTTCCAGAGGCACGGAGGAAATGCTGAGTGTGGATCTGTCTGACAGAAGGAGAGCAATCTACCAGCAAATTACTCTCTTTTTAAACTTTCTCCATTTTGTGGTATTTTCTATTTATTTTTTTAAATAATTTGATTACATATCAATAGTGTTTGTAGAAACAGAGAAACAGGAGGAATGGAGTTGTATAAAGACTGAGGATGCCACAGCTAAGCTATTACGAATGCTAACACGATAAATGCAAGCTCATTAAAACTAACATTTAAAATGTATTTATTTCCCACTCAGTTTTCTTTACGTTCTGTTTCAAAAAGACCATACTTAATAACTACTTGGATAAAAGTGACAGGCGGAAACATAAGTCTGTGCTGTGAATTAGTGACACCACTCAGTGCAGCCTATTTGGGCAAAGCTAGCTTATTTAAAGATTTTCTTTTTGCCTGTTGAGATTCAACATTTTAGAAGTACTCTGATGTTTTAAGTTTAGTGTTTGTGTAACTTAAGACAAAATGATTGGGTGTACAGCAGAACACTTTACCAATTCACAAGGATATTCGCTGGGGACTAAAGCCCACATCTGTACCCAATCAGATTGGAGAATCCCTGCTGAAAGTTTTCGGGCCTCCGGGCAATAACTGGAGAATATGTTGTCATTACAGTGGGAACACCAGTTTTTGTGATACGCGTAGGCTTTGTAAACCAAGGCTGACACTTGCTTTATTTATTAGGACCCTCTTGCAGTTAATGCTCACCATATTCACTTTCTGAAACCTTTGGCCAAACTATGACAAATGCTGGCTGGTTTATGTTAGCGCATTCTTAGTGCCTGGCTCATTTACTATAACTCTGATCTGTGAGGCTCCCATCGTCTTTACCCTTTGAACTTATGAAAATATCAGAAAAAGAAAACGATATGGCAAGTAGGGTGCAACTACATGCTGTCCTATTACATGTCAACCATTGTTCAAAATGCTTCATTAACTGACCATGCTTAGATGCTAAATATTAGCTGAGATCGAAATGGATAGATCAAGGAACTTGGAACCTCCATCACAGACCGACACATCTGACCTTGAAGAGAGGTGCAAAGGTGGATTTATGTAACTTGTGGTCGAAAAGCGGAGGTGCAGATTTTGAAATGTTGGTGTGAAATTCCAACAAGATCACGGGTACTAAAAGAGATTCTGATCTTTCATATAATCCTCTGTGTTCACAAGGCTGTGTGTGATGAAATGGTCAATTTTTAACATTAAAAGAAAAAAGAGAGAAAAAAAGAAGCTAGAGATTCACTCAATTCCACTGAGGCCTTTACATATCTGATGCTTCAAAGAAAAAAAAAAAACATTTTAGTATTAACAGAGGACTGTGTGAAGTCACTGTTGGTCAGCTCCCAGTAGTACTACCCTGAGAGCTCAGTTTCCATGTTCCTGCTGCTAACATTCTAGTTTAGGTATGGAATTCAAACCACAGACCAAAGTATGTCTCACTCTACTCTGGTTTCCCTTGTCTGTAAACTTTTCCGCTTTCTTTCCGCTCTTCCTGAAAGCTCCCTTTCTTGCCTTTAACTGTCAGGCCTCATTTAAACTATTTTTCAAATGAGTGTACATGACATCATATTCAGTGTGAAAAAAATATAAGTGTCTGATTCAGATTAATTTGAATTTGTAGTTTTTAAAGGTCAAATGTTGAATGACCAAAAACTAAACTTTACATTTCATCTTGTGATTTTAAATAAAATGCAAACCTTACACTGGGCACTAGCTAATCTTTTCAACCTGTAAGTCAATGTTAAACACAGCAAAATGGATGTAATGCATGGTGGATAAGCAGATTAAGCACAAAACATCTACATAGAAGTTAAATTACTGTTGTGTCTAAAAACACAACAGTAATTTGTTCTTATTCTCAGATGTAAGTCGCTTTCGAGAAAAGTGTCTGCTTAGTGACTGTAAAGATAATGTAAAACAATGCTATATACCAGTCCTCGCTGATTTATAATATTTTTCAACATCTTCAAGGAGGTCAAGGAATGTCTGTGCTTCAACCTACCTCCTGTAGTATAAAAGCAGATTATGTTTATTTATCTTTTTACATGGTGGTAGAGTCCATATCTTACTTCAACAACTTGTGACTAGAAATGGTTGCGCTCTCTGAGTTGGGTTTTGCCAGAGGTTTTGCCTTCCTCTTAAAAGGTAGTTTTCCTTCCCGCTGTAGCCTCATGCATGCTCAGGATGGGAGATTAGATCTAAGTCAAGATTCAATGCAATCTTATGGTATCCCTTAGCTAGGCTGTTCATTATAAATTGGCTCAAACTGATATCTGTGTAAAGCGCCCTGAGATGACATTGTCATAAAGTAGCACTATACAAATAAAGCTGAATTTGAATTGCAATTTGTTTCAGAGGAATTTGTTAAAATTTGTTAAAACTCTCAGAAATTTACATGTAAATACTATCACACCCCAAACAAATCACAAAACCAGAACTGAACAAATAAACTTTTCATCATCCACAGGGGGCATGTGGAGCACATGATAAACAGTCTGTTTGAAACATTGTGCAGCCAGATACAGACTATGTGGTGCTTTGTAACTACTTTGATTATTGCTAAGCTCACATACGAAAGCACTTTGCTCTCAAATCATGAAGCAAGTAGCCAGCATTCCAAAGTTTATGGAAGGCAATTCCCTCTTTCCTCATATTTGCTCGGGTCATATCACACTGCTCTGGAATAGGTCTAGACTTTGGAAAATACTTTGTTTTTTTCCCTTAAGATCTAAAAAACTGATTTATAGGAACACATATGTTAAAAATAACCACTGACAACTCTTAAATCTATTAAAAGGTAGCTTTAAGAAATTGAATTGAGCCCTGTTTGGTCTTTCAGGCTCTGACACCATGTCAAGCAAATCTTCTGATAAATATGAATCGGGAGCATTCTGTACCACTACAATGAGTTTAATGAAAGTAAAGTGAATACATGGTTTCCTCACTCTCATCCATAAAGTTGAGGCAAACAAGGAAAACCTTTTTTCTTGTCTCTTACTTAAACAGAAGATGAGAAGTCACAGCATTATTTATTAGACCTTGTGCAAAAGATGCTGTCATTACCCACAACTGGTGCAATTTAACTATGTGAAATTGCTTCCAGTTGTTATTCTTAAGACACAGGTTATATATCTTAACATGACATTGGGATGTAATTAATTCCTTCGAACAAATAAAGATGGAGAATCTACTGGGTAACCTAAATGATTTGTTCCTGGGAAATCATCTCAGTTAAATTTGATACAAGAAGTGTCTTTCTTTTCAGACAGATTTTTTTTTTTTATAATGACATACATTTTTCTCAAATAAACTTCATTATCATAAAAGTTTAACTTTTCCCCCCTTCTGCCTTTAACCTATCCTTCCCCATTCAGATCAGCTTGCAAGAGGTTAGTAAAATCAGCACACCATAACAAACAAAAATCAAAGCCTCCCTTGTGGCTCCTGCACACTAAAGTGTTGGGTGAAGGGCTGTTTTCACAGCTGGAATATTCAAACTCTGCCTGGACAATCACAAAATCACCCAGACCCACCACTTCCCATGATGTCCGGTACAACTAAATGATTCTAATGACCTTCATTACAATATTTTATTAGTCCACTGGTAAAAGATATGCGTCAGACATATAAGAGTTTATGTGTCATACCAATAAATAGTAACAAGAAATGATTCATATTAACTTTTCCTTTAATAGTTTCTTCCTCTATGTAAAATTAGATACTACAAATATATACATCAATATAGTGTAATATTATACAGTAGAAAAATGTATAGCATTACTTTAAATATGGTTTACAACACAACAGATTGATGGTTTATCTATGAATTATTGTGATGCCGAAATAAGCAGATAAATCTGCTTTGTTTTTATATGTAAAGACAATACAGAAACTACAACAAAGAAATCTGATTCTGGCATAAAAGTGTGCTGCTGTCTATCCAGATATATTTCCAGTGTAAGACAAACCTCAAAACCTCTAAACCTTATCATAACCTCTAAAGTAAAGCTGTAAAGTTAACAGAACTACTTCTAAGACATAATTCACAACACACTGTTCCTATTGTCTATTTAATTTATCCTTAAGTGACAAAAAAATGTGCTATTATAGCAACAATATGTGAAAATGTCTAAACGAAGTTCAAACTCTTTTTCTCTCTGATAATTTGTTACACATTTCTTTTCCATTTCGGTATGAACTGTAATACTATCTATCCCCATATTACTACACTTAATGTCTGGTCAGAGAAGCCACCCCAGGTTCAGCTTCAAGACCTCGGTCCTGTTCTTCCCATGTAAACTAATCCCACTGAACACCTCTATAATATGAATTTACCAAATGCTGTATTTGTGTTACAATAACACCTTGGTAGCTCGAGACTAGATCTTTCGGTATTTTTTTTAAAAAAAAAAAACATTTTATAATACATTTGCCTCTTTTTCTTGTGCAGTTTTCTTTTGTATTCCGCCTCCCACACCCCACCCCCAGAAGTCATAGTCCCCATAAATTCATATGTCAGATATCATCAACAAAATATCACGTGAATAAGTCTTTTCATCTTCAAAATCCAGATATATTGTCTTCTTTTAAACTACAAGAACATATATGATCTTTGAGTCTGTACCAAGAAGATTCTTTGCAAAGCACTTATATAGACCAGAGTCTGATACTGTGGGCTTCTGGATAATAAGCGTTCCCTGAGGGTGAAGCAACTCACTACCCAGAAGCCTTCCCTGCTCGGCTGCTGACAGAACTGAATGATCAGGAAGTTCCCAGCTGATCTCCGGCTTTGGGATCCCTGAGGCAGCACAGTTGAGCTGGATAGGCATCCCAGTTAGTGCCCTCACATTAGAAAGTGTCCCTGCAGTGATGCGTGGAGGATAAGCAATAATACTAACTGGGACATTGAGTATTGCCTCTCCAGCATCATTACGAGCTCTGCAGATGTAGTTTCCTCGATCGTGCAGAGTAGTATCCTGAACAATTAGAGTACCATTCCTTAGCAACTGATAACGGCCAAATACTTGAGGTCGGGTAAGAGTGTGGCCACTTGGAATAGTCCAGTAGATAGTTGGTCTGGGACTTCCATCTGATAGACAGTGAAGGTATAGAGGTTCCCCCAAAATGCTTTGTATAATACCTTTAGGCCTTGTCAAAATGTAAGGTTTCTGCCCAATATTCAGTATAATTAACTTCTCAATATAACCCAATAAGTTCTTGGCACCACATCGATACTTCCCAGAATCCTCTTTCTGAGAGTTGTAGATGACCAAAGTCCCATCATCACGTAGTTGGTGGCGTGAGTCTTGGCTGGATCCACCATTTAACAATGTTCCATCCGACAACGTCCAAATAATTTCTGGGATTGGTTGTCCATCAGCAGAACAATTCAAAACGATGGTTTTCCCAATTCCAGACATGATGCGTTCATTGAAAGGATTCTTGAAGATTGGCCTTCGGAGCATACTGGTAACTTCCAGCTGTACCACCAATGCTGCTTCACCCCTTGAATTTCTTGCCAAGCATACAAACTCTGCTGTATCTGTAGATCGCACATTGCGAATTTCCAGCGTCCCATTATGGTGGACATTAATTCTGCTGCCGAAATATGGTGCTTTCAGAAAAATGTTATCAGGCATAATCCAAGTGATAGTTGGAGTAGGATTACCCTCAGCCCTGCAGTTAATAAGTTTCCTTGAGTGTTTTGGAGCTATATCCTTAATTACAGTCCTATTCTGTTGATATCCATTAATCACTGGTGGATTCCCATCAATGTCCAATTTATAAACCTTTCTGTTTTCTCCTCCAGGATTCCGAGCCATACAAATATATTCCCCTGCATCAGTCAGTGTCACATCCCTGATATCCAAGGAACCATTGACATGCATTAAGTAGCGTTCATTTGATGCTGCTATTACGTCATTGGTGGGAAGCTTCCACAGGATCTTGGGTTTGGGCTCCCCAAATGCTTCACAATCAAAGCGAATATTTCCTCCAAGATTCACCTTGGCATAGGTCTTGTTAGGTGGATGTATCCTGGGTGCATCTGTCACCACGGTGATGTGCACATGCATCTCATCTTTTCCCACCTGATTCTCAGCATAGCAGGTATAATCTCCTTCTTCTGATATTCCAACCTGAACAAACAAGACACTGGTCAGACACTGAAAAGCTGTGATGTGTGTTTTATGTTTAATTTTGTGGTATACCTGGTTTACGTAAAGTGTTCCATTCTCAAACAGGGTGTAGCGTCGTGCTCGTCCCCCTCTATTTCTAGCGTCAGACTGCAGAGCACTGTTGACCACAGTACCATCTGGTAGACCCCAAGATATCTCTGGTTTTGGTGCTCCTGAGGCTTTACAGTCTACTTTCAAGTCATTACCATAAGGGACTTGTTTCTTCCCATAGAGCTTAGGTTCTATTTTGGCTGGCTTCATTGATATGCGGACTCTCATGATTTGAAGATCATCACCAATTGTGCTTCGTGCAACACAAATATAGTCTCCAGCATCTTTATCATTTACTGTATTAACAATAAGAGTACCATTTTCCATAACCTGAATTCTGCTGCCCATTCTGTAAAAACATATGACAAAAGAAAGATAGTTAGCATCCAGAGTTTGAATATAATGTGCTTAAAATACTACATATAATACTATATTCCTAAAACATAATGTTATTAATCTGTGTAATTTTAGTTTCATTCAACAAAAAATGATATAAAGGGATATATTATAAAACCTTTCCAAATGGCTTTAATAATTTAATTGTCAATGTTGTCATTTAACGTCCAATTGAACTGAATTTGATGATGCACTAAGCAACTCTGTATTGTATTTCCAAAATGACGCTATATGTCTTTATCAGTGGCTCCACTGTTTTTGGATCTAGGAAAACAGCTCAGAAAGTATTATACATACATTTAAAATTCTCATTAAACCTAAGACAATGATATGAAAATGAAAGCAAAATCTCAAACCACTACAGATGGTTTCACTGAGATCATTACGTGCCCCATTTTCTGATTGCTGCTGCAAATTCTTAATCTTTCGTACAAAGCTAAAAAGTAGGATTTATTTTTAAAGGTTTTAAAAAGTCAAATTTTTTCACCCAAGGTTTGTCTCCATTCTTCCTAAATGTTCACAATGTTTAGTTCAACTTTGAAAATGTACATGCTACTCATGCATTAAAAAAAGAAAATTGTGAATATTTTGCCTCTTAGATGATTGATGATAGGAATTGTTTACCTGTGCCAATAGTCAATAACAGTTTTTGAAGGTAGCTTCCAGATGATTTTTGGCTTAGGATCTCCTGTTGCTAAACAGTTTAGCTTTAACTGATCCCCAAAAGACAACTGTGTCACATCTTCTGATGTCTCCATTATCTGAGGTGCAGATGATTGTGTTTCTACTGTCAGAGTCACCACCCTTCGCTCTGAACCAGTGGAGCTGGTAGCTATGCATTCATATTTTCCACTATCCGCTGAAGACACATCTTTCATAATAAGTGTTCCATTCTCGTACATTGATATCCTTTTGTTTTTGGCATGCCTGTCAGAGCGAACAATTGATCCATCTTGGAGGACCCAGTGAATAGTTGGCTGAGGGGTACCATGGCCTGTGCAAGGTAGCCACAAGCTTTGCATCACACGTGATTTCAATTGCTGACGTTTGTCTTCTACAATACTTGGTGGAGCTGCCACCACTTGTAGTCGAACTGTAATAGTATCAGCTCCAGCTGGATTACTGGCGATACATTTATAATAACCTCGATCGTACACAGACACATGCTTAATGATCAGAGTCCCATCGGAAGTTACAGATACTCTTTCATTCTCTGTGTTTTGACCCCTGACTTGGGTCCTGTTAGCCAAAATCCAGGAAATCATTGGCACAGGCCGTCCCTCTGCTTTGCACTTCATCTCTGCAGTAGTTCCTGTATGAGATTTAATCTCTCGCATTTTTGGCTCCAGGATTCGTGAGGGGTAGGCTACCACAGAGAGAGTGACAAGAAGTTTATCTGATCCATGATTATTCTCAGCAAGACACAGGTACTGGCCTCTGTCTTTCATATTAGCGCTCTGGACAGACAGGGTTCCATTTTTCAACACCTCAAACTTGCCCATCCTTCCCTTAATGGTCATTGTGCCTTCTAAAAAAACAAAAATAAAAAAACATTCAGTTAGAAAACATACAGCAACTATATACTGCTTAATATAACATGGGCAAATAACCACTGCCCAAACATTGTGGGCCAGATTTACTAAAGGTTTGCATGTACTAAAACGTGTGCAAACCCATTGCACACGCTTAAAAAAAAGTACAAACTGATCTACTAACAGTGAGTAAAAGGGTTTGTGTCTTCCAAAGGTGCAAAATTGCGCATCCTCCTTGAGTTAGTACGTTTGCCTCAATTAATATGTAAATTGGGGCGTTCAGACGCAATTTTGCGTGGAGTGGGAGGAGAACATGTAAATATATGATTTTAGCACACGCAATGCGATTTATCAAATCTGAAAGTAATTTTGCTCGTAGAAACTGTGCCTATAATTAGCATATCTCAAAAGGACATGCAAACAGGGGCAATGCATATTGTGCACACATGACTGCAGTGATTGTTGCAATTCGAAGACATAGAAATAATCAAAGACGACAGAGAGAACGCATATTTCCTCCTCATGTTAACATGTTTGGAATGAGAGAGAAAACTAATTATTAAAACATATCGCCTATACAGCCTTACTGTTTTGGAGCTATTGGAGGAACTCAGTGCAGATTTGGAGCCAGACACAAGAAGGAGCCATGCATACCTGCAATAATTAAACTCCTAGCAAGTCTATAGTTTTTGGCATGTGGGTCATTCCAGCTTACAGTAGCCAACACAGCAGCGATCTCTCAGACACGTCTTTTACATGTGTTGACTGAATTCTTAAATGCAATGTCGCGCCGGATGGCAACGTTTACTAGGTTTCCAAGCTCTCGAGATTCTTTTAATAAAAGACAAAAGAAGTTTTTTTTGAGGTGGCTGGATTCCGGGGTGTTACAGGAGTCATTGACTGCACTCATGTGCAGCTTGTGCCTCCCGCAAACTCTGAGCATATATACAGAAACCAAAAACACACATTCGTTGAATATGCTGCGTTCCTTTGAGCTGCTGTCAGATTTATTTACTGTAGCTCTTTGGACATTTTATTGGCTTCTTCCACCAACACCTCTAATTCCATCGGATCAAACTTTTTCGCTTGGGGTTTTGTAAAGTTGTCATCATGAAAACCATGACGCACGCTAAATCCTCATTTAAATAGTCGTGTCTCCAACACTTTGCACCTGCTAACATTTGCGTGAGCAATCTTAGTAGATCATGTACTATTCACGGCCCCTCTCACACGCTAAATTCTAGATGGCACTCGCTATTTAGTACACGCAAAATGAGATCATAGTAAATTCGGCCCTGTGTCTGTTAATTAACCATCTGTGTATACCTTCTTTTTGCAAATATGTAATGCAATGCAGCATTTCATTATTGGAAAATCATACATTTACAAGATTAAATGTTTCTTGAAATATCAGATGTATGACATTTGTCTTACATAGCATTGTTAGGTAATTAAAAATTTTACGTGCAAGAAAATAGGGCTGTTATTTTTATTTTGATCATTCAGTTCAAAGTGTATGTTCTCATGTGGTAATATTAAGATAATATTAGAGTGTGATTGTACCTGTGCCTGGGGACAAACGTTTCCAAGTTATAACTGGTTGTGGGTTTCCAACAGCTTCACATGGTAGAAAAGCATCTGAGTTTGACAGAACAGTAAAGCTAGCTGCATTTCCACCAACTATCCTTGGCCTTTTTGTCACTGTCTTTGTAGTGAATTCCAACTGTGGAGAACTAGTAGTGGTAGCTTGGTTGCTACTGTCATGATTATTTAATGAAGAGATGTGCATCTTCTTATCGAATGGATTTGGGGTATTGTATCCTTTCTCAGCTGTGAAGATCGGAATTTTGTCAAAGGTAAGGCCTTCGTCCTCATTGCCTTCAGCACTATTGCTTTGCACTTTAGGTTGAATTCTCCTTGCTGAGTGTTTGATTTTGGTGTCGTAGCCCTTTTGCTGTATTGGTGGTCTGATGTTCCTGCGGGATCCTGTCTGTGTCATTGTGTGAAGTCGCATTGTGGTAGCTGGCACTAGTGGAAAAGAAGGTTTATAAGTTGTAGGTGTGATGATCAGATTTTTGGCAATCATGTTGTTAGAGAAACTACTGGATGTCCCTTCAAGTTCATCATTCAAGTCAATTTCTGCAGATGTTTGGTCAATAGAAGCCTCAAGTGCAATTCTGTCCTTTTTTCTAGATTGTGTGTGCAAGGGATTGTCAAGGGAAACAACGATTTGAGATTGTGTGCTTGCCTCGACTGTGGTTTTCATAGTTGTTACTTCTGTAGTTGAAACCACAGCTGTAGAAGGATGAGTTGTTTTAGCAATTCCAGGTTTCCTCAATGGTCTCCTGCCTCCAAAGGGCCTCTTTCTGCGCCCCTGTCTTCCCCTTGTTCCACCCAGCCTATGTCTGATTGCTAGCAAGCTATCAGGTAGTCCTCCAGAGCCAGATGACAAAATGACAGGATTTCGTACTGAATGTGGCTTGACAGTGGGTGGAGAAGGCAGAGTCTGTAATTCTGCAGGTGATTCTGCAGTGGTTGAGAAACTGGAGTAATAAGATGAACTTGCTGTAGTTCTATGTTGAAATCTTGGCCCCAGTGTTGTAAGCTCAAAATCTGCTGAGGATAAACCTCCATAGTCTTCATCGAATGAACTCTCTTTGCTCTGCATAAGTACAGATGAATGGGTAGATGGAGTCTCAAAGGAAGTTGTGGGTGAAACAGCAGTGGCTGTTGTCGGGGTCACTGTTTTAGTATGAGTTTTAGTCATGTGTTTAAGTGGGGTGGGTGGCCTTTTTAACTTCCCCAATATCTTTTCCCTTTCTTTGCCTCCAAACAACCTGGTCCATGGAATTCTTCCACGAATAACCTTAGAGGCAGTTGTAGTAGTGGTTGTGGGGGTTATTGATGGTAATTTATTTGTTCTCAAAAAAGGATATACTGTAGGACTGTTTTCAGGGGCATCAGTAGATGTTATGTAGTAAATAGAAACCTCTGATTTGGGATCAGTGTGACTGAGGGAGCCACTTGAAGTAGTGTAATGGTTTGTGGTAAAGACTGCAGTTTTTTGTGTTGCAGCAGGTCTCTCGGTTTTGCTTGGAAATGTATTGGATGGTGTTGTAGGTGTAATAAGGTACACATCAGCCTTCATCGTCTTCTTATTATCTTCATCACAATCACAGTCTGTGAAAAGATGAAAACATGCAAAGATTTACAGAAAAGAAAATCAGGGATTGATCATACAATGAACATGTAGCACAAACTGAAGAACAACTTCTCCTACCTGTGGTCCGTTCAGTCTCATATGGCACAGAGGTATTTCCTTCCCTCTTCATAGTAGGTTGTTTGAGTCTATTTATGAATGATTGGATGTCTTTGATCCTGTTGGGTTTAATTATCCTTCTGCGACCTTGTAAGATCCTCCGGCCACCCTTTCTTCTCATTTTTTTGAGTGGAATAATATGGATCTGCTGCTGGGAAATGATTGTGGATCCTGCAGACAGGCGTGGAGATTTTATTGTCTGGGTAGTGAGGAAGGTGATCTCGTCCTGCTGTTTCTCTGTAGTGGTGATTGCTGTGAATGTTGTCTGACTGTCAGTGTCAGTGTGGATGAACAGTTCCACTGAACCGGGTCTCTCTCTCATTGGAATAACATTAGGGTCTGTAGGGTCTGGGCCTGTGAATGTTCCTGCCGCTCCTGCAGGTGATTCTCCAGAAAAGTTGAGTTGAGTTTCTTGTTCATTGTCCATCATAGAAAATTGTGCAGTGACTGGTTGTATGTTTAGAGGGGCACTGCTGGTTCTTTCCAAGGCATAAAACTGTGTTGTCTCAACAGAACTTGGCAGGTGTGTGAACATGGAATTCACTGGTGTAGAATCAGACAGCATAAAGCTATCCACTAGTGGTGTGCTTATGCTTTCTATGGTTTTCTTTAAATAGTCATCATGGCTGAATGTACTTTCTATGTCAGCATTTTGCTTTACCCCTATTGTTGTTATTATAAGACTTTCAGCTTTCTGTGTAGATGGTATTGTTCCTGTGGTTGGGTTGACTATCCTTGGGACAACAATAAGATGATCATAATGACCTCCAGCAGAGCCAAATTCATCATCACCTGAAAACCCAGTATGTGGCATTTCCTGTGTTACTCCCTTATTCCACGTGTCATCCTTTAGTTGGGATCCATGATGTGCTTTTTTCATCATTTCAGCAAATTTCCTTGGGTCTACTTTCCTGGAAGCTTTATTAAAACCCCTACTGCTCCAAATATGTCTGTTGCGAACTACTCCCCTCCGTCTTTGTCCCAGTCTTCCTCTGTCCTGTAATCTGGGATAAGGGTATGGTCGATCTGAGGTGATAGTCCTGAATTCCTGACTAGTTCTTTCAGTGAGACTGGGGGAAGGGATTTCTCTGAGGTTGACTGTGTTTTCTGCCAAGATAGAACTCTCAGTCACTATCCCAGATCCTTTGTTGCCAAAGTCTGTCACATCGTCATGTCTTTCTTCCCTGAGAATCACCTGTGACACAAGCAGGTCAACTCCCATATGGTTAGCAACTAAACACCTATAAAATCCTTGATCCCTCTCTGTGAGACTCATAACAAACAGTGTTCCATTCTTGTACACAATTTTGCTCCCCTGGGACTTCTCCAGGACTGAGTGGTTAGGAAGAATCCACCAAACCGAGGCCTCAGAACTCTCAGAGGAGCTACAGTTCAATACCAGATTTTCACCAAGCGATTTTGAGAGTTGAAGACCATTGACCTCAGCTTCTTCCACATCAGGAGAAAGAACTGTAACTCGAAATGTGAGAATATCAGCATCCAGGTAGTTTGTGGCAATGCACCAGTACAAACCACTGTCATGGGAATCTGCACTACGAAGTGTTAACGTTCCTTCAGTTGTGATTATGATCCTCCTGTCCTCACTAGAGTAAGGAGCTCTGACCTTACTTCCATCTGGTAAAATCCACTCCAGCAGAGGTTTGGGCTCACCCTTGATTTGACAGCTCAACAGTGCCACACCACCTATGTTAAAAGTAAATGTTTGTTAGAATATTTATGCTTTTTATTACACATTAGATATTCTTCATCTTTGTGGTTCTGAGTTTTTTTTTTTATTACAAGCTTCCCTATTTTTAGAAATTACCATTCTTACTTTATAAAAAATGCATGAAATGTTGACTTCAGTAAAGTTCACATCATTGATCAGTTAATTTACTAGAAATAATATGTGATTCCCACCTGTAAGTACAGTGTGCTCTGTCTTGGTTTGATTATCTCGCATGATCATAGTCCATGAATAACGATCCATTTTAGATGGTGTGCTTTCCACCAAGAGGTTGACCACAGACTGGTACTTAATGTGCAGAGTAGAATGGGTGGTAGTAGTCCGGTCAAGCTGAAGGCTCACTTCTCCCTGCATCAGCCATGAAGGAGATGCTTTAATATCAGCCTGAATATTTGTGAAAATTGCTTCCTGTCCATCCTTTATCTGTCTATATCTGTACATCATTTCTGGAATTTTGGCCAGCATTAATCCTCTTTCCAGCTTCATAGGAGTGTCACTGTAGGTGGCAAGAATCTTCCACAGCTCTTGGATGTGTTCATAGTCAATGTTACACACCAAATATGCAATTATGCTTGTAACAAGTGCAGTGACATTGTTTCCTTCCTCCTCCTCCTCCTCCAAGGTTTGACTTAGGTTTTCAAAAGCAGTGGGCCTTTGAACAGTGCAGGACAGACTTGCATCATTGTGAAACTCATCAGTCAGATTCATCTGTATGGAGCCAAGCGGGGCGATGAAATCCTTTGGAGAAACTGGAGTGAAGTCGCCCTCCTCCAGGCTAACATTTTTATGCTTAAGATGAGGTTTGATCCAGGGTTTCTTACATGTAAAGGCATGGCTGTGGAGCAGGGATAGAGGACTGTTGTGGTTAGAGGGGGGATTTTCACAAACAGGACACAGCTGGCCTCTTGGATATCTCCTGTTTTGCTTGCATTTCAGCACACCTGAAAAAAAATTAGCAAGTAATTCATTGTTTAGTTGATGATGTGGATGAAAAGAGCTTTTACAGTTCAAACATAATAAGTCAGAACAATCTAAAATGGGCACATGTGAGTAAGAAAAGGCTGTCATCGCCATAGGAAATTGTATTATCTAGGCTAATATTTGAAATAACTAAATCATAACATTAAGCTATAACTTCTGTTTCTTCAGTATCTTGAAAGTTTCCAGTGGCCTTTGGAATGAAAATAAAAGATAACTGACTTTTATGTTGTGTGATGTGTTTTCATTGGATCTGTTTTACTTACAGTACATGGGGTAAAACTGAATTCAAAGTTTTATAATGTAAGATGTTTTCAAGTACCTTCATAATGCCATTTATCACAGATGCACTACTTACCTGTCTTCCTCTGTGCCCACATGGAGAACCACTCCATACGGCAATCGCACATCCAAGGGTTGCCATGGAGGAAGACATTTTCTAACTGAGTGCATCCAGTGAAAATATCTGCAGGCAGAGTGGTCAACAAGTTGTCTGACAAGTGGATGGTTCTTACAGAGGACAGCTTAAAAACTTGGTTGTGTCTCAGGGTGATGAATGTGTCTGGATGGAGTTGCTGAAGGTGGTTGCCCTCCAGATTAACCAGTTGCAAGCTGGTGAGACCATAGAAAGCCTCAGGGTTGATAAACTTGATGTGGTTGTGGTCAATGTGGAGTCTCAGCAGACTGTCGAGGCCTTTAAATGTCTCTTTTTTTATTTCCTTTATTTTATTGTGTGACATCTTCAGGACCTGCAAGATCAATTGGTCAAAACAGTAAAGAATTATGACTATGATGTCAGTACACAAAAGCGTATATGTTTAGAAAAACTTTAGTTGTCTCACAATGTTTATCTAGTCAGAAAAAGTGGCAAGTGATCTTGAGATAATAGTTGACTTAAAATTAATAAATGTGGAAATCAATCCTCCTGTTGAACACCAAGTTTATGATTAAAATCTGTTTGCAGCATTACTGAGAGGCTCTCAAATAACATACTTCTGAGGCACAATACTGTGTGATGCAGAAAGGCATCCCAGCTCCAGATTTTCCCACACATCTTAAATAATTCACAATTTTAAATTGATCCTGAAATGACATTATTAAGACCACATGAAATTACAGGTGTGCCAATATGAGAAACCTGCTTATTTGTGTATTTTCTTAATATTTGTGTTTCACTGTGCAGGGGTACTTACTGAGCTATATAATTTCAGAAGGCTTGTCATTACACTAATTTGTTTGTTATTTGAGTATAGCAAATGGCAAATGTTTTTATTGTTGTCATAAAAGACTGCTGCTGACACATTTTACCTGTAAAGACTTGAGGTCTTGGAAGGCTCTGTCTTCAATACTGTGTATGGTGTTGCTATGCAGCATCAACAACTCCAACCTCTCAAGACCCAAAAGATCATTTTCTCTCAGGATTGATATACTGTTGTACCTAACAGCACAGAGAAAAAGACTTCAGCTTTTCTTTTTGATAATCAGCTCGACTGAAAATTCAACCTTAAGAACAAGCAAGTAAACACTAAAAAAAATTTCATAACATTTTATGAACAAACACAAAGGGGTTATAAAGGTTTAGACAGTTTTGCTATGAACAGTCAGATAAAGAGGTTTTATGAGGCAAAAAAATGAAAATATCCATGGAAGCAAAATGTTGTCCTTTAATAACAGGCATCAGTGTATGGTTTATTGCTTATCTCAGCTTTGCTCTAATTATGTAAAAATTCAATTGAAATTTGAACAATCTTGACAAAATCACAAATCACAATGCTGCAGAATAGAAACACCTTGTGATTTAGTTTTGTTGTTGTTGTTGTAACCACATTGAGATGCTTCATGCTCCAAGATCGCTTGTTTGAGTAAAGATCAGAGTTTCACTTTTCTAGCAGGTAACAGCTAACAGGACTGTACAAGAAAGCTTAGCCCTGAGGGTGTGGTAACACATAAATTTGCTTGAAATTAATATAAGAAGAAGATATGTTTTTTTAAGGATTCATGTATTGACTTGTTTTTATTGAAAATGCACAGCTGTTAGTTGTAAAGCTGGCCTTACACCAGGATGCCATACTTTCACACCTGACTTGAGGGCATTTGTCTCAAGCCATATTAATAATAAAGTAAACTTGGGTAAACTGGCCAAGCTTCATCAAAATATCATGTACATCAAAATAATCTTGTCTGACTCTGTCTGGCTTAAAGGCCTAAAGGAGCATTAATCAGGCTGAAAATGGAAAACACCTTGAATGAGGAGCACAAATGGATATTAATTCACTAATGAAACAGTTAATATATATA
>JBAMHX010000010.1:13809340-13822247 GCA_037177515.1 Pseudomugil tenellus | reverse complement strand
GAACTGCTGTAGTGTATTTGGGCACAGGTGTTGCCTGCAGTGCTAGGTGCATTATTTATTTATTTATTTTTTTCCCCTATGTTAATAGGTAGTGTTAATTTGTGTTCATTTGAACTGTTTTACATTGGCCTTCATGATTTAGAAACATATCAGTGATTATATTTCATGAATCATGGTAAAAATAATTGTTTGAGAAACTGCAAAATGCTCATATTAGCAACTGGTTGCTAGACCTCTGCAGGTTGGTTGATGACTTTATCATGGCTCTTTGCTGCAGCTTTGAGGCCAGGATGATATTTCCTTTGCAATGACAGCAATGCTTGTGCTAAATATGTTCATGACTGAGTCAAAACAACCGTACTGGTTGTTCTTTCTCATAGTTTACAAAATGCATGACATTTATTTTTTTCTACTCATTTGCTTCTCATTCATGTTCAATACTGCATTGGAAAAGCTTTTTTTCTTACCTATTTCTGCTGTCTTGTCTTTTAATTAGTTCTCCAGATTTTCTTGCTTCAAAATACATGACAGATAAAGTGTGCTATGAAGTCCTGTTTCCACCTGTAAACAGCACAGCAACAACAATGGTGGATTTTATTATTATGCTTGCACTACTGAATCTTTTCAAGTTGTTTAATATCTTAAAACATGGGCTACTTCTAATACAACATTCATGCTATCAAGAAAGACTCGTAGATTACACACACCAGATGATCAACGCACCTCTCCACAAACGTGCTAATTTAACAAGGTAAAGTTTTGAGCTTTACGTAGTACGGTGGCCCTGAAGTGTCACAGCAATACAAAAGTCACACTGTGATATAAAAATACCAACACTGTATAATTAGCCACAAAATGCAGAATTATCTGCAACACTCCACTAATTGCAGCTTGTTGTGGCTTTTGTATTGCTGTGACATGTCAAAGCACATTTAAGGTCAGTGGATGGGAAAAACAGACCAAGATTTTAGCTAAATATGTTTTTACAGACCCATGAAGGTTTTCCGTGGAATAATAGCTTCTCGTTGAGTTGGTGATGGTTATGAGGAACTAGAAGGTGGGTGCATATGACATAAAGCTGTCTGCTGTCAGGTATGCACTCCACCCTGCAGAAGCAGATGCTTTGGGCTCCCACATCTGAGAAAGAGCCATGAAAAAAAGGAAAAAACTAGGATAAATGGTGGATAACCTGGCATTGGCAGGAGAGAAAACCCAGGTTAGGTAGAAAACAGTCAGACAAACCTGACTCCCCTTACTTCTGTCACATGACAAAGTAGGGCCCACAGACATAAACTGGAAATGAGCCGTAAATAAGTTTAGGGGTAAAAGTGTTATTTATTATGCCGGAGATGTTATTACTTATGGGAGTACAAACTTATATAGTTCTTAAGCTTTTTTACAAGTTATTGAGTAATATTTTGATTGCAAAAAAACCTTTAAAGCAGCTGTGACAACTTCAATTTAACTATCAGAGATCTGCATTTTTATTTCTTCTTGAATCAAACATCAGTTTGCTATTAAATACTTCGCAACCAAATAGCAGCTTTGTTTAGAAAAGTAACATGAGCATAACCCAAAATAGACATACAAGAGGCACTGCGTCATTAACTTATTCATGTAATAGATCAGCTCAGCTTGTCACACAATAGCCATGCTGTACGACCTGTAATTTACACTCATGTTTCCAGAGATATTTGACAACCCAATATTATATTTTTACATCCAAACTCTATGAAAATGTGAGAGGTTAAATAAACCACATGACTAAATATAGAACACTCTTTTACATGTACACCACTCATCTGTGAGAAATGATTCTGGTGCATGTACATTGTGTTTGTCTCGCATTCATCTTGCACACGATCCATCTCAATATGTTTAAAATGTTCAACTTATCATTTATGATGGGATACAGCAAAGAGGTGCAGTGATTAAACAACTGGAGCCACTTTGTTGATTCATTAACAGTTATTTCTTTGCTTTTTCTTCCACCCCATCTTTGATTAGAGTAGTTTGTGTAGGTAAGTTGCCCACCCCCTTTTAAAATGTTGATGTTGTTGTTGGAAGCTTGCAAAAAGGTCCTTTTATGTAAATCCCCTGCTCGTGTTTATGATAGTGGTTGATGTGTTGTGCATAAGCATGTTTGTGTCTGACCTCATTCTGCTATGTGTAAACATGCCAGAAACGCATACTGTCATTTAAGTGACTTGTAAACTCATGTGTTTACAGCTTTGTTTATTCATCTGATACTCATGTTCCGATTACCATAGCAACCCAACCCTAATGGGTCAGTCTTGCAGTCCAGACTCTAATACTCTTTTTCACATTGAAAAAAATAACCAAAAATATGCTCTGGATAGAAAAACAGCTTTTTTATTTGGTCACATCAAATAACATTGTAATATTGTAACTGAGCTTCAGTAAAATCAATTGAAATATTTCCAATAATATTCCTTGGTGAAATATGAAATATTTAAGAAGATTAACAACGAAAAGATAACAAATAAGTTTACAACTGGTTGCAAAGTTGAAATGCAGGTGTTGGAAAGTCTGGTACTGAACATTTTGCTCCCATAGTCTGGAGAACAAGGCTTAACACAGGCAACGTAATGGTCTACTCATACTATTACTGTTGCTAATCTCTCTGTAATATTTATTGATGGCAGTAAGTCCATCAACAGATATTCCAACAATGTAGGAGTCAAGAGTATGTTCCAGTGAAATGGTTTTATATTCCTCTTACTTGTTGTCCATTTGCTCCTTCCCTACAACATAAATACATCCTCTTCAACTGATTTGGATTTTGGATCTTAGTGTTTCAGAGGTTTTGGAAAGCTCCGTGTCCCTCCAAAGCAAACAACTGAGAATAAAGTGTGAATTTCACAATGAATCAGTTACTCAAATCACATCTAATCTGTTATAACTATCAGCTCTTGTGCCACACAATGATTACATTGTACCCAGTGGTAGTCAGTGTATTTGTGCAAAACAATACACATGACTAGATACGTGGAAAGCTTGTGATCTGGCTGGTTTAGCGAGATACAGGGATACACATTATATGCTTGTGTTTGCTATGACTGAGCATTTGTAAGGCACATAAATACAAAGGTCTCTGCTGTGAACTAAATAACTGCCTGACATGTAGGCCCTGTAACTTTCTGTGACCCCAGAAGCTTACAGGCATAGGACTTGTTGACTGAACATAAGCACATGTTCCTGGTGTAGAGAACATGGGGTAGATGACTGTGGGTTGTGGAAATCAAAACTTCCCCACATTCCCTTTTTTATTCTACTATTTCCAATCCTAGTGGTACTCTGAACTCAAATGAACTCAAAAAACACAATTCATTTTGTGGTTGGATGATCTGTTTGTCATTTTTATGTATCGCAGTGCTCTTTCATCTACTCTTATGCTGCAAAGAAAACGTGTCTGAGCTGATTCAGTCAGAGAGAATGTTGTTTATGAAGAGCAGCTTTCACTCTTTCAGTTCTAATATGACTGAAATGCTACAGCTATTCAGAGGAACATCATGCTAGAAAAAAATGCTCCAAATTATGCATTAGGTAAATGGGATATGTTTAGTTGGAGTTTTTGCATGCAAAAATGACTGGATGCACAACCATGCAGGGGTAGAAACTATGATTTAATGTAAAACATTTTAACCATGTAAAAAGTCTGCTGAAATTCAACATTGTGAATAAATGGACAAATTTGCTGTTTTACTTTTTGACATGGAAAAACTTTCACGTTTATCTGGATTGATGTTAACTTCGACTGCCAATATCCTAAATGAGGCTTGTAGTAAAAAATGATAAATAAAATTATACAAACAAAAAAGAAAACAAACAGATGTCTAATGTAAATCCAACATCATCATCCTAATCATCCTCATCATTGTCACCACTTTTACGGATAGTGTATATGTGCAAAAAAATGTTGAAAAAAGAAAAAAATACAAAACAAAAAGAGACAAACTAAGTGAAAACTGCTCAGCTGCAAAGATTCATAAAACGTTTTAAGGCAGATTTAAAAGAAATTATTTGGAATTTTGGTTGTTTTTTTAAAAATAAAACGTGTGTCTCAGTGGCTCATATGGCATCAGCAGATCAGATAAATGTTTTGGAACAGAACCATACAGCACTTTGTACAACAGCAGGTAAATCTGTATTTACACCAAGCAGAGAGTTTTCAGTGGTGTTGGTTTACAATTACAAACAGATTTGTATTTGAATTTTTGGGGAAAAGCCAGAAAGTGAAAAAGAAACAAGTAAGAACATTTTGGAGATGATTTGGATCTTTTTAGTTTCAGGAAGTTTTAAAGGATTCTTTAATATTGGGAGGTACTAATTTGCTATCACAGCTTCAGTAATTACATGATATATAGCTATTTGCTTCATCCTGGTGTATAAGGTTTTGTTTCCACGGTTAAGAGATATAAAGAGGATATGACATCTGTCCTGATGATGGAAATGTTATTAATATAAGCTTGAAATATAAGAGTCCCATTTATAGGTTTAAATATCAAATGCTGCTACAAATCTTAAAATGGCAGTTCTGTTGCACCAGCTAAATAACCACATTGTTTGTATTGCAAAAAAGAAAATATTTTCTTTGTATGAGGAGCTTGTGAATTGAATCTGCTTTCCAGATTTTATGATCCCATTAGGTCTCAGATGATACAAGAAGGACATCAGAATCAAACATAGGTCTCAGTGAATTCAGAGAGACCCATGACCCATCATTTCCTCTGTGGCTGTAGTAATAGCCAAGCTTACCATAGCTGGAACAAATCTGAATGTGTCATCTATCCAAAAATCCCTCAGTTTACAAGGCACAGAAGTCTAAAGCAGGAAAAGATGAGTCAGACTGTTATCCTCTATGAGCCTGTGTCTTATTGAAAGCGTTCATATGTTAAGATAATTGACAGAAACATAGTGTTGCTTTGTTTGTTTTAAGGAGTGATTGAGAAGACAGATCTGAACAGTACCGGCAAGCTTCCATGTTTCCAGAAGAACAAAAGCTCCTCTGTGTTGAAGTCCAATCAGTTTGGAAATAGTAAAAAAAATAATAATTTCATGGTTTAAGCACTGCACATTTAAAAACAGAAAAGAGAGAAAAATTAAAACAAGACAAAACACTCTATAACCGATAATTCAACACGTTTTTCTCCGATCAGTGTTTGTGGTAAATAGATAAACCACTCTCAGGATTATTGTCTTGCAAATTTAATATGATCCTGAGCAGTAATGTAGAAAAGATGTCAAGGATTCAGGATGTGACATTTATATTTAAATTTCCTTGTGCTAAATTTTTCATTTTACATGGATGTGACTGCGATGGGTTGTATGAGTTAGGAAAAGATGGAAACTATACCAAGAAATTTATTGTGCCTTTTTTTTCTTTCCATTTTCCTTGGAAAGAGAAGTAATATGTCCCAGAGGAGCACTTTAAAAAAAACACTCATCTTGTCAGTAAGGACATGGATGTGCTTGCTTAGTTGTCCGAGCATTCTTTGGTTGGGACTGTGAATTTTGCTTTTATGAAAGTCCTACATATTTCATCCATTGTTGTTTTAAAGTCTATTTACACCATTGTGGATATATCTTACTGTGTTTGTGTCATATCTAGAAGATATTTTATAAAGAGAAATAAAAGATTTGCAATTGCAGCAAATTGGATGAGCAGATATTAATAGAAGTTACAGTGTGGCAAATTCAATTCCAGTTACCTTCATGGAAGCTTTGGGGATTTATTGACTGAATTTTAACCAGATGCTGTTAGTAACACTGCTTGCTGTATAGTGAATCGCTATAAATAATAATTGTACATGCCAATTGCTTGTATATGAGCATATTATATAAACTGACATACTAACAGATGAGATATTATATGCCATGTCAAGCTACTGGGTGACCTGCTCTGATCACACTGGGAAGTAGTGTTTGACCCTGCATCCATTAATGCAATGCACTTGTTGGCTTAGCAGAGAGCTCCATCTGGTGGTGAAGATAGGTCGACAACCACAAATGGTCTAAAAATCAAGCAAATGATTTTCTTCTACTTGCTTTATTTCTAATGCCAGCAATTAACTACAGTTATAATGCTGATATTACAGTAATGCTGCTTAAAGTCAATTTAAATGGTTGGAAGTGTTCACTTTCACTACGGCTATTTTCTGAGTTTTGTAAACTTGTTAATATTTTTTTCATGTTTTTCCAAGCAAGTAACTTTCATGAATCAGTCAATTTTACATTTGATGTAGTATTGAATCCATGATTTCTGCATTAGTTGATATTAAAATAAGATATTTTTAAATATCATCATAAACAATAACATAATAAACAAACAATAAAAAAGCAATGTGCTTAAACTAATAAGGCAAGGAATTGAAGGATAATTCTGTCTTTATTGCACACATCCAATAAACATTCCAGTGCCCTTGGATTTAATAACTGATAAAACCTCCTTTGGCAGCAATAACTTGTGCTGGGTGCTTCCAGTAGCTGTTTGGTACACAATATCCAGAAGGAATTTTGGATTCCTCTTCATAACAGAACTGAGCTGCAGCTCAGACTCACTCTCATGTTGGTTTTCTTCGGGTCATTCTGTTGTTTAATGGTCTGGTTTCTTACAGGCTTATTTTAAAAGCAAACTTGCTCAGTACGTAGCATTATGTCCTGTTATATCTAAAATGAAATGTGAAAACCTTTTAGATTTCTTTATGTAAATTGTCATGTTGACTTTTTTTTTCTTTGTTTAACTTATAACCAAATACGTTGTCTACATCCTCAGCTTAATCCAAGTTACCAAATGTTCAACATGTTAAGACGTTAAATACAAGAGTGTTATCCAAATAACATGGATATGAACTATACACAGTCCACTTTTTTCATTTCTCTTATGATAAATTAATAAATAATATGCTACTAGTCAACCCATAAATTAAACTCCAATGCTTTTTTTTCTCACATTTTTCTCTCTCTCACTTTTTTTCTGAAATGGGGACAGAAAGCAAAAGTAGTATCCACTACAAGCATCATGTCTTCAAACTGTTACAACTTATTTGTTGGACTATGAAAGGAAAAAATAAAGACCAGACAAGTGACCTTTAAAGACATTTAGGTTGGAGATATTTTTGCTAACTAAACCTGCTTCACATCTATTCATTGACAATGTCATTATAATCATATTAGTATGCTGACTTTAGCAGAGCTTAAGCCATACTTAAGTGCTTAAGTATGGCAGCACAGAGTGATGAATGTAGTAGACCAGGTAGATGAGGCAAACATTACCAAGCCTTTAAAGGGCTGGTTTTAACCATAATGAAATAAAGCACAACCCCTAAAGACCAAATGAAGCATATAGATATTGTAGTATCCAAGACGAGATGGCACCTTGAGTCAGTTTAATAATTAAACATGTGCAAAGATAAGTTTATTTTCATTGTGGTTATAGTCTTGTCACCTTTTGATATTGGTGGTAGCAAAAGAAACTCACATGGAAACGGGGTAAGAGGCCAACATTCCTTATGACAAAAGTGTTGCATAGGCAACTACTGATAAAGAGCTTATCCTCTGCTGTTTGGTACATCCAGTCACATGGTTATGAGGCACAAGGTGGAATGATAAATCTCAAGATTCTTACTGGGGCTTTGGTTACTGGACACAAAGAACAATCTAGTGAGAAGTAATAAATACTGAAGTTAAACATTTCCACTTAATAACTTATTCTCTTTAAAAGAATATTTCCTCCTTAAAACTCTAAAAAAATCTACAAGGCTTTAGATTTCCTATTCAGACCTATAATTCATTTGCAATTTGCTGTTATTATGTTAAAGAAGAGACAGGGTTATCATTAAAAAAATTATGTTTAACCAGCTTGATAACTTAAACTGGAAATCTTGATCCATTTCAGTTCATCACAGCACTGAAACAGCTCTGGTCAAAATCCTAAATGACATTAGGTTGAATACTGAGTCTGGTCAAGCATCAGTAGATCACATGATCCTGTGGTACAAACTGGAAACTGATGTGAAAGGTGTGGTGGTCTAAATTGTCCTAAAGTTGTTTATTTGTTTATTTTTTTTAATCCTATTTAAAGATACAGTTTCAGATGTGAATTTTATATCTGATTGGATGTGAAAAGTACATAGTTCCTCGTTCTGCAACTCTGCAGGCTCCTAAAGGGGCTTAAATATGTTGGGAAGACAAAGTGGGTTGCACCTGTGTCTCAAGGTAGACTAAAAATTGATAAAAGAGTCCAAGATAAGCCTGTTACTTAACTGTCAAACTAACCTCGTCCTGCTCTGCCAGACAGCAGCTAAGAGGTTCATCACATTGGGAAGCCATCGATTCTTATTGGACAGTTTAATTAGTCGTCATCCAATCAGATGCAGTCGTAAAGGAAAGGACAGAATTTGAATCAACAACTTAAGCGTCTCACCTGCTGTTTTGTGCTTTGCGTCTCTAAACAGGACATTTACAATGGAACTTCTACAAATCTTTTTTACAGCCATGCATAACCTTCTTTGCACATTTACTAAACGTATGTTTTTGGCCAGATTTTATTTGCAGGATGACAAATTTTGATTTAGAAATATTTAGTTAAACTAATTTCATATCCTTTTAGAGCTGAAAATAATTTTTGATTACATGTTAAGCCCATAAATGCAGTTCCAAATAAATTTTCCAATTCAATAGAGAACAATTTAATGCCCAAAGTATGTCCAGTCAAATAGTGACTACAGGCATACTCAGTTGAGAATTGCACTAAGTCTTGCTTTTTCTGTACTAGCATCAAACTCTTCTTGCCCCTTAATCACTCATTCTAACTTTCAGCAGCCACATCTAGGCTGTTGTTACTCCATCTTCTTTCAAATCTCGCAAGATTCTGCAACAAAGAAAGTCTCTTGTTGCCCAAAGTCTGGTATTTTTGGGGTTTACCTTCTCCCACATGAAGATTTTCTTGTCTCTGATATATATATGTTTTGGCAAATGTTGTAGTTTTTTACTACTGTTTGACTTTTCTTTTTTCTTTTTTGGTACAACTCTCACAAATTACTGATTGTTTTTTAACAGTATGTGATTTAAAGATTTTACCATGTTGATGGTATGTTTTCATGGACAGATTGAAAGAAATAATGGCAATGCATCATACTGGTGTCTCATTAGACTTATTTACCCTTTTTCAAATCTTTATTTTTTGGAAACCAGGACAACTATGAAAATAAATAACTCTAAAGGCATATGTGGTGTGTTTTTCATTGTCTTTTAGCTTCATGCTAAAATCTGTCATCAAAGCATTTTCAAACACAGAAATAAAGTTAATTAAGAAAAGTATAAAATACTTTTTACTTTAAAAAAAATCACAGGAATACTTTTTCAATATTAGATGTGGGTTCTTCTTCTGTATAATGGAAAATAACCCATAATGCCAATGGTCATGTATTTCCCAAAGCTCATCATGTGATCTATTGCACTTAACACAGAATGAAGCTGTTCAGTTTATTTGGACAAATAATTTTAATTTTAAAATCTAATCTGATTAAAAGTATTGCAAATAAAACTTTAAGTATGCATGTTTGCTGTTCTGACAGAGGTTTCTGCCTCACATATGCAAGGGGACAAATCTAACAAGGTCAGTTGATCATCATGGTGACATGAGATTCTTTAAGTATGGATGTGAAAATGAGTGACTGAAAACAGATCAGACTGATTTTACCGCTCAAAATTCTTTGTTGCTAGACCCCATGCTTATTTTTAACTCTGAAGCCTGTGATGAGCTCCGTTAAGAAGCAAGTGTCATGGTGTGTGTACATGTGTTCAACAGGTAGAGCTGAGCAGGTTGCCATGTGAACCCAAGGCAGAGTCTGGAGCTTCATTGCCACCACCTGCAGCTCATTGTCTGCTCGTTACACCAGCTCATTTAAGGACGAGTGTGAGCTCCAGTCTTTACCACATTGTCCCTCATTCCTGTATAGTAATCAGGCCAGTACAATTGTCCTAAGGTTGACCATTCGTACAAACCCACTTTGCCTTCTCTCTTTCTTAAGCTGCTGCTGGGTTTTGGAAGACTTTGGTCCTGGACCTCCTGCCTTGCTGAATAACCATCACCACCATTAGACCTTCACATCATCCCTCCTAACCAGCACCAGCAACTCTAAGACCTAGATCCCAAGCCCACAACCCAACTCATTTTCTGTTTACAATTAAGACATTCATTTCTGCCATGCCATCAGTCTGCTTTTGGGTCCACCTTGCCACCTCGGTCCCTGTTCGTGACAGCAAGAACTTTTCACTTGTTCTCAAGTGAGTGAGAAGGGGACACCTTTGACTCATTCTTCATACATCAACTGAGCAGAACTTGCGCCTCGTTGGGGGTCCAAAATTGATTGTGAGATGTCCAGACATTTGAGGTGCATGTAGGCCACACAGAAAAAGCAGGAATATTTTTTTTTTTTTTTTTTTTTTTGCTGATGCAGGGTTGAATGGATAGCTCTAATTAACAGTTTATCGAGATGGTGAGAGAGTAATTAATTGTATACAACGTGTGTCATGTGTTGTACAACAGCAACACAGCATATATAACATCCCCGCCTTCCGAAGACAGAGTTTCTCCTTAAACACGGAATAACCAGGTCAGTTGTTCATTGCACATGAATGCATTGCACAATATGATTTCACTGCAACAAAACAAACTTTTGCTTGCTCTCAAAGCCTCAGTGGGACAGTGGGAAGGAAAACTCCCTTTAAAGAGGGAGGCAAAATCTCCAGCAGAACCCGGCTCAAGGAAGGCAGCTATCTGCCTTGACTCCCTGGGGTCATAGAGGACAGGAAAGACAGATTAATATACATGCAGCTGCTATCCAGGAAGACCTGCAGAGGAAGGACCCCCAAAAAAAGACGAAATAAGAAATACGACCTGCCAAAAAGGAGAAATAAGATATAAGACCTGCAGAAAAAGAGAAATAAAATAACCATAATAATAATGCCAGTACTGTGCAATACTTGAAAAATAAGCACTAGAGAAAATAATAGGTCCTCAGTGCATCATGGGATGTCTGGCTAGACTATCCCTAACTGTAAGATTTGTTGAAATGGAAGGTTTTAAGTTTGGTTTTAAAGGCAGAGAGGGTTTCCGCCTCTCGTACCGACACTGGGAGCTGGTTCCATAAGAGCGCAGCTTGATAGCCGAAGGCTCTTCCTCCCATTGTGGCCTTATAGACTCTGGGAACCACAAGTAGCCCTGCAGTCTGAAAGCGAAGTGCTCTGTTTGGAATATATGCAACTATGAGATCTCTGATATACAATGGAGCTTGGTCATGGAGAGCTTTATATGTAAGGAGAAGGATTTTAAACTCTATCCTAAATTTAACAGGGAGTCAATGAAGAGATGCTAAAACTGGAGAAATATGATCTCTTCTGCTAGTTCTCGTCAGAAGCCTCGCTGCAGCATTTTGGATCAGCTGGAGACTTTTCAGGGCATATTTGAGACAGTTTATAAATAAGGAATTGCAGTAATCGAGTCTAGAAGTAACAAAAGCATGAACTAATTTTTCTGCATCACTCTGAGTCAAGATGTCCCTAATTTAGCTATATTACGTAGGTGAAAGAAAGTGGTTTGAGAAATGTTTTAAATGCGAGCCAAATGACAAATCCTGGTCAAGAATAACTGCAAGGTTCCTTTCTGTGGTACTGGAAGCCAAATTAATGCCATCCAGTTTAATTACAAGACAAGATTAATTACTAGACAATTTTGTCCTCAGTTTTTGAGGCCCAGAGACAACAACCTCAATCTTGACTGAGTTTAAAAGGAGAAAATTCAGAGTCGTCCAGGTCTTTGTGTCATCTTTGTTATCTAATGGACGGATTGGTTTCATTCGGCTTCATGGATAAGTAAATCTGAGTATCAGCTGCATAGCAATGAAAATTCATGCCATGTTGTCTGATAATATTACCTAAGGGAAATATGTATAGTGTAAAAAGTATTGCTCAAAGTACAGAACCCTGAGGAACACCATGACTTACTCTGGTGTGTGAGGAAAACTCATCATTTACAACAACAAACTGAAATCTATCAGATAAATATGACTTAAATCAGCGTACTACGGTCCCTTTAATACCAATAACATGTTCCAGCCTCTGTAGCAGAAGGTTGTTATCTTTGGTGTCGAATGGAGCACTGAGATCTAACAAGATAAGAACAGACAGGAGTCTGTTATCTGAGGCCATAAGAAGTTCATCATTAGTAATTTTTACCAATGCTGTCTCTGTGCTATGATAAGCTCTAAATCCAGACTGAAATTTCTCAAACAAATTGTTTCTGGTCAGATGGGCACATAGTTGAGTAGAAACTATTTTATCAAGAATTTTAGATATGAAGGTGAGGTTGAATATTGGTCTATAATTAGTGAACACTTCTGGATCAAGAGTTGGTTTTTTAAGTAAAGGTTTGATTACAGCTGTCTTAAAAGATTGAGGTACATATCCTGTTAATAGAGATGCATTGATCAGATCCAGTACAGATGTATTGACAAAAGAAAATACTTCCTTGAATAATCTGGTTGGGATCTTGTTGTCATCATTGTTTTAGTTTAGATTGTAAAATGATAAAGATGTCCTAATAAGTATTTATAATGCATTTGATTGATTTAGTCTAACAAAAGAAAAAATCATATTGTGTTACAAATTAAGTTATAAAAGAAGAAGTTACCTGAGAGTCCAAAAAGGAGCAAAAAAACTTGTTCTACTGAGTTGTAACTGCTTGTAGCTGGTACAGTATTTTTATATATTGTTATACTTAATGAAACTAAGTTCAAGTATCTTGAGGTCTTGTTCACGAGTGATGGAAGGATGGAGCGTGAGATCGACCGACGGATCGGAGCGGCGTCTGCAGTAATGCGGA
>JBAMHX010000010.1:13791860-13808909 GCA_037177515.1 Pseudomugil tenellus | reverse complement strand
CTGGCCTGGGAACGCCTTGGGATCCCTCCTGATGAGCTGGCAGATGTGGCTGGGGAGAGGGAAGTCTGGGCTTCCCTACTTAGGCTGCTGCCCCCACGACCCGACCCTGGATAAGCGGAAGAAGACGGTACGGTACGGTAATGAAACTAAAAGAAAAAAGCACAAAAGAATAAACTGCAACATTAGCCTTGGCTGCTCACAACCTTTTTCAGAACATTATGTTTATGCGACTCTTTTTGACTTATTCACTTATAGTAGGTCACCTGAAAACGATGCCATAACTCTGTCAACAAGTGCTGTTTTGTAAGTTACAAAATACAAAATCATGAAAGGAAAACTTACACAAGTATACAGGTATAAACAAGTCTCTGTCATGTACTTACTAATCTCATATTGCTGGGTGCAGTATTTGGCACTGTTCAGTTAGTCAGTTTTGCTGAGTCACTAATGTGAGTAATCACTTGCTGTCAGCTTGTTCTCTCATAAATGTTTAATTTATTACCCCACGTTTTTGTTGTTTCAAGATCTTGTCTTTCAACTTTTTACTTTACTTTCACGTGGAGCTGAAAAACTTGACTTAAAATATATTTAAAGTACTGAAGGTTTTAGGTATAAGAGCTGGAAAGTATTTGCTGAGCAAAAACCGTGGTAAAATATTTATTTTAATGACAGAGCGGTCATGCCAAAGTAATTTATACAGGCCATTAACTTTAAAGCATGATTGGTTTGATTTTATTACATCAAACTACACAGAGAAGCAAAGAAGTAAAAGCAAGCTCATGAGAACATCAAATGGATTCCACAGAATTTCTGTTGGACTGACAGAAGGATAATCCAACACCACAAGGCTTCCAGCCAGGCTCATAATTACAAATGGCCATGTTGTGGCTCTGTTTCTGGCCATGCTGTGGCTCTGTTTCTGGCCTACAGCTTGTAGTGAAAACCAGTTGATTTAACCTATTCAGCTGCATCACAGTAAACAATTCCAAAGCAACAACTGTACAATCCTTGGAAATGTAACAGATGTGTTGTTACCTTTTTAGAAAACGATTTTCACACAAGAAAGAAAAGATGAGATGCGATGGGACCTAATCCTTGAAATAAAAATTCTTCATGTTTCACAACAGGAATCAGGATTGCTGAAAATTATTAAATAGAATATAATAAAAAGTTAAATATTTCTTTGAGAATAGCAAAATACATAAATCAAGAAGTATTCAAGCGATATCATAAAATAAGTCAGGTGCAGAATAATCTAAGGTATACATTTTTAAGGTATAAACAAAAATGGTAACTTACTTTCTGGGAGTAAGTAAGTTCATCCTTTATGGAGATACGCTTACTGGGATTCATCTTACTGGGATACATACTGTATATAAATGGTTTGACTTGAATAATCCTTTTGTCCACATCTGATAGACAACATCATCTTTATGTTTGAGAAAACTGATTTTCCATTTGTTTAGACAGAATTTTGATGTTTGTTGTTGATACCCCCCCCTCCTCCCTCTCCCTGGTGGGGCTCTATGTGACTAGATTTTCTGTTCTGTTCAAGTTTTCATGTTTCATTTACAGTTTAAAAAAAAAGTGTGTAATGGCATCCAAACTCATGACGGGTTATTAAAAGACACCCTCCTGTATTTATTACAGGGCTGGGGAATCTTTGCCAATGTCTGGAAAGTTTTCAATGTCTACTTGTTCCAAAACACCAGATTCAGATAAATTAATCATTGTGCAGATCCTGATAAACTGTTGGATTCATTTGGTGAGCTGGACCTGGGATAGTGGGAAACCTGCAGAATGCTGATGTTCAAGGACCAGAGTTCATCACCCGTGCTTCAATATGCAAAAACAGGTAATTAAGCAGATGCAACTATCGAAGTTCTGGATCTGTCCTTTTAGACGTTGCTTTTTTATGGAACTAGCAAAAAGAAAAGCTTGGCCACATATATTTCTGAGATTTATGCGCTGAATATTTTATAGCCAACAATGCGTCTGCTGTATTTATTTGAGCATTTTGTTTCTTTTACTGCCCTCATATTATGTCTGTGACATAACTGAGTTGAATGAAGGATTCTTTATTGTCATTTTCTGTCACAGGGTGTGGAGGTGTGGACCCAAATGCAGACAAGCAGGAATGCAGATAAACTTGGTTTTAATGGAACGAAGGATCATCGGAGGACACCAGGGAGCCAAAAAGAAAAAAAAACAAAAAAAAAACAAAAAAAAAAAAAACACAGGGATCTGTAACTTAATGAACCACCAACAATGAACAGAAAACCAAGGACTAAAATATACTGAACTAAACCAAACACAGGTGGAAACAATGGCTAAGTAAACAAAGGTGAACTAATGAACATAATCCAAACAGGAAGTAAATCTTAAAGAAAACCATAAGGCTAAACAGGAAAACTACAAAATAAACCAGGAAACAAAAAACATTCACCTTACTCCAAAGCCATTTTTATGGTTTACATCAGATAGCAATCTCTGGCTGCCGATTTTGAGGCCAATCAGGAAGTTAAAATAGTTGAAGTTCACCCCTCACCGCTAGAGGACTGTCTCCAAGAGAGAGCGATCCCCATAGACTCCCATCTTAAAATGTCCGATTTTACAGCTGAAATAAAAATGTTTACAGAGTGGCCAAAAAACTTCTTTTGGTTTAATAGGTCAAATTTACCGCCATGACAACTTTGAATGGGGACTCCGGTTCTATGTTATTTTAATCTTAAATTCTTAAATCTTAAACTGCTTCCTGTTGGCTCCACCATGATGGAGCTCTCTCAGCTCCACCTTTTCATACATTTTTGGATTTTCTGGTAATGACAAAACACCAAGATGGCGATGGTAGGACCCTCCTATGGGCTTCAAATCAGCTCTTCAGAAACCTATGGGTGACATCGTGTACACTCTGTCCAGCTATTATATATACAGTTAAAGGTTTACAAACACAAGAAAATGGAATTTCCTTTCTCGACCTGAGACTGCAATGCAATAAAAAGTAATCAATAACAGAATGTTGTGGCAATTTAGCCTAACAAAGACACGGCGAGAAGTGATATAATAGTTTCAAAGACACAATAGCAACAGTCAGTAGAAGACACACAGCAGTTCTGAGTAGTGTTCAAGTGAGAAAAAAAGACAGGTTTCTTTTCATATGACATACTATTAACACTGCAAAAAACATGAATCTATAAGTCTAGCTAGACTATCTGGCCAAGAGGTACCACCACGATAAGTTTGACTCTTGAAAGACAGAGCTCAGACTAAGAAGAGGTGAACATTAAATTCTTTAAGGACTCATGATGGATGCATAATGTCAAAATTATGGCGTAAATATCAAAAATAAAAATTAAATTAAAATAGTAAACAATAGTAAAGTATGAGCATCATACTTTACTATTGTAAAATAGAAATAAAGATTTCTTCCAATGATTTCACATTTTTCCAAAGTATTCCAAAATATTTTCCAAATAAGTCATGTCTGAATAACGATGTTAATGACACTAAAAAGGTTCATGATTTTGAAGGATATTTTTGTTCTGTTGCTCAGCTGTTGGGTGATAGTGAGGCATGTGAAAAGTGTTTATTTGTATATTGAGCACATGACTGAGGTCTGATCACAGGCGCTCACACTAGACTCATGTGGTGCCACAGCTTCATGCCAGGTTGGACACACACAAAGGAGGTTGCAAATGTATGACCTTAAACACATTACATCTGGTGGAAGAAGAAATGGAGGAAGTTTTTTTTCATCAGCTTTTTTTTTCCTCCACAGTCCTAAGGAGACTTACTGCTGTCGTTTTGTGGTGTTTTTTCAGTATTACTTGATAGGTTAGTGTTGTTTAGGAGTATTTTTACACCTTTGTTGTATTTTTAATTTTATAATGTGACACCCTAATTTCATTTTTTTGGTGCTTACTGACTTTCCCAGTAGGAAAACAGTAATGAAATAAAAGAAAAAAAACAACACGCACATAAAAAAATCTTAAATGAAATAGGTTATTGATCAGATCAAAGCGAACTTTTATTGTATTTAATATTCTGTCATCAATGTGCTTAAATAGTTTTATAGTTTGTGTCAGATGTGATGTGAGTATACCTTTTTGGAATTTCAGTAGATTATAAAAACATTTCTGCCTCATTTTGCATCACCTCCCAGAAGCACCGTGTCAGAATAAACAGATTGAATTTTTAATATTTTTTAACATTTTTTTTAAAAATGTTGTCAGAAAACTTTTTTACCTGGACCTTGGACTACAGCCAAGATGCTGTGACAGAAGCCAAAACTAGTTTGATGTAATCTTATTAAAAAAATGAAAGTTTTTCTTTTCTCTTTTCCCTTAAAAATGAAAAAGTCTGGATTGCAAGCATGATTCTCCTCTGGCAACGATCTTTTCACAGGTTGTGTGCACTAATACGTTTCATTGATGCAGGCTTTTCTGTGTGTGCTGATGAATCTCTCGATCCCAGAAAATGCATAATCCACGATGTCCATAAAGAATTTTAGATTATGATTTATTACACCGCAGAGCGCTGCTCCACTTTGCATTGGTCCACTCTAAATGAACTCTGGCTCAGAGAAAGCAGCAGCAACAGCTTTAACTTGTAATTATTACGTACAGCTGTTCCTTGTCTGTCTGTTTCAGAGCTTCTGCAGTAATTTCTTCTACAGACTCATATCTTTATTTAATGCAGAACCCAGTTCATAGTGGTTCAGTATTGGTTTTCAAAAATTCACCTGAATCTTTACCTGGTTTTGCAATTTGCAACAAACATCCTGAAACATCATGGTTAAGATATGAAATGGCCATAACACTGTTTTTATTAATATGCTCGAATATTTCAACTTTTTTTGGAAACAAGGTTGTAAAGAGAACAACTAATGTGATGTTGTGCTCCTCACTCACTCCCACAGAGTAAAGAGGAGAGATGGAGGGAGCGCATTTCACAGTCATGTCCAATGCCACCGATTAGTCAGGAGTGTATTGTTGGTTTGAACTCCTCAAATAAGCGGAGCAGGCAGTTACTCAGAAGTACTCATAGATGTAACAGCATCTGATCTCATTCTGACTTTGGCTTTTTTTTATTAGCTTTTGTTCAAACACGGGGTATCTACCGGTTCAGATGGATTCCTTGTAAGGGCTGTACACGCTATTTGTGTCAAGTCATTGCCATTCAATTTTGTTTTTGATGTATTCTTTATGGACACTGTGGTGTGGTGTTTAGCTCTGCAGCCTCACAGCAATCAGGATGCCAGTTCGAATCTTGGCTTGGACTGTGGTCTTTCTGTGTGGAGTTTGCCTGGTTCTCCGGCTTCCTCCTACAATCCACAAACATGCATGTTACGTTGATTGGTTGTTGTCAGTTGTCCTTAGGAGTGACTGAGTGTGTCTGCACGTTCATCTCTCTGTGTTGTCCTGTGTTGGACCAGTGACCTGTCCAAGGTGTACCCTACCTCTCGTCCGATGACCGCTGGGATAGGCTAGCGACCTGTGACCCTGAATTGGATGAAGTGGTTAAGAAAATGGATGGATCTTTATAGGTATTGAACAACTAAAATTGAATCCTAAACTCCTCATTTATTAAATATAATCCCAGATTAATTACCCAACTCCTTGCCAGACATATTTTATATTCTTTGTGGCCAGAAGTCTCAAAGAAACTCATTAAGAGAAGATTAATGTTTTATTTTCAGACATTTTAAAGCTCATAAAAATCAATGCAGAGTGAGTTAAATACTTGTCTTTAAAATGTGAAATTGTACTTATTCTTGTATATTATTTTAAATATGACTTTTTTAATCAGTAGACTGCATGGCCTCAATAATGTACTTTTAACTAACAATAGTTTGCAATGCACCCAAACCTGTCTCTTAATCATTATCCCAAAAACAGGTTCCCTACAGTCCTTTCAGCCTAAATTAAGAATTAAGTGCCTTCAGATGCCTCTTGCCATGCAGCCAACTTTATTCCAGCGGGGGCTCTGAAAATTAAAAAGTTACAAAGTTTGTTGCTTACAGGCATCATTGGCAGAGAAGATCTGGTCTGAGTTCCCTAATTATAAGAATTTGATGTGCTTTTGTAGATGTGTTCATTTCAAGAATGGGGATTTCAGAAAGGAATGAAATGCAGCCTGTCTGCATGCATATGTACATGGGATTATACTGAGAAGCACAGAGACTTTAACGCATGAACACATATTCACACACTTCACTGCTCAAATTGCTTGTTTCAGTCCTGAGACATTTACAAATCTGCTTGAGTTATTCCAACAAACAGCAGGGTGTTGGGCGGCCACGTGGCGTAAGCTCTGCACAGTATGTCTCTACGTAGATGAAGACAACATTCCCACACACTCGTCTTCCAACACACGTTCTCCTCACTAACAAGACGCAATAAGTGAAGAAAGCTCCATGAAAGATTTACAAGCGAGCTGAGGTGGTTTTCCTCAGAAGCTGAGTCAAGGGTGGTTGTTGGAGTCAAGACGGAGGGAGGGAATTCCAGGGAGAATCCCTGAGTGTCTGAAGTGTGATTTTATATTCATAGAAGATATTTAGTATTCCACTGCTCAGCAGTGAGCTGTCTCACAGAGGCTTTTACCCCTGTCAGGCCCCGAATCTTGCAGATTACATCTCAATAGTTTGATGGCTGATGGGAGGAGACACTTGCCCTCTCAGAAACACCAGCCAATTACAACTTCTAACTTGATGGAGAGAAACTTTTAAGAGGTCATTACACAGAAGTTAACACACAGTCATGTGCAGGCATGCAATAAAGATTCTGAAGTGAAGCATGCTAAGAAATCTGACTTCTGTACATACAGCTCACATTTAAAACTGTCATCAATGTTTCGTCATCAAGATACGTCAAAAGTCAAAGTTTGAAGCAGACATTCTAAAATAGACTCCACATATTTTAGAGTGCAAGATGTTCTTTTCCTGGAGTTGTTCCAATGTTATAAAACAGCCCTGAGGAACTGAACCCATTGTAGAGTACATACATTAGCTTTGTGAATAAGTCACATGACAAAATGCCACATTTGTTACCCCATAAAACTTCTTGCTCCAAATTTTAAAGTGCGTTTATAAGAATTCACTTTTAATTTGCTTCTTGATGCCTGAAAAAGGTGTGAGATACACCTGTGTGGACTTGTTAACTGAACAATGTCAGGTCTCAGCTTTTATCATCACACCCCCTTTAAATTGGCAGAGAAATGAAAACGGATTTTTCATGACAAACCGCAGACAAAGTATACATCATGTGCAAACACACGACAAAAACATCTAAACGTGCAGTTTTTTTTAGCACCTACTGCAGCACTAAACACTCCCTCTCCTGCAGCGTTTTGACGTGTGTGCATCAGAGTCATGTTGCTTTTGACTCTCAGCACTGCCAGGAAACCTGACATGTCTCGGACACCAAATATAATTAGCTTGCAACCATATTTATCTGCAGCATTGAGTCTTTTGCTGTGACCAGTAAGGTACGAGTCTCAGGAGTACTGAAAGCTTCTCTCCTTATAATTCGACAGAACTTTGTCGCAGAGAATCACACACAGGATAGTAACTGATAGATGATAGTGTTGTGTGCACGTTGCCCGTGAAAAGATCTCACATTAGAATCCAAATGTTGCAAAATTCTTATTGTGTTTTGCACATAAAACATTAAAAAGTGCACAAACCATAAGCCCTAATGTCTGTGCACCTCGGCTTCATTCTGGTGCAAAGTTTCTTGCGCGTGCTGTGTAACTTACGCATGAATAAAAGGCACCTGAGGAATTTGCGCGGCGGGCCAAGGTGGGACGGTTCTGCCTCGTGAGCACACTGTGTGCGCGCTCTCTCCTCACCACTGACACCTCAATTAATTCTACTAGTCCACGAGACAGATATGCATTACGGAACGCGCACGAGCGGCGAAGAAAAGCTCCGAATATGCACGCCGATAACCATCAAATGACACCACCCACGTGCTGTAATATTTAACTCGTGTGGATCTGAAAGTGATTCCGAGCGGAAGCTCTGTGGCGCACCGGAGTGACTTGTTAACAAGCGCGAGTAACAGTTCGTCAGTTTGCACCCTGCAGTCTCTGGCTGGAAAATGAGGTGGGGAAGCATCATCTTATTCGTGGCTGTCTGCTCTTTTACCGCTTATTATATTTACGAGCCAATTCCTGATGAGATAGAGGAGAGATGGAAACTCATACTCACCAACTCTTTCTTCAGAACTCTCAGTAATCTGGTAAGGAATAAATACAAAAATAAATAAATAAAACACAAGTTTTCTAATCAATATTGAATTATAGATTTGCTGATGTTGGTAGTTTACTTAAATGAAAGCTTTAGAACTGAGAGTTTTTCATGGAAAGCTTTTTCATTCATTAACTTTGCTTCTATATGGCCTGATAATTTAATCAGATATTAAAAGGGCAAAAACGTGCATGACTGAATTGCTTCTGCTTGTCTCCTCTGAGTAAATAACATTAAACATGTTTTTTTGCTGATGTAGATATACATCCTGGCTACACCAGATTATGTCAGAAGCTAATCCATGTATTGTATAGTCCTGCTCACCTGTTCTAATAATAGACCCTATTAAGAAAGTTTATGAGGTTAGACGCCTGTGGTAGTACAGCTAGTATGACTTACTACAGGTTTAAGACAGGTTTGCATACATAGCGGAAGCATCCTATTGTATTTAAATGCAACAGAGTTAGGATCACCTTTGTTTTGCAGCACAGTAGGTCAACATGTATATTTTTTTCAACGCCTTATGCTGCATTTTCAGTACATACATGGAAATATTCAGCTTAAAAGAAAAAAGTGTCTTCCATATGGTATGGTGAATGTAAATTTGGTAAAATTGCAATCTACTGTAATACTCAATCAATGTTATTAAAACATGATTGGATTACATTAAAACCGTGTTTGTTGTTATGATTGTGTTTCATTTAGTTAAATTATTTCCACAAATTTATTCAGGCACAAAGTTGGCCGTACTAGACGACGTTGACATCTGTCTTCCTTTTTTAACTCAAACATTCAACATGTTTTCATGAATTTAGATTCTGAATATTTCCATGGGTGTTTGATATGACTCTTTTTTTATAAATACGTTTCTGTTTTCACTCCAATAAATGCTCAGATTGATTTAGTTGAAATTACAAACACAGTTTGGATTTGTTTCATAAAGCTAGGAGAACTTCATTTTAATCTAGTATGTTGACCTTGGACTGGAGGACAGTTTTATTTATTTGTTTGAGTCGCGGTAAATGAACATCAGCTGATCCGCCCTGTCATGCTTTTATAACTTATCTTTTAGTTGTGACCATTCAGAATAAACAACCTTAAGGGACTGTTGACATTCATTCAGGCAAGATTCATGTGACTGTTAGTTTTCCCTTTCCTCCATTTACAGTAGTTTTGCATCCGAGACCTCTCTGGTTTGAATATCACGTGTTTATTATATTGTGCAAGGTGGCCAAAGAGAAGGCAGACTGCACTGCAGTGGAATTATAAAAGCAAATTTAATGCATTTATGAGTTTTATAATGAAAAATAAATCAATCACACATCTTATTGTTTACAGCTAAAATAGTCTTTATTTGCTTTTCAGGCAGACCTGAGTGAATTACTGGGGCTAAAGGACTACATGGGGGTAATGTATGTCATTACTCTGTTAGAAAGGATTGCACCTGTGTCTGATGAGCATGTCAATGTGACAGAAGAAAAATTTGATGGAGTAGAGGTGGTAGTGTACCAGCCAAAAGACCAGACTGGTGACCATGAGCTTAGGAGAGCTCTAATCTACCTGCATGGCGGAGGGTGGTGTCTGGGGAGTTCCCGTAAGTTCACATATTCACTTATACTCTGATTTATCACACTAAATTAAATCTCTGATTCTTCACGATCATTTTCTCCCATCGAGTGATGCGAGAGTTGACTCCGCTGCTCCATATCAGCTACATGCTATTACAAAATCAAAAAATAATACACAAACAAGCAAACACAAGTCATAAAGGCTTGAGTTTCCTGAGGAAATAACACGCCGTCTGCTGGAGCGGTGGGAAACTCAGAGGGAGGTAACCTTTGCTAATCCAAAACGTTAAGTCATGACAAGCAATTTGACATATTTCATGCTGTTCTTGCAATCTGTTGAATGGGTGTAACAACCACAGAGGGAGTAATATGTGGCAGGTTGCTCACAGAAAAGGAGCATCCTGCCACATATTTGCAATCGATAGATCCATTACTGAGATTATTTATTTACTTTTTTGCATTAGAATTAATTGCATAACGTTTCTTTTTCTTCTCTTTTCCATACAGGGATGAGTCCATATGATCTGTTGGCCAGGAAAATTGTCACTGAACTAGATGCTGTAGTTATTTCTGTAGAGTGAGTATTATCTTAGTTCTATTATTAGTTATGTCCAGTTGTTTATGCAATAAACTGTTGTTTAAAAAGAATGATCAATTCACACAAGCAAGGGATTTCGAGTATTGCAGGAAATAGACTTATAAAACATATTACTTAGTTATGGAAATCTTGTTAAGTTTATTAGTTGCTACCGCTTTCTTGTGCAGCTGCCTTTTTATTTACATTCTACATTGGAGTAATGAAGCAGTAGAGGGAAGCGTTTACGATCAGGACTTGTCAGATCAACACTAACAGTTCTTCTATCCAGAGTCTTGCTCTGCCTTGTATCAGTACTGGAACTTTATTCTTGTACTGAAATACACTTCACCCAGTTACTAGCAACAGTAATAGTGTGGAAGATAAGGATTTAAGTCAAAATATATTTTAGTGTCAGTCATGTGATTCTGCTTGTTGACATGCAGAGTTGTAGAATTGGGTGTAGAGTGCATGTGGTTTGGGATGTCTGTGGTTTTACCTTATCGGGCTAATCTAAATTCCTGTCTCACTTTCTCATGAAGTTCAGGCATGTGTAAGAATCACAGAGAAAACATTTGGGGAAATGACATCAACAGGATATGTGCCAGTGCAATTGTGAATGTTAAGATGATGCAAGATCATATTATAAAAGTACTGGAACATGTGTCAGTTATAACAGTAATCCTCAGTGGTAAGTGTTTTTGTTATTTGTTTGCTTTTCCAGAGGGCAGTCCAAATACACTATGGTTTGGTTTTGAAGCCTAGAGAAAGAAAGCAAACATTACATTTGATATGTTATTGAATTTTTTACAACATTGTTGGATTTGTGTAGTTTGGCTGATATGTAATTGTACCACGATAATACTGACCATTGTGCAACTGCATCACAAAAAATGGTCTTGTTTTAATAAACACAACTGAGAAAATAAATGTTCTTAGTTAGACAAAACATTTTGCAACTGGTCTTTACATTGTTGGTTCAACTTTACTTGGACACCAACTTTGCCCTTGTTTATTTTTCTGGGCTTATTTTTCTGGGCTTATTCTGCTCACCTGACTTGCAAAGTTCATGTTTGCATATGCATCAGTTTTTAACTTGAACCATCCTTTCTTTCCAGATACCGTCTTGCCCCAGCTCACCACTTTCCTGTCCCATATGAGGACGTGTATCGTGTGGTCAAACACTTCCTCCAGAAGGGGGTGCTAGCCCAGTACTCTGTGGACCCAAACCGTGTTGCTGTCTCAGGCGATAGTGCTGGTGGGAACCTTGCAGCTGCAGTTTCCCAGCAGGTATTAAATTTATTTCGACTTTATAGACTCAGCTCTTTATCTGGGTCCCCTATGCGAACTGTTTTAAGAGCATATGTGAATAAATCTGTTTTTGTCATTTTTTAGGTATTATGGAAGAGTTGCTTGACAATGTTTAACTCTCATGAAGGAAATTTGGCTAGAGTACAAATAATTGCCTTTGAGTAATAATATTGTTTGAGTCCAAGGTTAAATATGTTCTCGATAATCTGTCAAACAGATACTGCAGTGGTGAAAGAAAATAATATCACACTGGAAGTGGCAGAAGAGCTGAAAAGCCTTTACCAAGCACATGATATGACAGAATAAGGAAGGAAGAAAAAAGTTTATGGAGCAGCTGGAGTTTTAGATTTCTCTAGCTTAGTTAATTAAGGAAATTCTGCAAACATTACACCATCCTGGGAACGTTGGTGGATCCCAGTCTACTTCCTTGTGGTGCTGACAGAGCATTTTAGCTGTAACTGCAATCCAAGAAGACTGTTAATTCTACAGAGGTATAATAGGAATGCAGAAAACACCACTGCACAAAATAAACTATAGCATAATTCCAGGTTTAAGTATGCTTTGTTTTAACATTTTGTGCTTATTAACATGCGTGGCAATGCAATGAGACCAAAAAATGTCATAACTTTAAATATATAGTTCAAAAATGAAAAATAAATGTGTATTAAAAGAGTAATTATAAAATGTAATATTTGTATTTCCATTAAACAAACTAATATTTGTAATCACACAAGATCAAAAGAAGTTAATGGAAGAGACTAATAATGTCTGAAACCAATACGACAATAACCACATAAACAATTGACTGATAACACAATCCACCTGCTGGAGATCATTTCTTTGATAGCAAACTTAGAAATCTCAGTACTGTTCCCAGCATTGGTGTAGTTCACACTTTGATTTGATATCTTTGAATCCTGCATTTTACTTTGTACTAATTAAACAGCAAAACTAAGAGGAAAACACTGGGTGTAGTATAACCATAATGCAATAACCCTAAATCAACATTATTTCTTTTTCATTTTTTTTAACAGTAAGAAGTATTACATTTACAAAAGTTTATTGTGTTTTAGTGGACTGTGGGTGTGTCTGCACACATACTGAGAGTGAGCTGCATGCTGTTTGGCTGTTTTGCTGTAAAATTGAATCAGTTCAGTTTATTTTGAAACAACTTGTTCTTTCTGTGGCAGAACTCAGAGCCTGAATATAGGTTGTTGGAGATTTATTTAAAAAAAAAAAAAAACATAAGGGTTGATGAAATGCATGTTTATGAACAAATATAAAAAAGAAAAAAAAATTTCCCATGAGTACCGACTAAAACCTGATCCAATAAATTCTTGTCACTACTGGAAAGTAAATGCAGAACTAAAACCAAATGCCACATTTTCTATTATATCAACATCGAGATAGAAGCAGATATTAGATGTTTTCTTTCGAGTTGAATAAATATTTTGTTTAGTAGTATAGTTCTTGTATGAAACACTGTGTGACTCTACATAGCAATTACTCGCGTCATACCTCTGATGCACCTGCGCCCTCTCCCTGCTGCCAAAATAAAAATGACAGTTGTTAGCATAGAGGATAAAATGCATTGCTTCTCATCTCTCAGATCGATAAAAATGATGAAGACTCAAAACAGTGAATGAGATGAGGAACAGGGGAAACGTTACTCCTTGTTCCATTAAACACCTAAATTGCAAAAGTCTTTTTTTTACACAGGCTGAAGGAGCACTTCTGGTATTGCATTCTTTGGTTTATTTGGTTGTTCTTGGTTCTGTGGGACACTTTTTTTTCAGCCCAGTCCTCAAAAATGCATACAGCACATAGGATATAGAAAACTCTTTAAGGCCATTATTTGGACACATGTCTGTATTTCTTTAGCATTTCTTTATTCTATAAATGATAAATACTACAATAAGAAAGTCTTAAAGAGGAAGTGAGTCTGTTAATGCTCATGTAAACTTGTCAGTTTATATTACCAAACTCTGATAAACACAGAATATTTCTCAACACCCTGCATACTCATGCACTCTTTTAGTCTAGTGAGTGCAGTCTATGAGCGTCTTCCAAAAACTTTACAGCTTTTTGTTCTGTTTTATACCTTGATGACTAATTGACTGGTCTGTGCTGAGATATAGATCATGTGCCAAAAAGTCATATTTAAAAAACAGCATTGGAGCAAGTGACCTGGAATCAACTCTACACTGATAGAATAGTACTCAAACTGTTGCTGCGATCAGTCTTGTAGTAGGTGTGACCCATATGTCAATGGGCATCAATTTTATATTGGCTGCCAACATTCTGAACGTGGTAGTATGATTTATAAAGTTTCTGCCATCTTGTGGTTCACGTCCTACCTCACTGATAGATCCTTTAAAGTATCCTGGCAAGGAGTAGTGTCCAAATTGCATGTGTTGAACACAGGAGTGCCTCAGGGCTCGGTGCCCGGCCCTCAACTCTTTTCTCTATACACATCCTCATTTGGTGCAGTCATAAGCTCTCATGCCTTATCCTACCACTGCTATGCAGATGACACTTTTTCTCTCCTTCTCACCTGATGATACATCCATCTCAATGAGAATTTAAGCATGCCCTGCTAATATAAACCATCCTGAAAGATGCTGCCATGGGTATCTATCATGTTTCAAGTGGTTGCATCCTTCATTATCAATTCTAAAAGTGGTATTGCAACAAGAAAACCAATGTCCTCTTCGTATTTATTTTTGTCATAACACGAGAAGTTATAAAGAAGAAAGTATAAATGCAGTTTGGATGATGAATTACTAATTTTTATGAGTCATGAGTCAAATAATGCAGCTAAAATCCTTTCCAATGATACAGTTTAATTTTCAAATTTGATATTTCAAATTGAATTTTTGTTGGGGAATCTTGTGAAAATAAAGCCTAAATATCTTTGTCGTGATCATTTTGATTCGCTTACAAAAATAACAGCCTGGAAAAAAATTAAGTTTGGGTGATTTCCGGTAATTTTATTTATGAATCAAATAATGCAACTTAATTCTGAAAATGAAAAAGCATTCCATGGTATTCCAATTTGATTTGAATTATTGTACAAATTTGTTTCCATAGTAAAACAGGTGTTTGGCCTTCAATATACCTATTTAAGCTCATGAAAAACAAAACTTATAGTCTCACCAGATTGTATTTTTGTCTTTTTTCTTTTATCATTTTAGATACTCAAGAATTGTTTAAAGAGTAAAATGGATGTAATGTTTCCTAATATGCTTGAGGTTTGGAAAACTATTACTCACTTAACTGCAAAGCAAGTCAGAGAAAGAATTTTCTTACTCTAAAACCAAAAGTTATACCTGGATCTATTTGCTAAGCTAGTTTGCACAAAATGTAATCACCTGGTAGAAAACATGAAAAGAAACATGACTCTTTGTGCTTATTAACAACAGATGTTCTAACCTGAAGCATATTAGTACCTTTACAGGGACACAGAAACCCAGCAGTTGCTAAGAGACTGAACTATTAGATATTATGACTGTGAACTACCACCATCTGCTTAGCATCAGCATGACTTAGTTTATACTAAGACTGAAACCGTAGTATATCCAGATGTGTTCCTTTTTTTTATTTATAGATTCAAATGAAGACGTAAATTTTTTATGTGTCAATTTCCATCAAAATAATATGAAAAGGAGCTCTCGGAGGGTGACTGGTAAAGTGAACAATAAGGGGAAATAAATCCACAACTTTTGAACCGAGACAGACTACAGGCAGTGATGGTGTATTGAAGCCTTGTGAATGTCTCGAGTCTTTTGGACCAATTGCGTCGCCAAAAGTTTCATTTCTTGAAGCAGCTCATGTAGAAGTACTGGTATCTGCTGATTGGTTCACGTACAGCCACTCTTATGTATCCCTAATTTAAGTCAGATTAAATTATTCTGTGGCTTTGTTTTTCTTTTTGAAAGATATTGTGTGATCATGCTCCCAAACTCCTGGTGTCCTCTTTTTTGAGACACAATTTTAAAGCCGTGCTGTCAATCAATCTCCTGCACGTAATTATCTTCAACACCTCCTCAGATCACAGCGGACACTTGCTGCATTAAGGGGTTCGAATCATTCAATAAAGTGCTCACATTAAGAGAAATGGAGTCTCACTTGTCTTTGGTCATATGATATTCTCTAACTCACTAACTACAGGATGGGGTGGAGCACTAATGGAGTGAGAAAGAAATAGACTCAGAGCAAGAGACACAATATTTAGTTGATGGAGATTAGGATGATCTGCTTTATTAAGGTGTGAGGCTTCCACTCCATCTTGCTTGTTGCTTAGGACTTCCTTAGTCCAGGGAAAAGTAGATCAGCCTAATGTTCTTTTCAAGGCAAGTTTATTTGTTTAGCACCTTTCATGTAAAAGACAAGTCAAAGTGTTTCTGCTTGGTTTATGTTCTCTGAACATATGACAGATGTATTCTGGTCCTAAACCATTCTGGGATTTATAAACAATCAGCAGGGTTTTAAAATCTATCTTGTGACTGACTGGAAACCAGTGTGAAGTGGTGTGATGTGTTCAGATCTCTTTGCAGTAGTTAAAGCTCTAGCAGCAGCATCTGAATGAGCTGCAGATGTTTTATGCTCTTAAATTGGCAAATCAAGAAATAAGGTTCATTATATATTCATTATATTTGGCTGTTGTGCACTTTCTACAGAACAGTACTATTTAGTACTCTCTACTTTTGCAAGATTTGCTGACGTAGAGTAGTCCCACAAGTCACTGAACAAACAAATTTGTAAAATTTTATGTCCTATACCATGAAATTAACTAAATTATAAAGTTGAAAGTTGAAAATACTCTAAAACTAAACTAAATAAATCACTAAATAAATTCACTAGTTCAGCTTTCAGCCCACCAAATCCTATTCTGAGACCTGGAGGTCTTTCCTGCAGCCATTGCATTCTTTTAATGTACACCAAATGTTCAATACAGCTCACTGTAAACAAATCCAAAATCACACAACATTTGTTTAAAAAGTATGGTGTTCCACACAATATCATGCAAAAAAGTCCTGTCACACTTGAACAGTAAAATATTTATTAATCAAATATTAAGATACTTATCTGCTTTTTATCTGCAGAAAAAAAGAGCATGAGGCTTTTACTGCCTGGATAACACAGAACTAGTGTTTTTGCTGGTTATTAATATACTCTTTATCTCTGGATATTTTTGCAGGTAGTACCCTGTGTGCCCTGTTTTATTTGTTTAGTATATTTCATCTTCAAGTTGAAAATAGCAAGTTTCTTGCTTATTGTAGCTGCTGCCCTTTGCGGAAAATTGCTGGGCAATACCTCTCAGTACGCATATACATTATATAAATGTA
>JBAMHX010000010.1:13737788-13753229 GCA_037177515.1 Pseudomugil tenellus | reverse complement strand
GATAGATAGATAGATAGATAGATAGATAGATAGATAGATAGATAGATAGATAGATAGATAGATAGATAGATTTTAAGTCTTTTTAACTTACAGTGCTGATCTGTTTTAGTTTTCCTGCACCTTTCATATATATATATATATATATATATATCCCTATTAAATAAACATTTCAAATAAATACATAATAAGTTGGTAAAACTAGTTGTTTGTTTCACACTAACTTATTATTCATGGAGTCATGTTCAACTCCAAAAATTCTGCATAAAAGAAGATGTATAGTACATGCACAACTTGAGATTAAAAGTTTACTTGATACATTCAGAATTATTATAAAAAAATACTGTACGAAAAAAAAAAAAAACATCATAGATCCATCTATGGGTGCATTTGCAGGGCTGCTACAAAAAAAAAATGCAAACCCACGTAAAAAAAAGGTCTGAGGGTAGCCATAATTATACAAGCAGCTCCACCACCATCATTATATAAAAACCTAATCAATGATCATTGCGCTTAAGGGGAGGAGCAATGTCACTAATTAATAGTTCCAATGATTAGTATACTCTTTTGTGTGTGTGCTTGTGCATGCATAGCTAGTGTTAATGCCTCTAATGAGTAGACATGCCAGGTGGAGCCTGTGGACACCTGCTATTACTACTAGAGAGCAGACTAATAACACTGGCTTTCAAATCTAAGCAGGTTGTTCAGTGTCTCAAACTGAAGGGCCCTTCATCATACAGGTCTCATGAGTGTTCAGTGATAATGCAGGTGATATGTGTCTTCCAGAGGCAAAAACAGAATGGAAAATCTTGCTTTATCGATGTAATCACTTTTCTCTCCTTCAGAGCTGAACATATAGAGGAGTCACTTAAACTTAGAAGTACTTTTTCGGTAGACTTGAGCAATATATCAAGGTAAGTTTAAATTGGCAGCTTGTATTACCTAACTTTTAAATTGTGAGACAATAAAAGTTTGCAGTTGTGACATGTTTCTGCTAAGGTAATTGAGAAATGAGGTGATGCAAAATGCAAGTGTGGTGCAACAAAGAAAAAAGAGAAAAAAACTGTTCATAAATGCAACAAATTTACCAATAAGTGGAACAGTATGTGAATTCACTTTACCATGACAGTCCACAAAAACATATAGCATCATCTTATCACAATTATCATACAACAAAAGGTGAAATCCTCCACGCTTACAAGACATAACAAGCTTGAACTTCATACAACCTGTCACCTCCCACATTGTTCACATCCCATTTGCCTACTTTGCCAGCCATACTTGTTGAATCATCATTGCAAAAATTTTAATAATCAATTCAGAATGATTTCCAGCTGATGCCAGTTCCCATGGATACTGGTAGAACCGGCATGGCTGGGATTTTTTAAAATTCAGGTCTGATTAACTGGTTTCGTTCTGGTTCCAATGCATAGAAGTATCAGTAACCTTAATTTAAACATGCAAGGTACATTTTATTGACAGTGAAAATGTCACTGGGGTCATACCAGATGAGGGACAGAGTGGTTCACTACAGAGAGATAGCTGCTGGGTAAAACAGGCTGTATTTGTGGCGACTGAGTGATAGAGGTTACTGGTGTAATGGTGTCTGGATGCATCATGCGACTCAGCAGTGAGTTTCTGATTTGCAAGGCCTGAAGGACAGTCATGGCCTTCCACCCACTCTGTCGCCATGGGAGACACTAGAGAGGTGATCTCATCTCCTTTTCTGCCTCACTCTCATTCCCTTTCCTATATGTCTCTTCATCTTCCCTCTCTTTCTATTCCTCTTCTGTCTTCCGGCCACTAACAACTCATTGATCTGCTGATTATTCATCAGTCTACTAACATAAGGGTTAAAACCAACCTCCAGGAATGTTTAACTATGAGCTTTAACTTTAAATTTTACTATGATTACAGTATATGTATATGAGTACATGCCCCGCTAATTTCACAGGTCAAACTGTTGTTGCTAATATGAATTTCTTGTGCATGATCAAATTTCTGGAGGCTTCAGTTCACTGGCAGCAGCAGTGGGAAAGGGGAAATAACCCATAAACAGGAACCAAAATCTGTTTCCTGCAACCATCACACCAATACAGATGCACAGAAATGTAACTTCATGCACACCCAGTCTGTTCTCTCTCGCTCTTTATCTCAAAGGGCAGAAGCAACAGTTACAGATCACGTGCTTGCAGGAATGTTTCCTCATTTTTGCTTAGCTCAGAATCCAAATTTTATGGGTACAAAGCAGAATGAACACACTTTGAAAGACTTTTTCTGAATGTATTTCACTATTTAACCCGAACAAACCTAGAGATAGCCTGAACTACAGTATGGGAGCAAGGAAGGGGGGTGGGGATGGGGGGAGGCTGTTGCTATGGCAACCAAAAGCGGCAGTCGTCACGAGGCTGCTTCTGCATCCTGTGTGTGTGTGTGGACATACGGTGTGTGAGTTCGCCCTCCTCTCTCCAGACAGGAGGCGAGGACATCCCCCTCTAACACAGAGCCAGCAGAAAGAGGAGGATAGGCGGAGAGAGCGAAACCCCATAATGCACTGCATGCTGCAGGGCTGAAGTCGTGCAGATTCATCAGTTCCTGTTTGAGGGGTTGTGTGTGTGAGCGCACATGCACCCATACACCCAGACCGAGCGCAAGAGAAATAACCCGGAGTAGCGGGCAGGTAAGACGGCTTTGCTCTGCTTGTGCACATGAATGCTGCTTTTACAAGAGGATCTGTGTCTGGTACTGCCCGTGAGAGGGGGAGAGTGGAAGGCTTCTCCACACAGACGCCAGGGTGTTATTAATATTTCACATGGTATGCTTCTGACAACTTCCTTGCCTGTTGCAAAGGATTGCTTTTTTTAACGGTCATGTTAAAAAGATCTTCTAAAGAGAAAATAATTTGAATAGTTTTCATGCACATGACTTTTTGTCTGTCTCTGGATTTGTTATTGACCTTTTTTTTTCCCTGTACTGCAGATGCCGTTGAATTTGAATTTGCTCATGAAGATATAGCATGTGCTTAGATAGCAGTATTATGTAACTTTTAAGAAAGCATTAAATGTGTAATAGAATTAAATATTTTCCTTCTGGAGGTTCCATGGATTAAAAAAAACTTTTTAAAAAAACATACAAAAGGAGTTATCTAAAAAGTTGTGGTTTCAAATGTTATAATGATTTCTCGATAAGGCTAATATAGAATAAGCTTCGCTGTTATGATGACAGAAATCACCAAACAGGCTTGTATGGACCAAGTTATAAAAGCAACAGCTGGATCCACCACAACAGTGTGTGCTAAAAACAATTCTATTTTGTCTAAGTAGCCTATCTATTTGACACCAGAGTGAGCTGGCAGGTAAAAGGGCGGCTTCTCTTTTATGGGGCATTTTGTGGTTTAACGGCCACTGAGACTCGTGACCATATCAGTTGCAACAGAGACACAGGCAGGCTGGAAAAGCGTGATTGCAGCAGCTCAGGGCAGAGACTCCTGAACATTATTAGCCCAATACTCAAATGAGACCTTTCAGGCCTCCCCTCTGGGCCATGTCATAAAGCCGCAATATGGAGATACAACAAAAGACCAACAATAAATGCTGAGACAAGTGAGAAATTAAAGCTTATAATTAATAAAAATAAACTCTTATTTCAACTACATAAATGTATGTCGAGAATGAAGTGAAAAAATATACAAATACAAACTGTATTATTTCTGATTCTAACTTTTGAATATGCAAGAGGCAGCTTTTGGTGTATTACTTTTACCACAAAACATCTCAAAGGAGCTTTGAGACAGTTATACTTTTATCTTACACCTTCTGACAGTGTTTTTATGACGATGTAGATAGTTGTTTGAACTGAACATTTCAGGCTATTCAAAGAGCTTTGGGGCCTGGGAAATGAATAGAAAAATACAATGCAGATCAGATGAAAAAAAAAAATTGAATATTCATTTTATCTCTATTTAGCACAGAAGGAGTCCTACTTGTGTCTGTTGTTACCCTGCAGAAACCCACCTGTCAAATATCTCAATGGAGAAGCTCCTTTTTTTCCATTAAGGCCTCTTCCATTAAGATATTCCCTCCACTGCCTGTGTTATTTTCTTATAGATTTACGCACCAGACACCTATGTGACAGTAATATCTATATCTCTTACTGTGCTTTGTAATAATTCAGTGAGTGTTAGATTAGAATGTTTAGCTAATGTGTTCTGTATGTGACTGAAAGGCTCCATCTGTATACTTGCCGGTTGGTGCTGTGAATGGATAAAAGTTGGCTTTAAAGGGAACATTAAGGAATTCTTTGTCGTAAAGTACCTAAAAGTGTACCTGTTCTAGAAGTGTTTTAGGGGTAAGAGGTTTATATAGTACTTGATAAGTCTGTAACCCTTCGAATCCTGCTGAAAATTGCATACCAATAATGAAATTGTGCAACATCACAGCCTGTTTGACTAAAAACTAAAAGACAACTTCTGGCATCCATATAGACCATTCTCTGTGAGGTCACATTTTTAGTTTCAGAGCCGTGGTGGGTGGCAGTAAGTTATCTAGTGACTCTTAATTTGTAGCTTGCCAACTGATGGAAATCTACCATGACAATGCTTACCACAAAATTTACTTAATCAATTTCACAGAAGCAGTTAAAAGCTTACAAGTTATTAGAGGTTTATTACTTTTTTTCCTGGCAGGATGTGTATCAGACCACCAACTGTGGAAAGTGCCCCAAACAAAGTATTTCCTCTTCATGTCCAAGGTGGTAAAAAGTAGAAAAAACAGCAGATTCCTGTTATATTTTGAAGTTAACATTAAAATTACTGCTGGAAAGCATTGTTGTGTTATGACTGTTTATTTACCAGGAAAAACAAATAAAAAAGTTGCTAACTTTAGATTGACAATGAAACTCTCGTGCCCATATCTCACATGCAATGCAGCAATGCTTGAATTGGTCAAATATCCAACCAGCTTCACTTCAGTTGCAATGACACTGAGAGAAAATTTCGATTTTTTGCTTCATTTGCTGCTACACACTAACAAAGTGCTTGCTAACACAGCTAAGAGCTCTTCCTGTTATCTCATTTGATGGCAGTAACCCATTTAGCCCACTGTTCAGGGTCAGCAGGCATTCTGGAAAATAAAAATTCCATCATTGAGAAGCTGATTGGCACATCTAAAGGCACAGCACCAATGTACCTTTATTTTTTGACATGAAAAGCAAGCTGTTGCAGCCAAGGCGCTAGTAGTACGCTTATCTTTTTGCCACCCACGAACATCGTTGACTTGTAAGTCATGTCATCAGTGATGAAAGATGAAAATGGTTTGTATGTGTTGCTGGTGAAGAATAAATGAAAATGCCACAAATAAAAAAGTTCCATGTTTGCCTAGATTCCTTTTGGGTGATGCAGCCGTAGCTCCAAACCTTACGAACATTTTCATTGCCAAAGTCTACTCTGACAAAAGTAAAGTAGAATAAAATTAGCAAAATCTCCAAATTGGCATTTTTGGATTTGTTCTTAAAGCCCTCCAATTGGGGAACCTCTAGTTTAATAGGTTTAACAAGAAAAACAAAGTTACATACATGTTTTACTGCTTCTCAGAGCTGAGAAGTTCCCTAACTTTATATTTAGGTTAAAAATGAGCTCCCCAGATTTTGATTTACAGTGGCTCTGCAAGTTCATGCGTTTATGATTAAAAACTCTACAACAGTCTACAGGTCTGCTGTGAATGTTAAAAACGTGTTAGAGTCACACCAGGTTTCCCTGTTGGAATTTTCCATGTCATAAGATCTGTGAGGTTCTTCTTTTGCTCTTGGTCCAGCTCTGGATTTGCTCATCAGAATGAATCAGATGTGATATCTAGATCCAGATTTCTTCTTCCAACTTTAACAGCCCTGGTCTTTGTTCTTTTCCCAAGAACTTTTCTCATTCCTGTCTTTAATGGTCCGGAACACAAATGACACATGTTCAGAAATCCATGACCTCTTTTTGATGCAGTCAGAATGGGGGACACTGACCTGTGTTAGAGCGCAGCACATCAAAGATCCTTAATTCTTTCTTCTCTACACAGACATGAGCAGAACACTGAACAGGAACCTTAGTGTGTGTTAAATTACTGCAGTAATTGTTGTTACTTCATTGCTATACCTCTCCCCATCTTCACTCAAGTATACATTTTATATCACAAAAAACCCCACTTCTGAACACTCAAAGGGTCATTGGTCTCACGTAGTCTTTTTAAGCATTAAGATATATTTCCACAGCTTTCTTTAGCTATTAGCAAAATTTTTCTCCCAAAATAGCTGTGGTTACTACATATAATAAAAAGAGACACTTTAGCGGAAGATTGTAATTTCAGCTTGTCATCTCAGGTCTTTGGAAAATTTTAACATGGTGATCATTCCTCATTTATTGTTTTAATATTCTGCCTCATGATTTTACTTTTTGCCACTTTTTTTTTACTTTGTGACTTTCAGAATAAACTGTCAGCAACTGTCCTGTGCCAAAAGCTAAACCTCACAATGAAAAATTGTGAGTTAGGGTTAAAGTATTAATAATTGAATTAAAACAACCAAATTATACTAAATATCAGTTTTCTAGGTCAAGTCTGGTTCTTGAGGGATGGGGTATGTTGTTATGTTTGTGTTTGCATTTGATGCTCATTTGAAGCTCTCATTACTGTACATCTGTGAGAGCATGGAGCATGAAGTTACCAAAATCTGAATGACAGATTCTGGTAAAAGGTTGCCACGTAACCAGATGTGATAATGTTGGATGATTTGGAGGCAGCTAAATCTGTTTTTAGAGCAGATTTTCTGCTTGATTTGAATGTTTTAACTTCATTCTTTTTTTAAAAAAAAACAACTTATTTGACTTTGGTTTTCAAACCTTGGTTTGTTTTGAATGCACGTTGTAGAGTTTTTAACTTTGCTGCTTATTTCTTGCCCAGGACACTCTCAGAAATTATATTTTAATTTCAATAAGGCTTTTCCTGGTTAAATAAACAACCTGATTGCACAGGAAGTGTTTCTTTTAAAGCCAGTTAATGGATTGTAGTGTGTGAAGCTTCACCCTTTCAGGTTAGCTTGGTTAGATTGGTATCCTATTGGAAGGATAACAAAAAATGGGATGGGTCAGGTCGGATGTTAAGGTATCTGCTCTAGTTTTTGAGAGTGGAAAGACAAAAAAAATGCTTGCTTATGGATTTTCATGCCAACAGCTGATTTGTTACAGCTGCAGCTGCATGCAAAAACATTTTTAACACATTATGACTCCAGTAATGGCTGCAAATAAACAGATGTGTGTTATCGATTATGCATATAACTCAGAAGTGAATATATGATAGTTGTATAGCTGCAACTTTAGAACAGTCAGTACCCAGACAGCAACTTAATTTGTCAGAATTATTTGGACATTTGTAATTTTAATCACCAACAATAATCGAAAGAGGAAAGCATAAGCACATTAGTACTAAATGCACCATGGGTAAGATGTGACAAAAGGATGCATTCTGCCAAGTTCTGTGTCCGAGTACCAGGCTAGTATGCACCACGGAATAGCTAAGATTCTTGAAATTGGAATTATATGTACCTTTCCAAACTACAATTACATTTGTAGATTCAGTAAAGACTTATTTCTGAAGAGTCACCAATTTACACAATTTATCTATCAAGCCATTTTAACTCCAGCTGCAGAAAATATTGCAACAAAAATAATCCTATTACATCAGCAAAGATCCAAAGAAAGTAGTCCAGTAAAAATGTTGGTGAACAACAAGTCTTTCATCAATAAAATACTGTTTAGATGAAGGCTGAAGGACTTTACGGAATTATTGTCAATGATTTTGCAACTGCAGTGAATGTTTGTATTTTTGCTGAGGTCACTATGATGACCAACAAATGATTTTTCTTACACTTAACTCATGTCGTTAAAAAAGACAACGTTGAAAATCTAGAAGCTGTCTCATGCAGATGGCATAGATAATCTAATCAGTTAACATAGGGGCTGAAATGGAACTCATCATGTCCCACATATTCCACACCCGCGATCGGACGCTGACCAAGGAGCAGTGTGCTACAATGCAGCACCTCTTACTTCACACATTCAGACCAATTCAGCTCTACTTCCTCTGTGCCTGGCATGAAGGTACATCTGTGGTGCATTGCCTTTGACCCCTCATCTGCCCTCTCTGTTTACAAAGAGGCAGCAATGTGTTATAAAAAACAAACAAACCCTGAAGTGGCATGAAAAGTGCCATAGGAATTAAATTCTGTTGGAAGACTTGTCAGGCACATAGTAATTATAGACTGAAGCTACACCACTGGAATACTAATGGAGCAAGTAATAATTATTTAATAATCAAATGATTTTTTGCAGGCTTTTACAACTCTTGTTGCAATCCAAATCATGTTTCTATCTTCAGCTCCAATAGTTTGCAAATGCTTAAGCCACATTCTGCTTGAAAAGATATAAAGATAAATGACCGGTGCGAAAGTTACAGAGACAAATTGAGAAATACAGGAAATGTAGCAGCTAAAAAGTTACACTAGTTTGCGTTATATATGACAGCAACAAAGTAAAAGCTATATGTCAGACAAGAGTTCAAATTGAATTTTTTACCATGTTGTTTTGAACTCCAAGAAGAGTTATGTTATTCCGATAGTTGGTGACAACATTTTAATTATTTAAAGCTAATTTTGTTTGCTGTTTACCGCCCTCTGAATAAATCCTCCTCAAAGTACTCTTTTACCTTTCTCAAAGTAACATTTAGAAAGCATTCTAATCTTTACTTTAATATACTGCCTACTTTAGAATCCATAATTTATCAACATCAGAAGTCTACTCGATATTTTTTTCCAGAGTTAGATGTCTGCTGTTTTTGAGTCTATCTGCTTTCTAGATGATTCCTATACAGTACGCACAAACTTAGAAACTCAGCATCCTATTCACAGTTCAGCATAACCCTGTACGACAACTGCAGGGCCTTTTTTGGGCACAAGACAATGGTTTGCCAACTCTAAAATCGAGATTCCCCATAAGCAGCCTCTGTGGTGTGTCGCTTCCATTCTATGAGCGACCTGATAAATATTTATAGAAGCTGGAACTAAACATTAACACATAGAGCAGCTCAGAGATCCATCATAGGTGCTTTTGAGGGCAGGCTGCAGGCTGCTGTTCAATCAACACCTCTCTCTCTGACACTCTCACATGCACACAAACACATGAACACACAAGCCAATAAAGTGATACATTCCAAACAACCTGATATATTGCAGCCACAGCCGGTGATGTGGCTCTGAGTCACTTGGTAACACCCACTTGTCACACACACACATACACACACCTCAACAAGCACAACATTCACACATGCTTACACACATACACATGCACCTGACGTAGTGTTTGATGGAGTTGGACGCCATGGCAACAGAGCTGTGACTCTTGCTGTCCTGTGAGTGGACTGAAGCTGTGGAGGAGGGAGGAGAATACCAGCCAGTACTGCTACTCAAGAGAAGCTATTATTATTCCCAATCTGTCTTTCTCTCTGCTCTCAGCTTTTCCTTTTTCTGTCTTTTCACCACTACTGTCTTGTGTGGTGCTCTTTAAGTGTTTCATAAAGGCTGCAGAAAAAAAACTAACCCGGGAAAGTAAAAGAGGTAAAAGAGTGGTTAGCAAGCATATATTTTTAAAGCCATCGATTGTGCAAAACCTGACACGTCATCAGAAGGAGTTGCACCGGTGCTCACAGCCACAACCACAAAGCACTCTGGAGGGACCTTGCTTGCTGACATATATTTTTTATTTCACCTGTGTTTCACTCTCACATGTATCTTTCATTTTCAATCAGAAATTTATATAATTTCTCACATTTTCAGTCTCTTTTCAATCTTTTTTTGGCAGAATTTTCTCTATCATTAATGGTTTAAAGGCATAGATGGTTATAGCAGAAAAGTGGGCGTGCAGGTAGACAGGTTTCACAAACAGCATCTGTAGAAAATTTACTGCCTACAGACAGATGGTGGTGAGACAGGGAATGATGCAGGTGAATAGCTTTTTTCTTTTTTCCTTTTTTTGTTTCTGGTAACATTTCCACGATCTGATTACCAGCATTTGCTAACATACAGGCTTGCACACAGATGCACACACACTCTCACGCAGTGTAAAATTGTGGGAACGTGGCTGTTGACGGTAGAAGTTGGTCCGTTCCTCTACGTTGCCCGCCCTCCATTCCTCTCCTCCCTCTTTTACATACGATCCAAGTGCAAGCTGTGAAAGGTGAACTAGCAGCCCGCTGCGGATAAATTATGTGTGACATGTTTAGCTGTGCTGCCTTATATGGAGACTGGTGTGGCTGAATACAGTAATGCTCTGCCAAGAGGGAAGGAGGAAAAGGGGAGGAGAATGAGGAGGAGGAAGGAAAAGCAGCAGGGGAGGGCGAAAGCAAAGGAAAAGAGGAAGGGGGAGGGGACAGTGACAGAGGGAGTGAAAGAGAGGAGTGCCGCGAAGCAAGCATGAGGTTTTTGCTTTCCATACTGCACTTAGCAGTCAGATGAGTCCTTGCAGAGATACAGTAAGTCATTGCTGTTTATGCTGATTATATGTGTGTGTGGGGACAGTGTGCGACTTTATGTTTGGAGAAACACAAAACTCACTTACCAGTGTTTACTTTTTCTGCCTTGTTCTGCTAGCTCACATTTTTTTATTCACCATCTGGACTTTAACTGTTACATTGATGTGTGTTTGAATGAGATATATATGTGTCCCTGTAAGTGTGTGCTCATACCTGTGAACAAATGCAGATGCCCACCTTACTTCACTGCTAATGGTTTGACTTGGGACAGATATAATGTGGAAAAAGAGCTGAGTAGACAAAAAAAAAAAAAAAAAAAAAAAAAAAAAACAAAACAGGTAGCGTTAGTAATTTTCCCCAGCTGCTGACACAAGTTCAGTTTTCTGGAAAAGACTTTGATTTAGTGTTTTATCTTTCATTGTACTGTGATCTTAGTTCTGTGACAAGCGGCGATTAGAAAAAACAAAGACACACATACAGTCTCATTCTTACACATTATACTTCTTACACACTCTTCCTCTATAATAGCAAGATGACTGGTGTTTACTCTAAAGCTGCCCTCAGGAAATAATTCAAGATCTAGCGTCACCTGGGCTGTCTGTGGTAGGCTGACATACAAACACAAACATGATAAGAAGAAAAGAAAAAAAAAATGAGACAAAGAGCACTAAATACTAAAAAAAATTATGTGATTTATTGAATTAATGCCAGGAAAAAGAAAGTGACGTGAGTCATAGAGTTTTCAGACGAAATGTGTTTCTATTAAGAAAATATAAATTTGAGAAATAATTCAACATTTCTGAAACTCTTTTGAAGGGAAAGAATTGTGGCTTTGGGACAAGTCTGGGAGGGAGTCCACGCTTGTGGTAGTTATATTATAGTCAATAAGTGAAAAACACCTTATTGACAGAAACCAACTGCGAGCAGTTTTCAGTGAAGTAAAAAACATGAACTTTGGTAGTGGGAGGTTTTCATCTGGCGTGCAAAAGATAAAAAATTATATTTAAATGTGCACAAAAAACACAGGCTTTGGACACTCCTGAAGCAGGAGCAGGTTTGGCTTCTCTGTCCAGTTTGAACAAGACAGAGTGATGGAAAATGCATAGTTTAATGTATCAACAAATTATTGGAGTAAAACTTTTTTTATTTGATGTGTTTTCCTGAAAGGTAGCAGCACATAAAGTGAACATCTTTTGACAAAATGCACCTATAGCTGGCTGCTTCTTCTGCAAAGAACAGCAAAAGGTGGAGCCAAGCATTGTCAAACATAAAAGAGGAGAAATAAATCTTTTAGATATTTAAAAGGTTGATTTAAAAAAAATACAAAATTTTTAAATGGAAAATTTGTTAATTAGGCCCAAAGTTACTGAATGACCCAATGATTTTATTACCAATCTAAATCATGTACAAAACTGGTGCTGTAATACTGACTATGTTCATGAAGATTTTTTGTTTTGTTTTGTTTCCACACGCCCTTCTCACCCACTAATCTAAACACCTCGTTCCTCTTTTCCAGTTTTACACCCTCATGTCTTGAAGTTTCTGTGTTTTTTTTTTGTCTCATTTTCTGTCTTTGGGTTTTTTGAAAGCTCACTGTGTTTCTTTCTCTGTGTCTGGCTCCTAGTCGGCTGAAAAAAAAACTTCTCTGCAGATCAGAGCAGGCAGATCTACAAGGTCATTAGAGTATACAACAGAGAGAGCGCAGAGGCTGTGAATCTCGCATCACCAGACTCTAGTGTGTGTGAAAGGAAATGTGGCTGAAATACAGAAGAAGACATAAGCTCGCGGTAGTATTCATTTTGAAACATTCTACAATTTTCCAATGAATTTATCCTCATTTCTTATTCTCCTCCTTTTAATTCCATCGTCCAACTAATCTGTCTTGTGGAAGTGATGTCATCTTTTTGCTGTTCTCGGCAGTCACAGGGTAGTCTGTCGAATGCTGATGAGCTCTGCGTTTGTGTAGAGGATTGAATGTGTGTGCGCACAAGTTTGCTTCTAGCCTGATTTGCATTATTCAGTTATGAAAGAAAACGAAAATAGAGTTTGTACTTTGATCAAGGTGACAGCAGGAGAACTCCCAAGCCTCAAAATTTTGACTCAGAGCATGCACATGACAGGTAGATTTTTGCTCAGACAAATGATTTCGGGAGTCCTACGAGACCATTTGGTGAGTCGCAAAATCACAGGGAGTCAGTCAATGGTGGATGATAGCTGTTTTCCCTGCAGTCTGCAAAGCTGTCACTGGACTAATGCGCACTAGTGGAAGATGTAATCTATAGTAAATACAGTTGGCTCCATGGAGGAGCCCTCTGTGATTTCCACAGATTAAGGTGTCAAACTGAATCACTGGTCATAGACAGCTGAAGAGTACAGATTATCCCGTTTGGCCGAACGCTATTCTGATGACAAGTAACAGATTCTGCATGAGTGTGTTATTTGGAAAGATGAGTGTGCGTTCTTTCTTTTGGGGAGCATCCACTCTTTTGGTATTTCCTGATTTGATTTTGTTAAAACAAATCCAGACAGTGGAATGTGTAGAAAAAGAAATATGTGGCATTATTGTGCTTTACGATCTTTATAAACGTGTTAATATGTTTTTCAGCCATTGCTAATCTCGAGTTATGTTCCTGTTACTTGTCAGTCTATTGTCAAGTATTTTCTACAGCCAAGTCTTTTCTCATTTTTTTCTTGTCCTCATTCTACCTATCTTTCCGTCTCAAACCTTCTGTGTCTGCTTCCATCTCATTATTTGCTGAATATTTCCACTCTGATATTCTTGGGTCATGCCACTGGTTCCTGCCTTCTGTATACCTGTCTATCAAATTCGCTCATATTTTTGTTTATATAAGTCAGTCAAGCTTTCACGTCTGTTCAGGCTTGGATGTGTAAGAGCAAGAGAGACACAGTAAAAGTGAATACAATAACTGCATATATGTGTGTGTGTGTCTGACTTTTTGCAAGTTTTCATGAGTGGTAACGACGCTTGTGCTTGAATTCCCACATGCCAAAGAGGTGAATGCACACGAGGGAGCTTGTTTTTCACAGTGGACACCTCCCTTCCAGTTACAAAGCTCTATAACCTCAACGTCTATCGCTCACTATCTGAGTCTTTCTGTCTTCTTGTCTCTTTGACTCTTCCTTTCTTTCTAGCCATTTTCCTATCGTTTTTGATTTTCCCACCCACCCACTTACACACCACATAACCATACACACACCTCCACCATTGCTATTCCTGAGAGGAGCAGACTAGTCTGGCAGTGGGTTGGTTTATGTTCGTGAACTCAATGACACCCATGCTGTCGCTGCATTACACCACAGTGGCATCCCAACAGGTAGCCACACTGCAGTGGAGGTAGCAGGAAAATGCACATGCAAACCTGTATCTATGCATATATGTAGAAGACCTGTAATGATCTCCAGCCATACCTCAAGCAACTAAATCAGCTTAAATATGTGTGATCTCACATCTCTTCTCCACTATAAATGCTTCACTATGTGTCTCTGTCTACACATTAAGCTTTTTAAACACTTGCACGGATATAACAGTGCAGACGACAGCTTGCACACGTGCCACTTGACTGCACTCGTCGCCTCTCATTCCCTCTGTTTGCCTTACAGGGGGATGGATTGGTAATATAGACTGACTTTGTTTATGTGTGTGTAAGATAGAAAGGGAATTAGAAAAAGCTGCGCATATGCATATATGCTTCATGTGGTTGTGTCTTGAATAGCAATGTAATAGCTGATGCAAATCTGCTGCTTCATGGTTTATGGTCTGTATTAATGTGTGTGTAGGAAATGCAGTAAAGTATAACGTTACACCAGTGGTAAGTTCTGTGGAAATGTCATAATACGCCAATGTCATTGCCAAAAGAGCATCACGCTTTGATTAAATCTCAAGCTTGTGTGTGGTGGCTAAATAAAAATTTGATGCCAGCAATAGAATCTAAAAGAACTTTGTTAGCTGTAAAGAAAACGATGGAGTTTTTTTTTTTTTTTTAATAAAAATGAACAAGAAACTTTGGTTTTTCAAAATCTACGGTGCAGACCACTGCATTCTGGGAAGTCCTGAGGGAATCTCACTGCATAAAGCCCTTGGACACAAATCACTGTTGGATGACCATGATCTTTGTACCCTTAGGTGGGAAACAGTCATTTCAACCTTAATCAATACATCCACATTTTTTCAATGCCAGGGCCTTGAAAAAGCATTTTCAGAAAAAGGCATCCAGGCTATTATCAGAGACAGATACAATGCCAAAAGCCAGGGTTTGTGATGGTGTGGGGGGGATCGCTGTCCATGGCTGAGTGACTTACATTCATGTAAAGGTACTGTTGGTAAAGAGGTCCATAGTAGAACTGTGAGATCTCTTCTTTTGGTAGGCTCAATTCCATTCAATTCAACTTTATTTGTATAGCGCCATTTCAAGACAATGTCGTCTCAAGGCACTTTACAGAGATCGCCTAATTAAAAAAATGGCCTTATATAGGTAACCAGCAAGATTGCATCGAATTTTGACTTTGATCAAGATTTGATGCAATATCCCATCCTGAGCAAGCATGGGGCGACAGTGGGAAGGAAATCTCCCTTGTAACAGGGAGGCAAAACTTCCGCCAGAACCTGGCTCAGGTAGGGCAGCCAAAATTAATACCATGTTGACTGATAATATTACCCAAGGGAACTATATATAGTGTAAAAAGCACTGGTCCTAGTACAGAACCCTGAGGAACACCATGACTTTCTCAGGTGTGTGAGGAAGACTCATCATTTACATTAACAAACCGAAATCTATCAGATAAATATGACTTAAAGGAGAACTTCGCTTTTTTTTAACCTGGGGTCTGTTGTCATCTTTTCTTCCATACATGTGAGTGATGTAGA
>JBAMHX010000010.1:13723138-13736125 GCA_037177515.1 Pseudomugil tenellus | reverse complement strand
CTCTACTCACCCTACCCCCCCCCCCCCCCCCCCCCCCCCCCCCCCTCCCCCCCCCCCCCCCCCCCTTCCTCCCTCCCTCTTCTCCCCCCCCTTCCCTACTTCTGTTCTGATGTCACAATTTTATTTGAAGAGTCTTTCATACACTTTTCATCCATATGGCTGTGATATTAGGCTGGACCTGACACCATTAGCCACTTTGTCCTTGCTTTAAGTGTGGTTTATCCAGTTGCCGTGGTGATGATGACCTTGCAGCACACACTGTGGAACTGCAGCATAAGGTGTTGTGTGAACAAGGACTGAGACGAGAGACGGCGAGAAGGAGAGATGAGGGGGCTGAGACTGTGAGCGAATAAAATGAGGACAGCTACTATTAAAAGACGAGCCACGTTCACAGAGTTGTTTATGTCACATGATACTCTTGCTTGCAACTCACAGCAGAGGGTGAGCAGATTTCTAAGAGGCAAAATGTGTGGTGTAAAAAAAAAACAAAAATAGTAAAGGATTGAAGTGAAGAGAATAAGGTAAAGACAACAAGTGGCGATCAGAAAAGATAAATGACAAGAGATGAAAAATTTTAAGATGTTATCAGAGGAGAATGCCAGCAGCCGGGGAAAACAGTTTTTCTCTTCCTTACATGTTTATCTGACTTCTCCTGTTTGTTTTTAACCAATACTCACCTTAATTTCCCCTCTCATTGCCTGACACTAACCTTTGCTTCCTACCAAATTGTGCTAATCATTCCTGTTTGTCTCTCATCACTCTCTGTCTAAGACCTATCCTTTTCCAGTCCAGACTTCTGGTCTCTTAACTCTCTTCTCCTATTCCAACTTTCCCCTAATGCACCTATCAGTATAAAGGGCAGCTGAGGTGGTTTATAGGTGATATCCTGGTCAACTGGTGATGCAGTGTAACATGAAGCCTACAGCATCTGCTTTTTGCTGCTGCAGTCAGAGCCCTTTAACCTCTCACACTACCGAATTTCCTCCCTCCCTCCCTCCATTTTCCTTCCTGCTTCTGTGGGTCTACTTCCTCTTTCTCAGTTGCTTTGTGAAAGTTATGCGTGTTACATTTACAGACTTTGACCTGCTCTTTTAAAATATAAGGTAATGAAATTTAAGGTATTTTCTTATAATCTCTGTGTTCTTTTTAAACATATTTTCCAAGATCCAAAGAGAAAATAATCATGTTCCTTTCACTGAATTGGCAACACTTGAGGAATGTCCAGACCGTCAGCTTTCTGCCTAAGCAAACACAACTTTTTCATAGCTAGACACTCACTCCAAGGGTATGTTGAATGATTGGTTTACACTAGGATTCTCTGTAGGAATTTTAGTTAGAAGTAAAATGCTTCCTCTTATCCTTCATCTAGTTTCTGTTTGTCTTGCTTTTGGGTCATGGTTTAAGAAAATCAAACATCAAGGACCCAGATTTCTTACTCTCTTGTCTTTTCTACTGTTATTCTTTTTTCCACAGGGAGTCACTCAAGGTGAATAAGTGGCTCACATGTCTGGCCTGTGTTCACTCTTTTCCCTCATGCTTTTTCTGTATTTAGCTCTTACATACAGGGCTGAATGTGGTTTGAGTTAACTGTGGAATTCAACATGAATGATGCCAAATCATTCACAATAATATCAAGATGTGCAGTTAAAAAATGTGGTCTTGACATCAACTCAAACCAACTCTCGCATATATATTACTTACTGTCATGTCAGTATTGGCAGAAGCAGTTTATCAGCTGCTCTGTCAGCGCATATGTTTTTTTAGTTGTTCTGTTTATTTGAAACAAGTCAGTCTAAAATAACTTTGTTGACTTACATATTTCGCTTTGACATTCACAGTAATCTATTAATTCATCCATCTGACTTGTTCTGATGCGTCAACAGCTTACTGATTTTTTTTAATTAGTGTGTGTGAAACAAGATTTTAAAAAAAGTGTATTCTGATGGATCATTTGTTGGAGCAGAAGGAAATAGGAGTAGGAAGAGCTGGATATATCAGGAGGATGTCAGTTAGAAGATTGCTAGTGTAGAAGTAGAAGAAGTTAAAAGAGTATCAGGCAAAACCAGTGGTATCTGAGTGTCAACAGAGGGGAGAATGAAGTGAGTCTGACAGTGTGGGAAAATGGAAGTGACAAAGCTTAGCAGAATGTAAAGCTTAAACTGTCTGCATCAATGTAGGCTTGCACATCACAATCCACCATCATACAACAAGCTGAGTGACAACAGGTTTGTTGGTGAGAGAGGAAACTTTCTTGCATTGGGTCTTATTGGATCTTTCTTATTGGATCCCAGTGACTGTAACCATAGATGTTGTCTCTTAAGTTGATATCATTTAAATGGGACGCGACAATGTTCAGCAATCGGGAGGTCTGATGTTTTTCCATCTGTTGCAAATACTCACAACATTAGACATCTGGTCAGTCTTGACTGGTTTTAGATGGTGTTGTCAATGTCAAAGCCAAAGAAACAGAATTTAATCCAGCAATGCAAAATGCCCCCACATTCAAAGCATATTAGAAGTGCAACCCGAAACATGTGTCTTCTGCCTCAACACCCGCAAAGTATTTTGGCTCTTTTTTCAAACCACATCAACCTCTGCTTCTGTATTTACCCACAGGATAAATAGAGCAACAAGAGTGCAAAAGTCCCACATTAAGGGGTCTGAACAGAAATATGGGCTTTAACACGTCAGCAATTCAGTGATTTGTAGACACAAAACACTGAAACAGGATAACAGCAGTGAATGCACAAATAGAAAGAATAATCAGCTCCCATGTTAATGAGTACACATTTTGAAAGAAATATTGATAGCATGTCTCTGTGTTGAAGATAGATATGTTATTAGTTGCCTGCAGGGTTTGTTTGGCACAACAGAACTACTCAATTTGCTGTTAGAAAAATAAAATAAATAAAAAAAAGGTGTTTTGTGGTGAGAAATTGAGATTACACATACTGATGCAGGCTGGGTTGCTCTTTGTTTATACAAAGAATACAATGGATGACAACACTTTCCTCTATCTATTCTGAGGGTGAGAAAGGGATCTGCCAACCATATCTGATAACAACTGGTAACAACACAGAAGTACTTTTAACGTTGTTGAAAAATACTTCGCTTTATTACACTTTTTTTTTACATCCTTTTACTAACAATGATAATTGTATCTCCACTCTGCCTTTTACAAACGTAACAGATTGTTACTCTGGTTTAGAGAACTTTATTACTGTGTGTTTTTTTTCTGTTGAACCGTTTTGTCCGTGATGCACCAGCAGTATGTTTTCAATGGGAAGTTGGCATACACAGTTAGTATTCTGGAGTTTGGTCAAATGAGTGACACAGTTGATCTATGATCCTTGATGACATTCTCAGCATTTGAGTGGATCGCATTTGAACAAAATGTTTAGCCAGTATTTTATGCTGTATGCTTTTAAAGTAGAGTATGCATGCATGTGGATCCTTCATATTTAAAGGATATTTACCGGTGTGTGATATACCCAGCCCACTCCACTTCCCTCTCTGCCCCAACTTATTACCTTGGCTAGTTGATCCGATGGTGTAATAATATCTCCCGCCTCTGGCTATGGGAAATGGCCACATGCATTATTCACAAATGCTAAGATGCTTATTGATGATTTCTTTATTTATATATTTCTTCAATGCCAGAGCCATTTCTCATATTTGACACCCTTTTGTTTCAATCTTCTGTTTTGGAATGAGCCTCATTCACTCCTCTGTGTTGAGCTGGTACTAATAACACATGCAGAAATGGAGCTGCGTATATTCAGTATCATAAAGCTGTTTCTATCAGAGCCTCATAAGTTTTATGAAAATCCATAGAAAGTATAAATCCTTCAGGTAAATGTGAATATTAGAACAACAGAGTAACTTAGCCCGATCAAATTTGTCTAAAATGTTCTGCTCTTTGTTTTCTTTAAATCTATACAGCCATCATAGACATGCATATGAACAAGTCAGGACTAGTGGATATTCATCTGAGGCCTCCTTTATAAAGTTTGGTTATGCAAAAAATGGGCCTGAAATTTGTGTAAGAATGTTACTACACAAACTTTGGATTTATAAAAAATAACTACACGCAGAGGAGTGCATACCGCTGCACCAATTTTGGACCTGGCATAGTAACATTTTGAAGAAGGAAAACCAGCTTCACAGCTGATAAGATGATACATTTAAGCCATTAAACATATATTTGTTATCATTCACTCTAGAATTTTTGTTTTTGTAATTAAAAATGCGAAATAAATGGATTATTATACACATGCCCAAAAACTGAGATATTTATTCCATAAATAGTATTTAAAGATCAGAGCACAGTATGCTGATACTAAAAATGTCATCGCACTTATTGGTACATTAATTGTGAGAGGGTGTCCATCAATCCGAGTAATTACTGAATAGGTATAAAAATATATCGGCACATGCGTGATGTCACGCGATCGTAATGTGTCACAATGGATGTGCTTCCACATTTTCTAAAGACTTTGACAGGATGAAGATGGGGAGTTTACGGGGATCATGAGGGTTTCCCGGTCACTGATGATGACTGACTGATAAACCGACTTGTAGGAAGTTATGTATGGAAGTGGGTCCAGTGTCAGAGCACTGGACTTGCCGGTTATCGGCTGTTTTGGACGGTATCATTATAATTACAGGTCGATACGTGAAGTTTCCCGACACTGTGGGAGAACAGACCAATATCAAAAGGTAATTTGCAGCAATATCCGGCTTCCCAAATGTGATCGGTGCGACTGACCGCACTTGTGTTTCCGTAAGGGCTTCATGTGAGAATAAGGTTGCCTTTGTGAACCATAAAATAATTCCATTAATGTAAAAGTTATTTGTAACGCGGACATGACCCTGATAAACCCGGTAGCATGGCGGCTTTTCTCTTATTTGTTACGCCGCTACAATGACTTCAAAATAAGATTGCCTTCTGTGTCTCCACCTCACTAACTAGCACCTCAATTATTTTATACAGTCAATGTTTCAGTCTCTGAAAAGTAAAGTTCATGCTCAGTCTCAGTTGCCCTGATTATGCCACAAACACTCGTTGATTCATATGCTGACATATTTATCAGCTGCTTTGCATTGACATGGTAGAAACTGGGTGTGAAGGGGCGGGGATGTGAACCAAAATCAGCTGAGCAACCTTTTCGGTAAGGTTGTGATTTATAATGTGAAATTGCGTGAACCTGTGCGTACGAAATGTTTTTTTGATCAGACTTTTACTTTGGCGTACCAACTAGTCTTTTTTTTCGCTAAGCACAATTCTAGTAGAGATTCTACGCAAAGTTTTATAAATAAGGCCCCTGGACTGTTTTGTTCTGATCCAACATTTTCTCTCTTCTTAAATACATGACCTTGGACAGATCAATGGGAATGCTTTAGTTTTATAACTTTTTTCCTATTATGTGTCTGTTTTACGAACACATTTCACATACAGACAATTCTAAAAAAACTGTATTCATTTTTTATTGGCTGCTTAAAAACATTTAGAAGAGCTGATCAAATGTACTCATATATGACACATATATTCAGTGTACAGAAGACAAACATTAGTTGCAATTTTTTGCCTGGGTTCATTTTTAGACAGACTCAGGGTGATGTTTGTATAAAGACAAATACTTTAGCGAAAGTCAAATGAAAGACTTTAGGAGATTAGGTGTAAAGGTTAAGGTGCTTTAAGTCAAGATCCTGCTCTTCTTCAGTGGCCATTGCAGGCAGCTATACCCATAAAAATCAGTCTGGTTATCCAGACACAAAACCGTGTTTCGTCAGGTTCAAGCGGAACTATTTGACTGATTAATGGCACCAAATTCTTGACTATGAGAAATGGTTTAGATTGTGCAGCTTAACCTGAGAAATAACAGCAGAGCTCTGTTTTAAAGAAGTTTAGAAAACTAAACATTTAGTCAAACAGTTGAATGTTTCTGTGACCATTTGCATCTCTTTGTTCCATCATATAGTTTTAAGAAATAGTGATAATTTCACATATTCTCTTAGACAGCCAGTAAATTCTTATACTTGTTCACTGTTAGTACTCATCCTAAAAATGAGATACGTCATAGACGAAAAATAGATTAGACTTTACGTGAATAAATGAGCTTTAATACTTTTTAGTGATGAAAAAACCGAAACAAAGAAAACAGGACAAGTCAGGATGTGAGCTAGAACATATGGAACAAAACTCCTTTCACTGTTTCACACTTAATGCATTGTAAATGTCATTTCTCTTCTTTCTTTATTGCAACCGCCCTGTAATGTACAGCTGCCTTGGCTTATTGCTTGTAAATGTGTCGTCACACACAGTCTGCCCAAAATATCTGCTTTGGGTTGTAAAAGTAGTTCAGCCCAATGACTGGCCCCAATAAGAGAAGTGAGGATGTCACATAAGAACCCAGTGTTTGACCGAAGTATTTCTAATTGTTTTTCCCTTATGGTCCACAAACAACCATTTGGATTAGTGTTAGCAGCAGGTTGAAGAGTTCTTTTGCACTTTTATTGACAAATACCTGGCATAATCTCTGTTACAGGCTCGTTTTGTAGTAGCGAAATAGCTTTTTTTATCTGAATTTTATTTTTTTCTTTATTTGTGGCCTGTTGAACCAGGTTATTGATGATTTTTTTCACTTTTTCAACACTTCAACTAAATCCTATTTTGCCACATTTTTTTAAATTAGCAATTTACTGACAGATGTACCAATTGTATTTTTTCCCTTTGCAGGTCACATTCATCAAATGTATGATGTTAATGTTATTGTTACTCAAACTATGACATTGCTATATCACATAGATTGTGACCAGTTTATCTTTTAGATGTTTGTAAATGTTATATGTACAGATTCAAATTCATATACTTCAGAGGTCATGACCTATCAAGCTGAAAATATGAGTGATTCTCGTCCCAGGTTGATCTTTTACTACTTTCTACAGCTTCAGCGTAGCTTACTTTCTGATTCCAGGATTTGTTCTCAGAGCTCAGAAAGAAAAATTCATCTACATGTCAGTAAAATGTTTCTGGTAAGTTCAGAACCTCAGGTCGTACCATCTTAGAGCAACAGAAAAGTTATTTATTTTGACCATTTTTTCTCATGTCTTTCCCCAAGGCTGATTAGGGTGTGTGATAACTGCTAGTCTGTTTGGAAAATTACTTAAAAGCTGTCAGGATAAACATGAGCATAGGGAAAGGATTTTTTATTCAGTTGCAGTTGGATTGAGAGACCCTCCTCCCCTCTCCCATGTGTTTCTGTTATGGTGTGACTGAATAGTTTGTTCTGAGTTGTTTGTTGTTTTTTTTTTTTTTTGTCACAATGCGGCAAGGTGGTGGACCCAAACGCAGGAAAGGAGAAGGCATCTGGATGCAAAATAACAGGATTTATTAACAGAATAACCAAAAGAACTACACATGGACTCACCACAAATGAATGTAATGAATCAGCAAGGGGGGAAGAAAACCAAGGATATAAATACAATGAAAACAGAACAAGACACAGGTGAAAACAATGACCAAAATCAAACCAAGTGAACCAACGAACAAGACATGAAGCGGAAACGGAAGGCAAAAAAAAAAAAAAACTACAAAATAAAACAGAAAACCAACGTAACCTAACCCAAATCCCTAACATTTTTATCCATTTCTAAACTGCACCAATTGGCGCACAGTAGAAATTTCTTGTTCTTTTTGTTTCTCATCCTCTCCTTATATGCCTCTAGGTTTTGATTTTTTACTTCCTTTAATAATAACTGAAAACATTCAATTATTTTATAAGAACCTACAAATGGGTATTAATTAGACATCTACAATATCCACTTATAAGAAGGAATAGCTGTTGCAATGTGATGCAGTGTAATGGGCATAGACTGTATATAAAAGATGGATGGAGATGGATGGAGTAGACGGGTCCCACCGTCGCCATCTTGGTATGTCGTCATTACCGGAAAGTCCAAAAATGGGGCAAGGGGTAGAGCTGAGAGGGCTGTAGAGAGAATCATCCATTAAACTTGAAGCTGCCTGAGATAACAGCTTATCAAGCTAACCTGGAGATAATTGTGGCTAAAAGGCTAAGGGGTGCACAGCAAGACATTTTTTTCCCCAAAAGTGCACAAAAACTGCCTGAACACGTAGATAAAGCCAACCGGTCAAGATCAAAATGGATGTGAACAGATGTGACGCTGAACGTGAGCCCAAATGTGCGTGTGCCCCATGTGTGTGCCCGAGGCTGAGGCAAGCGGCTAACCTGGAACCTACAGGAAGCAAGCAGCTACAAATACCGCTAGCACTAATAGTCTTTCTGACATGTGAATCAAAAGGACACGCCTCTAAATTTAAGATGAAAATAAAAAACAGACATTTTAACATGAGAGTCTATAGGGATTGCTCTATCTTTTTTTTTATTTTATTTTATTTTTTTTTTTATTTTTGCTCTCTTTTGCAGCCAGTCCTCTAGCGGTGAAAGGTGAACTGCAATTATTTCCACTTCTTGGTTGGCTTCAATCTTGACCGGCAGAGATTGCCGCCTGGTAATGGGACAGACCCAGTCTTACCTTAACTTTAATTGCTTTGGGGTCTAGTGGTAACTTGTTGGGAAATTACAAGATTACGTATTACTAAGAATGCATACTTGGGAAAATGTTGTAAATTTTTTAGTAGATATAAGTCTGGATGTGCTGCTTTATGTTTTATAATTGATAAAATCAGTGTTACACAAAAACATATTTGCAAAAGCTTTATGTTAAACAGTGATGGTTTTGTTAAAGATGTCAGGATACATGTTTGTGGATCCTTTTAAGGAAAACAACTGTTTCTGGGTATAATGGATGATTTCATTTAAGTGACATGCAGAGACTACTCTCCTTTCTCCTCTCCTTTTTAATATCCTTATCCTGTCATTATCTTGTTATCTCACCTGGCCATCTGCCAGGAATGATGCAGCAACCATCTAGCTTGCTGATTGGTCATTCCCAGTATCACCAGGAAACAGGTTGACTGATAACTCAGTTATCATTGATGTCACGCTCAGTCTCTCCCAGTGTGTAATTGATATGTGTTATTACTGAAATGCTGCAACACAGGACTGCTTTAATCTTGGTATTATTTCTTTAGATATGAAAGTACTTTATTTGACAAAAAGCAATGCAATTGAGAATCACTTTAAATTAATTAAGAAAATAATTAATATTATGGGTAAATCAAAGTGATACTAAGCTATAAAACATTTGATTAGAATCAGTTTGGTTTGTTTTGATTTGATTGGTATCTAACTCAGAATATCGAATTAAGTTCCAAACCTCTTTTTTTGCTTTGTTCCCATCTCTCTTTGGATTCTTCCTTTGTCTATGCCTGAATGCTTGAGCTTTATTGTGAGCATAAATATGTTTGATTTTCCACACTGATAGCTTCTCTTGTGTTTTTTTTTTTATTATTATTATAAGAATGAACAAGAGAACGAATGGAAAATATATTCAAAAGTCAAATGCATGCATCTGCTATTGTGTGTTTAGTATGTGTGTGTGTGTGTGTGTGTGTGTGTGTGTGTGTGTGTGTTAAACCCAGCTCCAATGACACTATTCTCTTCTTCTCCACAGAGAGAAGTGCCTTCATTTGCTGACCCTTGTGGCTGTTTGGCTCCACTGAAGCTGCCTGTGCCTCTGTGCCTGTCCATGTCTGCTGGAGCTGCCAGCCACACCAGGAGCACAAGGACTGTCGTGACTGCCCACCCCATCCTCTGAAGCTGTCTTCACACCACCCACACCTCTCTCCACCCCTGCCTCCATCCCTCCTGTTCAGACTGACAGCCAGGCCTCTCTCCATCAACGCCACTCAGCCCTGCTCTGGAAGCCGACCGCTGTCCTCATCTCTGCAGACAAAACGTGATTCTACAGACAAACAGCTTTTATCAGTTCTTGTGAGTGGAGGAAAATTGTTGTATCGGCGTCCTACTCCTTCTCTTCCTCTTTCTTCTGTTTCAGTCATGCACCTTTTCATCACGGGCAGGCTTGATCAATGATCTGTTTTGATGTTCGTCTCATCTGGCAGTCTCGCTGAGCAAGTCAAGATAACTGTGTGTGTTAGTGAAGGAGACTAAAAAGCAAAGCCCTTTGGACATTATCAGCACTGGTTCTGGGTGACAGGTACTGAAGTTTTCCCATTTGAGCCTCAAACAGACACTTGCAATGGGCTACAGGTGGTAAGGGAGTCCAACGCCTCATCGGCTCTATTCAGATCCAACTCTAGGGACAAAACCACTGAAGTCTGGTTTTTTCCCATGTCCTTGATCTGTTCTTTGTCAACTTTGTCCCAGTTTTATTTGAAATATACCAACATAAACATAACTGCATTTGCTGGATATCTATTCCTCCTAATTGACCCCTCCTGCTTGCTCTGAAATGGCGGTGAATGTGACACCGATCCGGGACACAAAGTGGCTGACGCTGGAGGTCTGTCGGGAATTCCAGAGAGGAACTTGTTCACGACCGGACAACGAGTGCAAGTTCGCACACCCTGCCAAGAGCTGTCAAGTGGAAAATGGCAGAGTCATAGCTTGTTTTGACTCGCTCAAGGTGAGTATGACAAACACCTGCGAGGTTCATTCATCATCCCTGTTTTCTCTTTCTTTCTAATCCGCAGTGCTGACAAGGATTGTCTGTGGTTTAGTAATGCAAGACATTGCTTAAGTATAAGAAAAAGCATATTGATTTAGATGATGAAGCAGAATTTATCAGGGGTTTCTTTTTTCAGTAAATGGAAGGGAATAGCGGTGGCAGCATAAGTCTTGGCCAGGGAGTTAATAAATAGCTTTATAAACTTGAGTAGTGGGCATGTGTGTCTTGGTAAGTTGAGATGAGGCCATAATCACACTAACATCTGTGAATCAGACTCAGTTTCCTTCAAAGATACATAAGTTTAATGCAGAACTGACGGTTGGCACAGAGCAAAATGCTCTGCTCAGCCATCACTTCAGCAGGCTGAATGAGGAACATAAGTAGGACAGCATACTGAGTATTTCACATTTGTATGTCACTCTATGAGTATATGTCTGCGTGTTATTTTGAGGTCACGCTGCACAGTGGTGTTTTCTCAGAAGGCCCTGTAATTTACTATCTATTTTTGCCTTGGCGTTGAGACAACATACTCCCACCATTCAGCTCCACTCAGAGCATTAAAATCAAACAGCAGATGGAAAGACGTGGGGAAATAGAGTAGACATGGTTTGTAAGTTGTGAAGAAAATAAAAATATTATATTAAGTTATGTGTTGCAAATCGGGTTTCTCACTATTTTAAATGTTTAAGTGTAATTTGATTATAATTTTAATTGTGTCTATATGCCACTAAATATATTTAAAAGAAGTATAAGAACACTTGAATAAATTTAATTTGATTTGCTTCTTGTTAGTAACACAAATTTTTGCAACCGTGCATGTAGCATACAGTAGGTTAGAAATTTGACATTGGACACTGAGATTTATATCTTCGCTCATGCTTTTCATTGAGTCCTGGCATGGAAAGCCACTTTCATATATGTTTTTGATCAAAACTGAGAGCATGACCATGGCAACAACTTTGTAGTCCTTTTATTTCTGGCATGCCAGTTCCTACCAACGAGAATCAAAGAGAATACATCTTAAGAAGAAGGATTTAATGAAATATGGTCATATTGAGGTCAGTAAAGTTAGTGGAACACAATATTATACATGATATACTATAACAACAATATATCTCTGTTCCAAATTACATGGGAATCTAACAACAGCTCACTTAAATGCACAAATGTTGATGTCTTTTGGACACTTTTTTCATCTTTAGTTGTTTGCTTTTTACAGCACAAGTGGGAAACCAATGAAAAGATTGACCATACTTTGGTAATACAGTAAAATTATGTAGTTTACGCCAAGGGTGAGCGACTCTGGTCCTTGGGGGCTACCATCCTGCAGATATTAATGTTTTCCCACTCCAGCACACCTGACCCAAATCAATGGCTCAATAACAAGCCTGTTCAGAATATGTCAACAAGTTTTTGTCATCTTGAAGTTTCAGGTTCGCCATCGGGGAGAGGGGGCTCAAACCTGAAAACTGTTATGGCTATATCTCTAAAGAACTCAAATCAAGGGCAAATGAAAGATCATGACCTAAAGATTTGCCACATAATAACATTATACCTGAATGTTTCTATATTTGTATATATACTTGTGGATTATAGAAGTTGAATATTGGGAAGCGCTCAGTGATAAAGCCCTAGCTGTCACCTCTGATGTCGTCGTTTCTAGTTATTATTAGTACTCAGAAATCACAATTTTGCACAAGTATTTATTCAATACTCATTGCTGCACAGTTTTTTAGATGACTTTACTTGTAGTTTAGTTCTTATTTTTTAGTTTTTTAGTTTTTATGTTTATTTGTTTTTTTGCATGCTCTTCTTGAATTAGTCTATTCTATGCACTTATGAATATTTATGGCATTCGGTGTGGATGGCAAAGTCCGAATTTCATTGTACAGGGAAACCTTAATGTGTGTATGACAATAAACGATTTGAATCTTGAATCTAAGTCTGTATTTAAGGGAGATTTCCTTATTAGAATTTAGCAACAAAGACAAAAAGGAAAAGAGGCTGAAAAAAGACGAAACATTGCACGGTCAGTGCTCAACAATGTTCTGGTTGGCATCCCGTCTGTGAGATTTCACCTCTTTCTGAGAGGGATTCTCGTCTGGCATGTATTGTTCTTGAGAGATCTTTTCATAGTGTTTTGATGATGGAAATGCTGATTGACTTTGAGGGCTGTGGTTATAAGGTTTGCACTTCTAGAAGTTTTTTGTGAAATTTAAAGTGTGTTTTCTACGACGGAGTATTAGGGCCAAGAGAAAAAAAAAAAACATCAAGAGAAAAAAAAAAACAAAACACATTTCGACTTTATTCTCGACATTTCGACTTTATTCTCGACATTTCGACTTTATTCTCGACATTTCGACTTTATTC
>JBAMHX010000010.1:13711774-13722181 GCA_037177515.1 Pseudomugil tenellus | reverse complement strand
TTATAGTCAGACCTTTCAGCTAGACATTAATTAAGAGCAAGGTAATTAAGTTAATACATGAAATTCCTCTACACTATCATCTCATCAATGTGTGCTATTAACTAGTTTTGGTGTCAAAACAGAGCTGAATGAAAGTAGAAATAAAATTCACAGTTTCTGATCATTGTTTACTCATGCACTCACACAACAGTGGCAACTTTGGTGATGTTTGTTAAACACTACAGAATAACAATAAATAAATAATTAATTCTGACCTTAATGAATGGTGGGCAGGTAGTGGATCTGGTCTGTGTTGATCTGCCAGCATCGGTCCCAGTAATTTTACGCTGTTTCTCTGACGCATTATGAATAGGTTATTAAAATGAATTCATTTGACTGTGTTTAATTTGCTTAGACCAGTCCCAAGCAGACCAAATGGCACTGTCCCCTGGACATATTATTGTGCTGACATTTGAGATAGAGTTATGGGACACAAAATTCTTTTAAAATGATAAAATAGTTGTCATCTCCAATGGGAAGTGAGCTTTAATGATCTTGGGAAATACATTTTCATTTTCTTTTGCATGTCAGTGAGACAGAACAGGATAAATGATCTTTTTATATCTCAGACTAGTGAAAGATCCAAAATAATTCACCTATAAACAACACCATTATAAGCACTCAAAAACTCTCAGCCTGGTTTTGTGACAGCCTTCTGGATCTGGTGGTTCTATCCTTTAATTTGCCTCCTATCTGATTGGCAAAGAGAGTGTTGTACAGCGTAACTAGAGACTACAGGTTGCCGTCAGACAAGCAATCCAGACTACTGCTTACCTTGGTTCGTACTCTATCAGGGGTTGGATTTCTTGAGAAACCAGGTGCTGTGTTATTATAGTTATGGGCTGTTTAGTTGGAGCTCTGATAACTTGAAGGGGTTTTGGTTGGTAACACAGGGATGGATAAGGGTAGGTGCTGGGGCATTGTATGGATCATGAAAACAGATAGACATACTGAGCTGGAGAGGGCAAGAGTGGGCTTAGCAGGGAATGTGCATGGAATCATAGCACCATGCATGGAGCCCTTCCCTGCTGTTGGTGCCAGGGCATTCCACAGTCTACCTCCCTCCTTTGACTTCGTGACAGAATGATAGATCTGCTTTATCTGCAGATGAATGCTTAACACATACTGGGCTTGGAGAGCGGGATGAAGGGATAAGGGAAGGACATGCAGGAAGATGTGGAGGGAAAAAAGGGAGTGAAGGGAAGTAAACGTTGCTTCCAGATCCTGCACAATTTCTCATACCACAAAACCTTCCCTCCAACTGAAATGCAGGCCTGTAAAGGAGGGAGGACCTGTGGCAATATAATAGGAAAACTATACAAGTAGCTTTCACTCTCTAGATGAATAGTCTTGCTTATTTTTATGGCCATAATAAAGATTATGCTTACATGCTGCAACAAGTGAAATGAGTCATTATATTTTGAATTCAGTTAAATTGATTTCCAACTATATCCTTGTGTCTAATGGTGTATTAATGTTAGATGTTCCCACAAGTGTCTTTATCTAAAATTCCAATTAAGCCTGCCAAAGACACAAGCTTTTCATGATGTCCTAAAAATATCAAGAAAGGTTCATCAAGACTTCAAAATTTTAGCCTAGTTTCTCCAAAATACTTTGTGAAGTCATTTTCCTTTAACTTCAATCAAATATTTTATGTAGTCCACATATAAAAGACCTTTGCCAGAAATGTTCCAGAAAAAGCAACTCAGCTGCCAAATGGTCTGATTAAGAGGGCACAGATAAACAAACAAGAGTCAGAGAGAAACAAAAAGAATAGTGTGTACCCATTTCTTTGGCTTCTGCTGAAGGGGTTCAGCAGCTTGTTGCTATTAGCAGCTGGAGACAAAGCTGGTTTCATTGCAAGTGAATAAAAAGCAAATCTGGGGGTATTTAGGCTGACGAAATACAATAAACTCACCACCGGAGTGTTATTGGAAACAGGTGATTCACTAGCTGCTGCTGATGTGCTAAAATGATCAAAGAGGAAGCTGACTTCCTTTGTAATTCCTTCTTTTTAAGGCTTACATACATTATCTTCATGGACCTTGTGATTCCTTTACAGCATGGGCATCTTTTTATGCAGCTGTATCTAAAGCCTACAATTAAACATTAGTTAATACTTCTGAATCAAATGGTAGTTAAAGTAAAAAGTTAAGGACTGTCTTATATTTTTTCTCACCTATAAATTGAATTATTTATTAGATACATTTTCTATTCCAAAGCTGAGATTCAAAGTTCCTTCGTGCACACGTTCAATTTGCACAATTTAAAATGCAAACAGAGAAAACGTCCTCGCTACAAAATTATTTCACTGCTAGGCGAAATCCTTATTTGAAATTTGATAGAAGGTCTAATTTGAACTTCCATCTATGCATTGTTTATGCCTACAGGTGGGAGATAACTCATCCTGTATTTTATTATGCTATTTAATTTGTATTCTAAAGGACAGTAATATTCACATAATCCTGCTCCAACAATGTGGTTTATAAGAATCAATTTTTTGTCTTTGTTTTGTTTTAAGGTTGAGGTTAAGACAATATAATTGCAATAAGAATATATATTATATTGATCAAAAGAGTATTTTCATTAGATAAAACTTTTTTAATCATAGATCTCTTTCCTCCCTTATGTGATAAAAGGGGATGTAACTTATATGTCTAATTATCATAGTGCTGACCTCCATTAGGTGTTGTTAATTTCATTAAAAAAGCAGATTATGCTTAACTCTGCCTTTGCTCGTCCTTCTGCCTTTCTTTTACATGTGAAAGCCAACACAAATTTGATTAAACTAGCATGTGCAGTGGGGTAGTGAACCAAATATTATTAGTAATTATGTTTGAGTTTGCTCATGGAAAATTGTAACTCTGAAAGAAATCATATTAAATTAAACTTTGTAAAGCTGAAAAAGCACACCAATGTATTTGGGCTTTAAAACCCCACGTCACTAAACCACTTTCAAACTGCATGAGATGCTTTGATCATCCTTTAATGTTCCTATCCAGTAAATAGAAGACAACAACTACCCACCCAAGATCGCAGTCATAATTTTTAATCTTTTTTTAAAAAAAAATAAATAGGTTAAATAGAGTATCATTACAGTCCAATGCCCTATGAAGTTATTCCTCTTCATATATTATAAAATGTTCATATCTCAGAATACAAAACATGTAAAACAGCCAGTGAGTTAAAAGTTCCAAAAAGGGTATGCATAAAGACTAACCATATGCACAAAAAAGCTCAATGATAAGCACTGGGCAAATGCACGTTATATGAGTGTAAAATATAGACTGTAAGGCAAGACAAATTCAAAGGCTATGAGTGGACTGGATTTGTCAAACCCATCAAACTCTGGGCTGCCTGTAGCTAAGAGGTAGTGAGCAAACTTGGTGCTAACAGCAGCTAACCAGCTCATAGCTGTAGGTGAGCTATAGCTAAAGCCAGGTAAAAACCACAGTCGTGCTATCCTCTGCCTTGTTCCCACAGAAAATACCAGACATATGTTAATCAAAAGGAGCACAATTTTGCAGAATTTCAAGATTGAATACCATCTAAATGGATGACTTCCCTAAATTGTTGTCAAAAAAGAGATATCGATTAGACAGATGCAAAAAAGCAATGTAACTGAGTTTTTGGGGTCAGAGAGTGCATTTTGTTATGCAATTTCTAGTTTGTGAAACCTTTTTATATTTATGAAAATGCAAAACTTCTATTTAAATGAAAATCTCTCTTGTATCAGTTTCTACAATGTGGTCACCCTGGTTTTATGTGTTTTTAAATGCACCCATTTTGGAAATAAAGAATCACAGCATCAGCTCTCCAGATGCTTAAGTAGCATAGAAGTCCATTTCAAATATTAAAAAGAAAGTTATTAGTGTGGCTAGAATATTTTAGAATACACGAGGTCTGGCCTCCTACACATTAATTTGGATGAAGGGAATGCAGGCAAGTTCATAAGTACACGTTCAGACTCATTTTCATTCAGTTTGTGAAAAAAAAACTTTGTTCTCAGGTGTATGATGAAATCCTTACTTATTTTTTACTTACATTGGTTTTTGATGTTGTATGAAATGTGTATTAATGTTCTTTTGTTAAAACCTTTCCTCTATTTTATTTTTCTACTGATTTACGCTCACATCATGTGATTGAGCTGTTTTCTCTTCACAAAGCAGACTCGCCATTATTATCAATGTATGGTGCCCTACATATTGGATATACTGAGACCTTGAAAAACTTTTGAAAAATTGTAAAGGCCAAGTGCAACACAGAATGAGAGAGAGACAAGAAAGCAATGAGAGCAGAAAATAGAAGAATTGGTAATGCAATATATATTGAGATGAGCAGCCCAGCAGAAAACAGCGTGTGAGTACGCAGCGCACAGAGGGATGGAGTATATTGGATAAAAACTCTTTGAAAGGGAAACATACTCAAATAGAGTTAATCTGCTCTGTATCTGTATTCTGCTGTCATGCTTCTGCTCTCATCCTCTTCTCTCATTACCTCTGCTAATCTGTTTTTACTCAGCCTGTCCTCCCCCACCCCCTCCACCCTGCTCTCCTGTCCTCTCTTCTCCATCTTCCAGGCGCCCCAAACTCTTTCATTCCCCTTTCACTCGCGGTGATTTTTATCTCTTATAGCTTTTCATCACTTTTTGAAGAGACTCGTTTTTTTTTTTTTTCTTTTCATTGTGGTCAACAACCAGAAAAAACGACTGACATATCATGGATAAAGCTTACAGGTCCCTGTCCATGGCTTTTTTTTTTTTAAAGCATCTGTGCTGTATGATAATCAAAATGTTTACTGTCATTAACTTATTCATTTTGTTTGTCAGTATAAAATCCTTTGTGTTGTTTTCTCTGAGACGTTTAAGATGATTGCTTATAGTCCTGTATTTGTTTTAAGCTCAGGCTATATGCACTTGCAAGCTGTGCATATTTGCCAGCTGCCATCACTCACACCTGTTGTATTTTTTATAAAAGTAGATCTTAAAGGACACACATGACATTTTTTATGCTTTATTAAACTTTTTACATATTCTGACCACATGACTCACTCACATGACAACTTACTCAAAATTAAGCATGAATGATTCCCTTTGGTTCTATGTGCCAATGCAAAATTTCTGAATTGGCCTTAAACTGCATCTGGTCTGATAGTTTTCCTGAAAGTGGTCTGTTTTTTTTTTTTTACTGAGTGACTTTGACACTTTGTGGCAGACTTTCAAGTTAATTCAATCCACTCTGAACCACACGCCATCTAAACAAAGAATCTACTCTAAATTATATGCAGCTAGCACCCAACTGCATGTGCCCTAAATTTTAATTGCCTTATGTTAGACACCCACAAACAGTAAAAAACCAGAAGCAGTCGCTCTGGCTTCTCACCATGTTACAGCTGGGCTATAAGTTCCAATCTCCTCCTACAACCCTGTGCAGGGTGATCAGGTGCTGAAAATGTAAGAAGGAAAGAAATGTTGTTACAGAGGAAGTTTATTACTTTTATTTATTTTTTTAATAATGAAAAAGATTTATGTGGTACATTTCCTCTGTTATACATTGTTATGACTGAAGGATCAGTAAAAGCAACAGAGTATTTCTATTTTTACTATCAAATTTTATACTATTATATTTATTTATAATAGTTTATATTTTATAATATTATATTTATTATATTTATACTATACTATTTTTTTTCTCTTGATATAGAAAAATGTTACTATATTACAATTTCAGGTGGGACCTGGTGTGTATGTCTTAAGTGTTATATAAAAACTATCCTTTAAAACTTTGTAGTGAAAAAGTGGGTGTATTCGAACTAACTGTTCTCACTCAGCAGGTCCATTTATAGAATATTTTTATTTGGTGTAACTACAGAGGATATACCATTTCTGATTGCTCACCCATCTCATCCCACACAGGACATTATGCAAAGATGTTTTTTTTAGCATGGTGCCACGGAAGAAGCAATAAACTCACAGCCAACAGCTATTAACTTTGCCTGAAACGTCTCCTCTAAATGTCTCTATCCTCAGAGAGGCCACCATTTCTACATCCGTCTGTGTATACGCTGCATCAGCATACATACACACAAACACACACATCCATCTTTATGCATGCTGTATCAGCATAGAGACATGACACAACAACACCAGGCCCAAATAACACACAAGGACATTGAGGTGTAGCCTCCAAACGTTCGCAATTATCCTTCTCTCACCTCTTTACCTTTTAATCCTTGTTTTGTTCTGTCTGTGTGTATCTCTCTCTTTCGTTTGATATAATGATGGTTGTATGTATACCTATTTTTGTGGTTTCTTACAAAGCTGAAGGGCCTTGAATGTGTAAAAAGTCTGAAAGTATTATTAACATCTCAGAGTCCTGTTGTGAACAGAATATCTAATCAGTGATGCACTGATCTATTCCTGATTCAGTATCTAACCCCCTTACCTCATCTCACTAAACAAACTTCTTGTCTACTTCTTTGTACACTGATCACCTGCCCCTACACTTTTACCTTACTAACAATTGCTATTAAACCTTAATTGCAGCAAAACAAGCACTTAGACCAGACAAGTAAGGTGTAAATGCATATTGGAAGAAGGAAACAGAGAGGGTGGCAGTTACAGATCATTATTCATCCTTTTCCAGGAAGCCATCTGCCAACTTGTGTTTCTTCTGTCATCCTTTGGCAGCACAGTATTTCTGTCTTGTCTTTCCCACATCTCCTCTTACCATTTATCTTCCACTGACCATATGCTCTTTAGCTGATCTCTATGCATTCAATTCTCTGAGATGCAGTGATTTACTTGTAATATCCAGCATATAAATGGACAAATCAACAAAAACAGCAAGCACTTTGCTCTCTAGTGCAGGAACCAGGGACAATGACAGTAACACTGATCTCAGTAAAGCAGAAAGAGTTCTATGGTCACATGTTTTCACCTCAGGCAGGTAATCACTTAAGCGTGGTTTTAGTGTGGTTTGTTAATGGCATTACAAGCTACAACAGGCAGGAAAGTGGGGCTGGATGTGGCTCTCATTGCAGTCACTAGACCTTTTGAGCCCAGTGACCAACCGATTATGCATGAATGTGTAGGAATGGAGGGCATTGCATGAGAGCCTGGTGTGAGACTTATTGGAACAGTGAAATTAAAATGGCTCAAGAAAGTGTGTAAGATTAAATGGGAAAAAGACAGATGTGTTATTATTTTTGATGGTGCATAACTGATGTGGTTTTGCAATAGGCAGTCTGCCACAGCAAAGTAGGTCATAGTCCACAGTTGTGGTTTTGAACGACATGTGAACTCCAACTGGATAGGTCAACATGAAATTTGTGCTGGCAAAAGAAACATCTTCATCTAGCAAAAAGAGACCATGTGCACAAATCTACAGGCAAATATATCCCAGTTTAGAACGGAAAAATATCACTACAGGTTACACAAAAGCTCTGTAAGTTCAAAGTTTCTATTCAGATACAAGCAACAGTTGTTTGCAGCTGGAGCCAATTTATTTCTTTTTACAATGATTTTTGGTGTAAGCCCGGAATCACCAACTCCAGTCCTGAAGGTCCAGGAGGCAGGCATTAAATGTTTACCTGCTGCAACACATCTGACTCAACAGAAATGGAGTCTTACAATTACCCATTTATTTAGATAAAGTGAGTTTCACCAAGTAAATATCCAATACCAATGGGTGAAGAGCTGGAACTAATTGGGGGGCTGTGAACATGGGGATGAATGGTAGTCGTCTATAAAACTCCAAGCTGCCTGTAGCTAAAGGTTAACTGAGCTAACTCGGATATGATGAAAGCTAACTGGCTAACAGAGGTAAGTGGGCTAAAGCTAAGGTGGGGTGTTAGCCGGGTAAAATTGCATTTGTGCTACACTATCTTCTTCCCGCAAATATTAAATGTTTGTCAATGAAAAGGACATAATAACGCTAAATTTCCAGAACAAATGACGTCAGATAAGTTATGAAAAAAAATTCAGCACCCTCACAGTTGTCTTTAAAGGTAAACCCAGACTATAAAACCTAAAATGTTTTTTGGACCAGGCTGTACACACGTTTATTTCTGCTGTGAAGTTGGTCTTTTTTAACATGAGAGTCTGTGGGGATTGGCTCTGCTTTAGAGCCCCTAGTTGATGACGGGGGAAATGCAATTTTTCATACTTCCACTTAGGTTTCACTTTTTTCCAACAAAGGTGTCACTTGATTTTGTCACTTTTTTACATCATTTACTACATGTGGCAAATTTTGACACCTTTAAATATCAAAACAAGTTTCCTGTTCAAAAGCCGAAAGAAAAAAAAAACTTGAAACAGACCATTTTGGACTTTGTGGGAATCAGATCTCCTTTGTTAAACTTTGGTAAAGAAAATGAATGATATTTCAACAGAGCAACAGAGCTACCTCTGAGAAATGCCTGACATTCCTTTGTTTGACATCCAAACCTGCTAGCTGATCAAGAACGAGGATTGAAAATCTTAAAGCAAGAGACTATGCCAAAATTAATACAATTAAAAATATGTTTACAACAGAGAAATGCATATTTTACATTACATATTAGATGGGAATTGATTTGTAATTTGCTTAGGAGTTGCAAACATGTACTTCCACTAAACAAGCTCTTCTCCCGAGGGAGCGCAGTAAACGAAGAGCATGATTACTATCTTTGCATCTGTCATCAGAGTGGTTGTTGTTTTGTTTTTTTTCCCTCTGTGGTTACAAACATGTATTCATGAATGTAGTCACTGCTCCCATCACTCACTCTTATAATTAGAAAATAATCAGAGTTGGATGAGAGCTTCATTAAATCTTATCCTTGAGAGCCATCAGCCACAAACACAGGAGTGGGACATTTGTCACATGCGTGATGGAAACTCAGGTCTGCTTAGAGAAAGAAAATTGGTTGAACAACAGAACCAACAGATGCTGACAGGGAAAGGATCAAGTTTTGAAGAAAAGAAAGATTTGTTTTAATGGTCATGAAGAAACACAGAAAGAGAGGGGGAAGCAAAAATGGGAAAGAAGTGGAAAGATAGATCATTGTAGCAGTACTAATTAACAGAAACCACACTGTTTAGCAGCACTTTGTCTCCATGCAGTATTGATCTTTCATGACCATTATGGAACGGATGTTTTTGGTTGCTATCAGCATGAGTTTTTACCTCCCTGCACAGCTCTCTGGAAAAACTAAGCTGCAACCCTAAACCATGAAACCTATTTTAAATTCTCTGCAACATGTCAGTCTGCAGCAAAAGCAAGAATAGCTGTGAAATGTCATGCTATTAGCACATCCATAATAACATAATCATGTCATTGAATTTGAGCCAAGGAATGCAGGGACAGAAAGGTAGATGTGGTGTCAACTAAACACGCACAGTTCAGCAACAGAATAGAGTGGAAGAGACTGAAAAAGTGATGGATGAGTGCATAGACATTAAATGGTGCAATATGGGCAGTGATGGGCAGAAGGAGAAAAAGGAATTGCTGATAGATGAAGAATAGATGGAAAGAAATAATAACCGTCGAGCTGAGTGTGGAAATGAATGGGAGTTGTGTCAGTCATCAGTTTGAAATGTTCACAATTGAAGAATGTGTGTAATACCCCTTTACTGTTAAAGAGCATGTTGCAGAGATAGCTGTTGGACATTGTGATTCCTCAAAAGGCTTTAACTGGATTATAGCAGTATCAGGCTCAGCCATCAAAAGAGCTACAGCAGCTGTGTTGTGTTGGGTCTGCCAGCAGTTTGTTGTCTGTCACCGCTTCACTGCAGCCTCCCCACACATTTCTACTCTAGACCCAACACGTTACTCTAAATATGCCTTCTAAATTATAGCTACACATAGACACATCCTTGTTTATGTTTCAATGACTTCGCAACAATTTTTTTTTCAATGTTGTTTGCGTGTTTGTCTGTCTCAAACATCACTTTGATTAGAATGAACGGAAAACACTGTTTGATTGTGACCACAGAAACATGATGTAGAGGCAGGACCTCCCACAACAGATGAATTTGTTTTTAGCAGGCTGAGAGGAGGGGATAACCTTCACTACTGACCCCCCCTCGCTTCTTGCTGAAGTGGTACAAACCGACTTTGATCATTGTGGATCGATATGGATGAGTGTGCATCCGGAAGATGCTGTGCTGGAGAAGGAAGAGGTGATGGGCCTCTGCTTGGTCACACAGTGTGTGTGTGGGAAGGAATTAAGACACAAAGTGTCATGGGTCTATGTGATATATCAGGCTAACAAAATATATCCTTAACCCCTAAGTGACTCTATCTTTATTCCTGTTGTTTCTTTCTGTTTCTCTTTATATATATATTTATATATATATATATATGTATGTGTGTGTGACACATACATTGC
>JBAMHX010000010.1:13694746-13709494 GCA_037177515.1 Pseudomugil tenellus | reverse complement strand
AAAGAGAAACAGAAAGAAACAACAGGAACTAATGATCTTTGAAAAAAATAAATACCTGTTTACATCACACTCTAGAAAAGTCTCCAATAACACCAGTAAAGGGGCTGCTGGTAGCTCCTGGAGGGGCCTGAAAATGCACTAAATATGGCAGCAAAATCACTAAATAGCCAATACTGGGAGTGTTTCTTTTTATATTTGTTCCAGGGCGGACTAGACACTTCAGTGACTCATGTCCCATCCTAGAGATCTTGCAGACTAAAATATTTTTTTTTTCCAGCAATGATATAATGCACTGCTTCCACTAAGAGTGATGGTTTGGGTAAATACAGTGTTGCAGTTGTGCGTTTTACACTACCGTACAAGGAATCTGGACATTATTCAGTCATATAAGATTGATATTGGTGGAGCTACCACTGACTAGACAAACATCACTTTTCCCAACAAAAGAAAAGCAAATTAAACTTGTGTTATTTCACTATTACACTACACACTTGGTTAAAAAAGATCATAAAAAATATGTCATTAAAGCAACAAGATGCCAACAACAAACATTGGGCTGTGATTAGCTCTAGAACTACAAATATTCCTTGCTACCCCAGTATTGTAGCTAGTTTTGTCACATGTGTCGTAGCTGCACAAGTAAGACACCACGCTAGGCATTTAAAGGATTCGACTTGTAATGAAAACATTTGCCTGCATGTTGTACTGCACTATTTTGTGGAAACAGTGGTTAACTGATCTTTGTCGGTTGTGTAGTATACATTGGCTCTTTATTTTGTTTTTATTGTTTTTTTGTCATTTTTATTAGAGGCTTAACTTACTCAAATGCTGTCTATATTTGTTGTTAGTTTTCTAAACCTTGTTTTTCCCCAGGTTCATGCAAGAACATTTCTTGGAATATTTAAAACTTCCATTTGTGAATTTCTAGCATTTTGGTGATACAAGCCGTTGTGGGTTATTTGTCCTTGTATTATTAATAAGGTAAAGGTGCTGCTCAGTGGTTATGGAGAAAAAAATACTCTACACTCTTATTGCGCAAGTGTGTGTCTGTGTGTGTGTGTGCTCTGAGAACTGCCATTGTTTCATATGAGCTTGCGGCAGGTATACCAATACTTTATAGAGTGATGAATCTAATCCTCTCTTATCTGCTTCAACCTCAAGGCAATGACATTGGCTGCTGATGGCAGTGACGGCCTTTGTTGGAGAACAGAACTGTGCATGTGCGTGACTGAAGCTGTACCACATGCACATATAAGAAGAGATGATTTTTCTTTGGCATCTAAAAACTTTCTCTATTTTGTTTCCTTTTAGTTTCTTAAAAAGCTTCAGGGTGTGCTCTTGTGATTATCTTCCACGTCCTCCTCATGATTCACCAGAAAGTGAGTTGAATAGAACATTCCAGCCCTCTGACTCCACTGCATCTGATCCTGACTCATATCATCAGCAGAGTAAAGCAAAAAAAAAAAGAAGATCCACAAGTCATTAAATCAGGGGCCATATTCATAGTTTTTTGTGTTTTTAGGCAGCTGTCTCTGTTTTTGTCTCCGCTATTGCAATTTTAACTTACAGCCTATTGCCAAAACATCTTTTGTTTTTTCTTTGTGCCTCTTCTAAAGATCGCTGCACAAATCAAAGGCGCATGTCAATCTTGATCAGCTTTTGTTCATCCACAAGGACAACTTCATCTTTTTCTCCTGCCACACTTTCTGCAGTCTTCAAATAAAGACAAGCTATCCAGCAAAAGACCTTTCCCCTCTGCTTGATTAACACTTAATGACAAGGTCCGTGAAGCATATGAAAATCATTGTGAAAATAGGTGATGTGCAAGATATGAAATAAAGAGAGGGGTTTTTTTAGATGTTAAAAAAGAAAGAGGTTGATTCCCAGAAGTCCAGTAAGAGCTATATATCTACAGCGCCAATATTACAATGATGGGCAGAAAATAATTAGGCCTAAAAGCTGTTGAATTCACTGTCTTTTCAATCGTCTTCCATTAAGGCTGTTTTAATGGGTCTGTTCACCGGCAGCCTCCTTGGCCAAGTGAATGAGAGATAAAACCACATTAGAATAAACTTCTGAGATTGTGAAGAATTCTGGGAGTGAAGAAGCAATGAACAGATAGAGGATGGACAGAAAGAGTTAAATAAAAGAGAAAAGAAGGGCCAGATCTCAGAGGCTATGGGGTAGACTTCGTTCCATCTTTCTACTTCTTTGTCTCCACATGTGTAAGTGAATGTGTGCTTGTCTGTCTGAAGGGAGATGGTGTTGTGGACCTAATGAGAACAAAGCTAATTAAAAACTTCGCTTTGCACAACTCTACAGTGACATTCCTGCTGGACCAGCAACACTTGCCACCTATACTGAAACCCCCAGAGAGGGAGAGAGCTGAATAGGTTTTTCATTTCAACTTCTTCAGATTTTATTAAAAGTAGATTATTCAAGCAAAAAAAAAGAAAAAGTATTGGCTTTGTGACTGCATCCAGGTCACTAAAAGAAGTGGCTCTTATGCACGATATATTATCTCTGCGCTTGTTGCAGTTTTCATTTCTAAGATGCTAATGCTGATCATGAGAAGGGACGATTTTGGAGTTTTGGCAAATGCATTCTGATTTGTTCAGGTCCAATTGATGATAATATTATGTACCACGACTTAATTAAAGTTTCTGACCTTATATTCACCTTGCCTCCCTAAGTCAGCCGGGTTGGCCCTCTCTGTAACAAGCACCCACTGGATACTGACTCAATCATATTTTTGTTAAATCTCTGACCTTTTAGTTTACAGAAGTACAATGTATGTTTTTGGAAAAAGTGGACACAAATTATTTCACTGAGTACTGCTTGTCAGTAAAAGCAGATCCCAAAATTGCAATTACATCCACAAGTTCCACAAAAACTGTTGATGCTCTGCAATTTACATAGTAAAATGGAGTAAAGAGGAAACATGTCCTTCAGTTTCAGGAGGGGAAAAGAAAAGTTGGTGGAAAAAGGGGTTTCAGGATCCTTTTGGGGAGTGAAAAAAACCCCTTCCCCGTTTTGTTTTCCGGAAAAAAAAAAAAAAAAAAAAAAAAAAAAAAAAAGACAGCCTGAAGCTGCATCAGTGCACATGACACAACATGCACTGGTTTTGGAGCAACATATGCTGCAATCCAGACAACCACTTTTCAGCCAAAGCATTACCAGTACCACACCATCTTCTGCTGCATTACAATAGCATGGCTCAACAATAGAGTGGTAAATAAGCCTGCCTGCGGTTCAGAATTGTCACCCACTGAAAACATCCATCCATCTATTTTCCATTCCATCCACCCATTCAGGGTCATTGGCAGTGCTAGAACTTATCACACATGTCACTGGGTGAGGGGTTTGGTTCATACTGAGCATATCACTGGTTTATTACAGTAAAAAAAAATCTGCATTTTATGCAAAATGAAATATAGTAAAACAGAATACAAGGCATCTGAAAAAAAGCAAGGTGGATTTGCAATTAGATCTCAAAGTATTATTGAGCTCTCTGAGAAAGGGTGTCAACAGTGTGGAAAAAAGTGAAAATGTACAAGAAATGGCATCTGTTTTCAACACATAATCTGATATGTAGTGATAAAACTGAACTGAACAATGTGGATCACAAAGCAATTAGTTCAACTCAACAATAGCAGAATTATGTCATTAACCATTATGGCTAATGATTTTGCTCCTTCATTAGCTTCCTGTGCTAACGATTTTGTACCTGCATCCACCCAAAACATGCTAACACTAAAGGCTAAGTGGTGCTATTGGGGGCTGTAATTGGTGTTTTGGCTAATTGAGCTTTGCAACTAAAAGCTTTTCCCGGACTGTATGTCGTTTGTGACGTGTTGGAGTGTTACTATCTGGAGCAGCATTTGTTAGGGAACCTATCAGCTGTTTTACCCCAATTATTGCTTCTACTCACTGCATCTTGTCACCTCTGTCTCTCGTTGTGTATAAGTTCTCTGTCCACAGATCTATCATTGTCGTTGCCTCGGAGGCTTATATCTCAGCCCACTTAAATGGTATTTTTAAAGTCATTAATTGATCCTGGTTATTTTACAATTGCACTAGGAGTGTTCCAGATATTATAAATGATTGGAAAGAGACTATGAGACTTCGAGTAGACATCTAGTTATAGCACACAGGGATTTGAGTTTACTTCCCATAATGCACCATGATTGACTAATAAGTCATGGCTGAAATATGTTGTTCAATAAAAACAGTTATAAAACAGTGTGTTTTGTGTGTGTCACAGAGAGAGAGAGAGATAGAGAGAAAGAGGGAGAGTTATTCAAATGTGTGTTTTACTCTCAATCTGCAGACAGGATGGTCTTTGTGTCATGTTTGATGTCATAATTTGTCTGACGAATGCTTGCAAACAAGAACCTTTGGTTAGGAAATTTTGTAGCTGTGTTCGTGTATGTGTATGTATGTGTGTGTGTGTGTGTGTCACACACATAACATTTTCTTGATTGATGGTTTTCTTTGAGAGAAAAATGAGAGGCAGTGCTTTTGAGAGAGAATTAATAATGCACAGCGGTTTGGGATTCTGGCTGCGCAGACTTGAGCTCCACTTTTGTCCCATTGCTCACGGTTTTTCATGGTGCTGGCACACAGCTCAGACAGAGAGGGAAAAAGCTGAACAGATGAAACTCTGGATTTAGTGTGGTTAGAATGACTAATTTTGGACAGGTGGATAAAAAGTCATGGGTTGATCAAAAAGGTGAACATGTAAACGGTGCCATTCAACCCTTATAGACTATGCTGTATCAAAAACACTGCTGGATACTGTGGAAGATACTGGGAAATTACATTTGCATTTTCAAGTCTTCCCCTCTTTTGCTGTGGGTTTTACGCAGGCTTCACAGCTGCCCAAGATCCAAACCCAGCAAGTTACCCCAACAGTGGGACATTTTAATCATGTCATCCAACATGTACACAGAAAAAAACCCATATGCTAAAGACTGCATACAGTAAAAAAAAGTCTAACATTCTGCTTCCTTTAGTTATCCCTACATCAGTAAAGAACTTATTTTACTTTGTTCTAATTTGAACCCATTTGCAGCTTGTATTAAAGAAATACAGATAAATGAGAAAACATCATGATGGGAATGTAGGGCAAAATATACATAACTGGAACTGTGTGAAAGCATATGAGCCATACCATTAGATCTTTAGTAATGTCTCTGAATATCATGCAGCATATGAATATTTAATACAAATAATAGAGTCAAGACAGTGTTTTATCTTATTCATCTACAGTACTTGTATAAGAACATAGAAATATCAGATGATGAAAAGAGTTTTCTATTTCAGTGTGAACTATATTACTTACATTAAGAATCCAAATAAAAACAAAATGGGATTTTATGGTGTTACGTCTGTGTATGATGAGATAAAAGAGTTCAAAATCAGTGGTCTGTTTCTTGTAAAGCATCATTAAGTGTGTTTCTTGTCATTATATATCTAAAACCTCATAAATGTAATGATGTATGTTATCTCTTCTTAAAAGAATTTTCTCATCAACTTTTAATGCTTGATTTCTGATATTACAGTATGATGGATTAAGTAGTTTTACCTGTTTTGTTTTTGCCTGTGAAAATAAGTCGGTGAGGAAACAGCAATAAGCTTTTAGCATTAAGGTCCAATAATCTAAAATTGGAAAAAATTGTGGGAGTCTAGTTGACTTGGACGACATGTAGCATACATACCGAGTAGATTTGCATCATTGAGGTCACAGCAAATTGGCTTAAAGATGAATGTCTGCACAGAGCCTCCCCAGACACCCAGATGACATACGATGATCCTGTTTATGACATACAAACCAGAATTTTACGTATAATTAAGAGGTGTTTAAAAAAAGAAAAGAAAATAAGAAAGATTACCTTCAACTACTTATAAAATAAGGTTAGGCTAAATGTTTCTGTCTGTGAGCATCAGCACTTGCATATGTACAGTTTCTAGGCACCTGAGACATTAACTTACATCCCAATTCCCACTTCTTTTTGAGATGTCAGCAGCTCTCTTCTATTTTTATCTATCTTATCATCCCAGTAAATAATCTTAATTAATGGGTATAACTGTGTTTTTTGTATCCTAAGACAGAACTATGTCTTGAGGCAACACGATATGCAAGTATTTGCAACTAACTTTAAAAAATATATAATAATTTGTGGATTTTACTTCTAATTGGATATAAAAAAGAAAAATACTAGAAGAGAGGAGAAAAAGGAATAAGACAAGGACAAGACAATACAGCAGCTGAGCGACTGCGTAAAAGACAGATGCAAGTAGTCAGATGGCACATTAACATCTCAGAAGAGGACAAACAGACAGGTGATGGAAGAGACTCAACTGAAGCCGAGTTTGGTTGTTGCACACTTTAGCCAGAGGGAACACTGCAACAGATCAGACAGGCTTTATGTTAACCTGTTCTGACACTGTTTAGAAACAAGATAACAGCTGAGCAAAGTTTGGATACTAGCAGGATTAAACACGATTGCATTGCTCCATGTTCAGATGTCAACACAGCAATACATAACGGGAGTATTGGGGGAACTAGAAGGAGCTTGTAGGAGTGCCGACCATTCTGAATCAGCCAATAACATAAGGCAAGCAATAGGTTTGATTCTGGCTCTTCTAGAGAAAAGACATTTTCTCTTGTAGAGCCTGTTTAACTAAAGTTATCCACAGTTTATCATCCAGGTGTCCCAAAAGTTCAGACACTGAAAGATGTTCCCAAAAACAAAATGCATTATTCATTCATTTTGGGTGTCTGCAGCTCAAGAAAGATCATTTAGTTGTCCTTGTTAGAGGTTGACGGTTCAATACCCAACAGAACCCACAATTCCAACGTGGTTCTCATTCATTAATTGCTCTGGATGAAAGTGTCAGTGAAAGTTTAAGCCATGTTATGATTTTGCATCATTACAGGTTTCATTGTTGATTTATGTAGGTTTTGAAGCAGGATATGAAACTTACAGATGCTCTAATATGTGCAAGTTGTACTGATGTTACAACAGGATGACAAAACTGTAAAAACAGTTTTGGTACAAAAGTGGCCCTTCTGCAGTACAGGAAATTATTGTACTCCTCAAAGTACAGAACCTATTATTATGTTGAAATATTAGATGACGTCTCATAGTTGTTAGTAAAACTGTATGTGATGTGTAAAAACCATATACATGAAAAAACAGTCTTTTTGTAAAGTGTATTAAGCTTTGTAAAAACAATCCCTCAACAGGTTTACTCGAGTATTTTTTAATTCTAACCCTGACCAAACCGTATTTCTGGCTGAACCTAACCAGGATGTGTCAAAGGGGTTTCAGTAAAGTCAATATATCATCATGGTCACCATAACTATTGTACCCATAACGTTTTAAAAAAGATAAATACACATTAGCAATAACAATAAGTTATTTTTGACCCTCACACAGTTATTTTGTTCTCTAAAGCAAAACAGGAAATGACAGAAGTGTTTCAGTCAAGTGGATGAGCATGATTCAGATGGAACAAAATATTGTCATATGTTGGTGAAAATCTTGCATCACATGGTTGAAAACAGCACACAGCCGTGCCTCTATCATTCCTCCTTTAAAGACCTTGTGGCTTGTTAAACACAAGACTGGCAGAAGTGGTACTATATGAGATGCTATTAAAAGGAGTAGTGAAGAATATATACAAATGACCCATTTGTTGATTGGAGGACATGTTGAGTCCTGATCTGTCTCTCACAGAAAACATTTAGTGGATTGTGAAGTAAATAAAATCTCCAGTAAAAAACCACAAGTAAACAGTTGAGCAGCTAAAACAAGAGGAGGAAAAATATTTTTGTTTTCAACTGGTGATCATAATAAATTTGAGTGGAAAAGGATGTTTTTAAGGGAAGTGATGTAACAAAACGGTAACCATCCTCACTTCTTAATTTTTTAAAACCATATGTGAAGGAAAAAGAGCACCTTAACTATTTATTTCTATATTATTTTAATTTTAACAAAATTAAAATCTAATTACTTTTTTGTTTATAAAAACTTTGTTAATTAATGTTTATAAAAACATTATGTTAATTCATAAATATAGAATTTTATAATATAAAATTATAGTATAAATATAATATAAAACTATTATTTCTGAAACATACTCAATGATTTTCTTGAAATAATAAAAATTAGTTTTAGTTCCCAAGAGATCTTTTCTTGTTTTTTTTTTTTTTTTTGCAGAACATTCTTAGTTCAGATTTTTAAACTGTTTGTGTGATAAGAACCTGCCAAACGTTCATCACTGCAATGCAGCCATTTCCCCAAGAGTGGTTTTATATTGTTGTGATCTGGGTATGGTCACAGCTGATCACACACACACATAAACAGATGGTTAGAAATGACATGCTCGAGTTTAATCTGCCAGAGGGAAAGTACTCTGAAAATCAAAAGACATCAACCAATTAGCACTGATCAATAGTCACAACCAGACAGGGATGAGCCAGACTTGGAGTGCAGTTAATGTGTGCCTCTAGGCCTGGGAGGCAGGCTGGGAATACACTTCCTCTCAGCTCTCAGCCAATGAAAACGTTGAAAGAACTCTTGACATTTTGCTCCTCTCCAATGCAAAGTGTGTGTGCAAAATGTTTGCTGCTGTAACCAGGCAGAATAGTCTGCAAGGAAATAAAAGGTATAGAGGGAGACATTGAGCAAGACGAGATCGAAGCAGGAAAAAAGGAGAGGTGATAGGAATAAAAAGGAGTTGGACAGCATATGCGTTAGGCTGTGAAAGCAGGTGTTGTAGTGGGTCGCAGCAAACAGCAGGTAATCTCGTTGCGATAAGCAGTAGCATGACAGCCAGCCTTTAATTCCTCATGGGAGGTGCTACTGAAGCGTTGTTGCAGAGCTGGTCCCTGAGATTTATATAAAACAGCATGGGGAAGGAATGGACAGAAGATGCAATTTGATGAGGCAGACAAGAGAAGAAGAAAGGGCTAGGGAGTATAGGACTGCTGTGCACGACACATGCATGAACATACACAGATTACAACAGCCCCTCAGCACTGCTCTGTAGTCATGACAAATAACAGTAAGGGGCTCAAGATGAACACGACAGGGATGAAATGAAGAGAATGAAAAGATTGGGGGAGCAAAAAAGAGGAGGAGATATCTCAGATATTATACTGATCTGGGCGGGTGTTTGGTGGTGCAGCATTATGAGTGTAAATTACACCCTCTCCTTGTCTTCCTTAGCTACTGGATGAATATAATCGCCTGCAATGGCAAGAACCCCAACACATTTTTCTGTCTATAGGTACTAAGATAATATTAGATTGAAATGATATGTGTATGTTTACTGCTGCCACAGAAGTCTCCAATCATGTAATGATCCCACATCAATTTTCTTGTCGACTCTTCTCTGAAAATAGGCTTATGTCAAATATTGACACATGAGTCGTTTGGTTCATTTGGGAGGCAATCGATGGTGATTCGTGGAGCTTTGTAACATGTCCAGGATTAAGCTGCTGCTTTAGAAGTAGTGGAATAAAGGGGTCCATGGAGTATTGCTAAATGAGATTCCCAAAATATTACGTCTTTGTCAAAGCAACAAAGCAGAACTGGTTGAAATAATCACTGCCTTTTGCTTTTTTCTGTTAGATTAAGCAATTTGTGTTGTTACTAAGAGATGTCTACAGAAACTTTTTGAGCTTTTTAATCTTTTTGTGCCATCTAAAAAAATAATTAAGGAAACAATCTTAATCTTCAACTATAAAGGCAAAAGTAACAAGGCATATGCCGTCAGAAGCGACGGGGTATATCCCCGAACGGTCCAATATTCCTATTCCCCAATCCTTGAATAGACACAATACAATAATATAAAGATGCACATAGTCAGTTACCAAGCTCTACCTGGTCCGAAAACTTTAAACCAGCCCGGTTTGGCGTAAGGACAGGATGCTTGGAGACCTTAACAGGTGTACAGAGAATCAAAATCTAACTGTAAATAGTTCCAGAGACATAGACAAAAATCCGATTTTTTTGTGGATAAAGTGCCACCTAATAAGGAACATAAATCCTAAAATGCTGAAATTTGATGCAGGCCGTACCCTTGGGGACCTAAACAGGTGCACCGAGTATCAAATTCCAATTGTGAAAACTCTTCGATTAATCGTGCACACAAAAAGGATATTTGGCGCTGGTGGTGATGACCTGACACTCCGTGTTCGGGGATATTATTACACAAAGAAAAAAGGAAATGAAAACAATGTTGCAGTTTCTCCAAGAGGACAATCTGTATCAAATTTTACGATTTACTGGATTTATGGTTTTCTCATAAGGTGGCGCTTTATTCATGAAAAATCTCATTTTTGGCTACATATGACTTTTATTTTTCTAATTGACCTTAAATTAAGTTAAAATAAAAGGTCATGACCTCAGGGACGACCTGTATCAATTGGGGGCATTCAGGAATATAGCCCTAGCCTCTGACGACATAGGCCTTGTACAGTCTGTTTTCACAAGCAGATAGACAGCTAATCCCTTTTATCTTGGCTTTTGGAGCCAATTTGTCCCTGGATGGGAATGTGTTAAAAATAGGCTAGCTAGCAAGTCTGTGGCTTAAACTATAGGAAGAAGGAAGCAAAGATAATTTGTTTCTTTATGACAAAGGGGGTGGCAGGCCCAGATGTTGGGGATGTAAGGTCAGCCCCTGCTAAATGCGAGGGCACCCTGAGTCAAGGCTCATTACTTTCCTACATTAGGCTGCAGTAAAAGAAACACTATTCTAATCCACCAATTTCCATGTCTTTTTCCTCCTCATCCTCCCATTTTCTTGTCTTCTGCCACTTTTTTCTCTTCTCCCACCCGACTAGGGTCGCTGTTCCAGGGAAAACTGTAAGTACCTGCATCCTCCACCTCACTTAAAGACACAGTTGGAGATCAATGGAAGAAACAACCTCATCCAGCAGAAAAACATGGCAATGCTGGCCCAGCAGATGCAGCTTGCCAACGCCATGATCCCTGGCACACAGCTACAGCCTGTGGTGAGTAGACGTGAGTAGACGTCAGAGTAGCAAAACAAATCGTAAAATATCTGATATAATTCAGATACATGCAAATGTGTAGTGTCTTCATATGGGGAAAACTTATCGGCTGTTCAGATAGACTAAATGTCTTAGTCCAGCGTTTCTGAATACCAGTCCTCAGGACTTTCTGCTCTTCCTGTCTTACGTATGTTCCTACTCCACCACACCTGACTCAGATTCATGAACCTGGCCATAAGATTGTTTGCAGCACATTCTTTTCTTGCAAATTCATGCCCAATGACAGAAAATAAATTAGTGCATGAATGGTCTAATTAACAATTGAATAGACAATTGAATAGAAAATTTACTAAATAAATTAATTGATTCATTAATTAATTAACAAACAGCATAACTTAAAGTTGTTGTGTGTATTCTGCTGAAACTTAAAATCTAAAAGGAACTAAGATTTGCACCAGTTTCTATTATGTTTTCGGTAGAGTTTGTTTGTCTCTCTGTCTTTCTGTCTGTAAGCAAGATCACTCAAAAAGTTATGGGCCAATTTTTATTAAATTCTTAGAAAACTGGGAAAATGGGACAAAGAACAAATTATTAAATTTTGGAGGTGATCCGGCTCACCATCTGGATCCAGGACTGTTTTGAAGGATTCTTTGACATTGTTAGATAGGAACATATAGTCACAATATGAGGGGGAACTGTGAGCTTGTCTGAGGTTTGTGCTCTCTGAGTACTTTTCCAGTTTATTTTCTTATTTATTTATTCCTTTAATTGATCAGTGCAAATAAGTATTGGATGAAAGACTGGGCTGAGTTCTGAAACCACATAGAGAATTATGTACAGCCCAGTGACCGATAACAGCATCATATCATCCTACTTGTTGACATGTCCAGAGGTCCACACACACACTCACACACAGAGAAAGAGAGAAAGCAAGAGAGAGAGAGGATCATATCAGAAATTGTTTCAACCACCCCCAAGGATCTTCAAGGTGATGGGCAGAGCCAGACTGCTTCTTTAAATGAATTCTTCCTGAGACCTCACAGAGTCCTACAGACCTGCCAGTCAGGCTTTAAGTATTTTTCTCCTTTGATTCTATATGTGCAGATGAATGAGTGTCTTCAAACTATTTATAACAATGTAGGAAGTGACACACTTAAACACATTTTCTACAAATGTTGCCGTTTTCGGTGCTTATCAGCCTTATCTGGGAAACGAGGGCCGAGTTGAGAGGTCCAGTGGAGAAACAGAGGAGGCCGTGGGAGTATTTAAAGAAGCAATAGCTCGGCCTGGGTGTGCAAAACCTTTCCTTTCTGTTTATGTCATGTGGGGAAAGTATCGAAAAGCGAGAGGGAGCAAGTCAACCTGACAGAGAAGGACACAGGAGAAGAAGAAAGGGAGCACTGCATGTGGCATGAAGAGATAAATGGACAGAGTGAAAACAGGCAGGTAAAGGGAAGGCAATGAGACAACTGCACCTTTCGACCTGCCCTACAAAGAATAGCACAAAAAAGGCATGTTGTGTGTAAATGGAACAAAGACGGGGTGCAAGCCTTTCCAGGAATTACACTTTCTTCTTCCATTCTTCACTTTTGTGTGTGTGTGTGTGTGTGTGTACCTTAGTTTCCTACTTCCATCATTATCTCCACATCATTTTATCTGCTTCCCTCCCACATCTGTCCCTCCTACCACAGTGTGTGTAAAAGAGACTGCTTTCATTTCATGCATGGAACTGCACAGAGGGTGAGGTAATGAGGGTCCATTACGTCTGGTGGAGAGTGATGACGCTCATATTACTTTTTAGTAAAATCAGAATCAGCGTGCAGTAAATATCGTCTTCAGTGCTGCATCACTAATTCATTTTCTTATTCACCATCAATAACAAAGAAAAACATCCCCAGTGGAAATTTTGGGCAGCTTTTTGGTGTGAAGGCTGCATGAAAAAAGAGAAAGAGCAGGCCTAATTCACTTCGTTCCTAAAATAACGCAATGCTCAAACCTGAGTTAAGTCAGAATCAGTTTGCACAACATTTAAAAAGCACAAAAGACTGACAGATGACAGATGTCTGCAATCAGATGACGTGCTGAAATCAGCATAAACACTGTTGGTACTTGTAAGGGAAAAAAAAAAATATGCCCAAAATTTAACACTGATGTGCATTACAATGGATTCATTTAACCTGGAAAAATTTTACTTTTGGGAGAAGGAACATGTGCCAGAGTCACGTCACCAAGTAAAAACTAAATCAAGCAAAATCTTTTAAAACAAAATCCTAGAAATGGATTGTTTACATTTACAGGAGACAACCAGCATCTATGTCAATCCAATAAATCACCTCTATTTTACAGTGCATAGTCGCTCTTTTTGCTCATCTTTCCTTCCACATTCTAAAAACATGCATGTCAGGTAGGCGGTGATTCTAAACTGACCTTAGGAGTTAGTGTCATTCATCGCGGATACTTATTTTATTTATCTCAGTGCTGACCGTGTGATGGGTTAGCAAGTAATCCAGGGTTTATCCTTTGCCTTGCCCAGTCGTAGCTGGGATGGAATCCAGTCCATTTATGATCTGATCTGGATTAAGAACGTAAAGGTATGATATGAGTCCTCTGATTCATATCATACCTTTTCTATTTACATATGAATCTAGAATTATTTAATAAGGGAGAAATGTACACCACTGTGGCACAAGCTGATTATAACGCAACTCACTGTTGAAGAATTATACTGCAAAAAGAATCTGCAATGTCCAAAAACAGCCACAAGCAAGGTCACAAAATCTTCGCAGCATGACATCACCGCATTGTTAAAACCTTGTGACAGACTGTGCGTGTCTTTAATGACATCATGTCTCGCTCATCTCAACCTTGAACAACAAATATTTCAAACTGATACCTAAGTACATGTATTTTTCCTGAGCACTTTGAGATAGGGTATAACTTTTCAGACATTCCTGGGGAAAGAACTGTAGGAATTAGGATGTTTAGAACATCATTACTTATTTCCCGAGGCATGCAGGAGCAGAGAGGAGATTTGGGGAAGAATGTAGTTGTCCAGCTCTTGCTGCCGCTGCTGCTACTGCTCTATTACTCACTTTGTCCTCTTGGCAGGAACTCAAGAGACAATCCTCAGACAAGGGCTGAGGTCAGAAACGTGTAGGAAAAACTTGCAGCATGCTATGTCAGCGAGCAAACTCCTCTCTCTCTCTCTCTCTCTCTCTCTCTCTCTCTCTCTCTCTCTCTCTCTCTCAGAAAATTCAGGAAGGAGATGTAAGGAGGATTATTTCTCTATAAGACTCTGGAAAGACGCATAGAGACAGTACAGCTTCCCTCCCACCGCACATGCACTCACAGCTTGACATCCTCATCATTATTGCTGCTATCTGTGTGATCTCTGGTGTATGAAGTAAATTATTCTGAGTGATCAAAGACAGTAGGTGATGCCACACACTGACTCTGATCCTCCTCTGGATATGGTGCAAATATAAGCTATGCAGGCATAAAAACATATATTTATATTCTACACATGTGAGGTTTTTAATGATCTATTTTTGCTGTAGTCTTATTTTTTGCAGCCATAAAGGCAGTTTGTCCTTTGTTATGCTCAATAATGCATAGATCTTTTATTTCTTCATGTGAAACCGTATGAATCGAGAAAGTTATATCTATATATCTATCTATCTATCTATCTATCTATCTATCTATCTATCTATCTATATATA
>JBAMHX010000010.1:13669664-13683786 GCA_037177515.1 Pseudomugil tenellus | reverse complement strand
TATAGTTGTTTTGCATGTCAGGGGCACAAGCCTACGTTCATATGATATACCTTTGCCAAAGAGTTTTATAATTGGCTTTATGAGAAATCAGTGCTTTAGAAAGCAATGAAAGCAGTGAACTTCATGATTTAGATTTTGCTCAGTTGATCCTGTCTGCTTTTGAATGGAATTGTGATTAATTGCCCATTTCATTTGTTTTGTGATCTTCTGTTCAGATGGAACTGGAGCGTGCTGGTGTCGAGTCCAAGATTAGCAGTCACCCTTCATGCCCATGACTACAAGAATGGAATAGAAAGCCAAATCTGAACTACTTGGGAATAAATCTGCATGTTAACATGGGAGGCACAGTTTGTTAGAAATATTTCATGTGAGGTTCACTATCACACAGCAACGGTAAAGAACACCATTACATTAAAGACTGCCTTTGGTTTTGCAGAGGCTACTAACCTTTATTCACCAGACACATTTTGAATGTTAACATGGGGTAAATGCATGGAGCGGTCGTCAGGAAAGCCGGCTGAATTGGTACATCCATCGACCAAGAATCATGTGTTGTTTGTTTATTCATTGGTTGTTGGTCTTTGACCAAAATGTCCTCATTTGTTTACACAAAGGTGCACCTTGAATTTCAGTTGGGATAAAAGAAACAAATAATCTAACTGAACCACGTATGCATGCACAATGATTTCTTTTTCTTTCTTTTTTTTTTTTGGTTTGTTTTGTTAATTTTGTGTTGTTCATCCAGTGAAAAGGGAAATTACATGAGTGTGCGCAGTAAAAATAGCAACAGGATATTTGTTTGGTGTCTTTCAAACCTTTGTAGCCTACCTTTTTATCTCTTAAGCACATGTCTTTAACCTTGCAGGCATCCCTGTAAAGTGCCATACATCTCAAAAATACATGAATGATATTCAAGCAGTGTTACAAAGTGTTAAAATCAACAATTCCCTTTAATATATCTCTTTTTTTCTCTTGGGAAGCATGAAAAGTCCTTGTCTCATAACCTCTCATCACCTGTAATCCCATTACCCCCACTGATTGTTCAGTTAGTTTCCCAAAATCCTCTCCTGATCCCGAGCTTTTTAAAACTACTTTATTTTCTTCAACTTTTTATGTCAGAGGACAGACTGGATCTTTTCTAGCAGAGATCTGTCTATCCATGCAATTGTTTTGACTTGTTTGTAGGTTTTTGGCCTGTGAGAGATGAAAGACTATCTCTATGAATAAGACATAATGAATAGCTTTGAAGCCACAGGGCAATCAGTTTGTGTCCAAACTGCTGTGAGACAGAAGTAAAAATCTGCAAAGCATCTGGTGATAGGTATGTTGTTTGACAATATTATTATTATTTGTTTTATGGTTATGCATATTTTAAGGCACGCTGTCAAAGTAGTCAATGTAGTGTACATATAGTCTGATATATTTAAAAGAATTTGTTTAATAACCTGAGAACTGTTTTTCAGATAGCCAAAGTCTTTTTTGTGTCACTGTTATTAGGTATTTTGGATAGACTAGTGGGGCTAAATTAAAAAAAAAAAAAAAAACACGTATAGCCTAAGGAAGGTGTGTTTGGGTGTTTAGAATAAATCTCTACAACTCTTTGTTTTGTTGTGTTCTGGGTGTTCTTCAGGCAAATTTAATTGTTGGATAATACAGGGAAAGTGGCAAGAATAATAAACGATTGTATTACTCATCCAAAGCCTTAGAATGTACCATCGGGTCAGCACAATGCAACATGCCATTATGAACCATCCAGTTGCCTAATCCACGCCATATTAGCCCACACAGAGCACTATGTGACTGTCACTTTTTGTCAGTGTTTTCTTAACTTTCCTTCTTAGATGAGAAGTATTTAATATTGTTTGGAAAATATTTTGATATTAGTTTGAAATTTTTTTAGTTTTACTTACCGTATTATATTTATCTTTATGATAATGAATATAAGGTACAGTGTGTTTGTTTGTGTGTCTCTCATGCACAGTTTTCTGAAATTCCATGTAATGTTAATTTTAGTAAGATTATGATTGTAAACTCAAAATTTTCTATGTTATGCATATTGTTGAACTGTATGCATATTGTTAATTTCTCTAGTCTTTTTGTGTTCTTTGAACAAAGATGTTTTATATGAGTATCTAACAGTGATAAAATAATAGAACAGAGAGGCTTGGTTGTCACGATGGCAACCACCGTCAAACACCTGAGTAATATTTTAATGATTGTAAGGTTTGTAATTAGTCACTTAAGAAAAAAAGGTATTATAAAAATCTAGTTATTAAATGTTTAGAGTGAAGATGTTATTTTCTACTGTATCCATTTCAATTAGTAAATATTGTTTTAATATTTCTACTCTCCCTGGAAATTGGGCCATGTTGGAAAACAAGCTGCATATTTAATCACTTTTATGGCCGTTTCTGGTGGGGTCAAGGTGAACGTGGCAAGTTGGAAACTAGTTTTGACACTCCTTTCTTACTTCGCCAACTGCAAACAACAAGGGTGGGTGGGGAATACTGAGGCTGTAAAGGTGATAAAGGTTGACTTTTTTGCACTTCTGTACATAGTCAAAAAAGAGAGAATCATGTATATTGAGATCTTATTTTGAATAAAAAAAACATGTCTATAATGACAAGGAATTTTGCTAGGATAACAACAAAAATCTTGTGAAAGGCTGAACACAATTGCTTGCATTAAAAGGGCACTGAGTTCTCACTCTTCTACCCCTTTCAGAAAAAGGCCAAGTGTTGCTCTTCTTTTTTGTCAGCAGCTTGTAGTTTGCCAGGTAACCTTCCGGAGGAGGCATCCACTGCCCTCCAGTAAGAGCCTGACTGGGTTTGTTTGCCCTGTACTCACAGGTCTGTGTGTCATGGCCACGCCCTTTCCAGGCCAAACCAATCACAACACGTCCTGTCTCCTTACCTTACTCAGAAAGGAATGCATGTTAAAGGAAATACATATACTGTTTAAGAAAAAAATGGAAAAAAAATCACAACACAGTAATATTGAATAAGAAAACATTTACACAGAAAGATGTATTTACATTAATCAATATTCTATCAATGTAATGGATTCAAATATATATATAAAAATACAAAAATAGACTAGTGGTTTATTTAAAAAAAAAAGAGTCCAGAGACTATACTCACTACAGGTTCACCACTTGGAGAGTTAAATACATGCAACACAAACACCATAGCTATGTTCTTTCTGTTTATGTAAGCTGTGCTTCTAGAGGATGAAACTGGCCAAACAAGGGAGTTGTTTCACATCAGGCACAACTTAGGAGCAACTGTTGACTAAAAAACTGTGCTGTGGTTCAGTTATTAAGTCATCAGTTGTAAAATTTTGCGCTGATCATTTTAATCATCTCTCATCTTCTACAAGCACGCATGCTTACATTTATAATATGATGTAAACAGAACTTTTTTTCATTTGTTTGTTTTCTCTGCTTGTAGTGCTGAGATGATGTTTAATGTCTTCTGCTGCAGTTTGTTTCTGCTTGTTTTACTGTTCCAGGCCCCCTGAAAGGATGTGTTATGTTTGCATGCTGGCCACCTCGTCTGGAAAAAACATGTATGATTGCCATTAATTGCAACAGTCTAAAGCCATAAAATATAGTCATCAGAATGAAATAAGAACGGAGGTGACAAAGAGGTGGGACAATAAATCTTTAAAAGCGGAAATAAATGTGTTTGCTTTGGTTTTATTAACAACAACATCATGCAATAAGTCACAGCACGATGGGTAGTTAATATGACTTGTGGACTGTTGTGCCAACAATGATGGTTGTGTGTAGTTATAAGTTTTTGATTAATTTTCTCATGGGGCCTGCATTGCTATATTTGATTATTGCTGTTATGAATTTTAAAAAAAGTAATAAACATTTACAAATGAAGTGAATTTTTTGTTATGTGTCCTTCATTTTTTTTTATAATTAAACCAGTTATTATGCATTTGTGTTGCAGCAGAGTTTAATGGTGATACCATTTAAGGTTTTATGTGGCACAAGTAGTGAGTGGAGTAAAACTAAGGTATTTATTAATATTTGTGAATAAAAAGCTAAATGCTTTTGTAAATGCATGTGATAAGTTAAAAGCACTTTGTTTGAAAACTAAGAATAACAATAACTAACAATAGTAGTGCTGCATGAGTGTAATAATTAAACCTAAAAAGATAGCAGTTTGGTTATTTTTCTTATTATCAATGTCATTTTGTAGTAGCTGAAAATACTAAAACAGGTGACTAACACTTTGGTGCTATTCACTGTTGACCACCCAACATGCTTTTATACTACATCCCACATGTACACGCACACACACTCATGCAGCACTACTATTGTTAGTTATTGTTATTCTTAGTTTTCAAACAAAGTGCTTTTAACTTATCACATGCATTTACAAAAGCATTTAGCTTTTTATTCACAAATATTAATAAATACCTTAGTTTTACTCCACTCACTACTTGTGACACATAAAACCTTAAATGGTATGACCATTAAACTCTGCTGCAACACCAATGCATAATAACTGGAATCTACCAAGGTTTAACTAACATAAAGAAGAAAAAAATTAAATATATATTAGTTTCATCCTAAAAGACAATGTAAAAAAGACAACCAATAAAACCACAGACATAATTAATAAATCAGTTACGTTCATAATAAATGTAATAAATGTATTATTGTTTTATTAATTGATTATTATTGTGAAATAAAATGACTTTGTTTCAATCAGTGAAAAACAAATAAAGCTGAGCTGGACTGATTTTGAATTGACTTTTCATAGACACAGAAATCAGGTAGCTACAGTTGTGCTGCACAACACCACCAAGTTTTATGACGAGATACAGAAACACAACATCTAGTGTTGAACAGATAAACTGTGGATGTATTGTCTATGCTCACATATTTGAACAATGTGAACATGTGTTTTGTGAACTGCTGGCAGAGCTTCCATATGTTTTGTGCTTATACTCTCATCTAACATGGTGTGAGCAGTTTGAGAAATTATAAATTGCTAAATATGAAGTACAGTGAAGTCACATAGCATTACATAAATCAACTATGTCTAGTCATTCTGCATCTAGAGGTAAAAGGCAATATATGTGTGGCTGTATATTGAAGGTTTTTGCCAGCAATTCCTGCTGAAACATCAGCTTATATGAACCAACTGAAACACAACTGGGCCAGCTTACCATGAAAAAAAATAACAAAAACAAAATCCAAATCAGAAATAAAAAAAAAAAAAACAACTCATTGGTCATGTTTATGTTGGCAAAACATGTCCTTTACTGAGAGATAATCTATAAACACAATTACAGATCATTTATTAATCCAATCTAAATGTTACTTGCATAATGCAACGGGGACATTTAAAAGTGGAAACCCCTCCCAAACACATACAGAAAAGAGTAAATAATTTATAAACCTTTTAGTTTAAGATGTTGCAGGCTTAATTGTAGCCACCCAGATACAATGTAGGACCACACTTCTGTTGTGATTAAAATCTTATGAAATGCTATACATGCATCTGATCTGTGGTATGTCAAATTACAAGCAAATATATTTTTTTTACCTGTACACCACAAATGGAGTACAAAGAAAGTACATCCTCATTACGAAGCAAATTCACTGCTCAAACAAAGAATAACTAAACAGTTATTAAATAATGGTTGGATTATGCTGTTGTATTACACATCATTAGCTTAAACTTGCTCTCTTTTTTTGTTATCTGTGTTTTTATCTGACACTTCTGTGTACATCTTAGATGGAATGAACAACAAAGCAAAAATAAGCAAGTCAAATGAGTGAATACTGGGAATTGAGATAAACTACTTCTCCAATGATGTGATCTCCTGAACAGCCTCTAGATGGCAGCATCCCTTTGTGAACTAGAGTTTCCAGATCAACACAGAAAACACTTATAAGGAAACTTTGATCAATTATTTGTACTCAGTGGAGAAATAAAAAAATCTGACAGGCCCAATCACACGAAAATAAAACACAATAATCTCAGTTACAGATGGACACAACACTTTCCTAACAACATTTCTATAGCTGACTCACATTCACTTCCCCTTTTACTGGATTTCAGGGTTTTTTTTCTAATTCTGGTGTTTCAGCTCCTTCCTTTTCACTCAGTCACAATCCATCTTCCTTTGCCACCTTCTTTGCTAGCTCTTACCCTCACTTTGATTTTAAAATCCTTATCCTCTCCCTAGCCTTCTGCCTCTCTCTGTCCAGGGTGTTAACAGCAGACTGTCATGCGGAGGCTTAATGAAGCAGTACTGATCCAATATTGACAGTTTCTGTTGCCTGCCTCACAAAATGTTTTGTATGACTTGGTGTCTACAACACAGCATGAATCTCACTTATCAAAACCCCCTTAGCATGCATGGCTTTTCAAATATGTTACCTTTTAAACTTTTTAATTGTGACTGTGTGTGTGTTATTTTGTAACAGCATAAGGAAAGGTCAAGCTGTTAGAAGCAAAACAGGAAGAAGACAGGTGGCACTCAGACATAATTGTTCATTATTACACAATCTGTCTTATAATAAATTACTTCCCAGGGGACAAAAACTAAGCAAAATGCAATCAAAATGTAAGTGCTCCTGCTTTTGATTTATAGGTGTAGGCAGAAAAAAGTCTATTAAATGGAAAGATAAGCAATCAGTTGGAGTGGTTTTAAAGAAGGAAAAAGAAACCTAATGGACTGAAACTGTGAGCAATCATTTGAGAAGGCTGAGCGAATAGGAATAGTGTACAAAAAGAAGTAAGAAGTTAAGGTAAAGCAACAGTTTCCTGTTTTTCTGGAAATGCATAAAGACATAAAGGATGGATAAAACATATTAGAAGTCCATTACTATGACCCAATGTCACCATTTGAGTAGGGATGTGCACAGCTAATCAGTTAGCTGATTAATCTAGCTCCTTCATCTCCTCTATGGAGTTGGCACAAGTTCAGATCTTGGCCTGTGGCCATTTTCTGCCACTCACCTCTTCCATGTCTTTGTACTGCAAAATAAAAGCCACTGGAGACCACAAAAGATTTAGAAATATTGGTGGTGATGGAAGGCATCTATGATGACTCACAATGATGTCACTACTCATATGATAATTACTTTTAATTAGCCTGACAAATAGACCTGAAATTTGTTTGAGAAATATTCTCTTGAACGAAAATTATTGATGGAGTTGCAACCCAATCTACACAATCATACTTAATTTAGGTGTGTCAAGAATGTTCTTATTTATGTCAAAGGATGGTCAGACTTCTACTTAAAGAACACCCTAAATGTCCACCAGACAGCTGCTGCTCCAGTCCTCAGCAAGAAAGTGGATCCCATGACTCCAGTATTCAGGTTATTACTCTGGATTCCTGTCTGTCAAATAATTAACTTCAATGGCAGGGGATAAAGTCAAAATACTAGTAATAAAGGTCAAGTTTACAACTTTACTTTCTGTTCCAGGAGTCAGAGCTTAACATGAAGTGGAAAAGCTCCTGACATTTGAAAAAAAAAAACTCTGATAAAACTGCTTGTTTAAACTCTCAGCAGTCTTTAAACAAGGTTAAAAACGTTTCTATTTTCCACCTTTTATCAAAACAGCCATTGACAGTCGACAGATTACTTAAATGAAAAATATTATTTGAAATAAATAAAAAATTACATTTAAACAATAACATAGGATGACGTTATAACTTGGAACCATAATCTTTTTACATCCCAAAACTGTGCCACTTTAATGCATATTTACTAATATGTGATGAAGAATAGAGAAGACATGTTTTGAAGACATATTTCAAAACTTTTCAATCTTAAAATTCCACATTGATCTCATCTGATGGCACAAGTGACATCTGTCATAGAAGTTTCCACACCTGTTGCTGCCCAATATTACTATTAGAGATTGCTCTAAACAACTTTTTCATCTGGGACATCACAGGACATTTCAGCAGAATTTTGCTTCACACGCTAGTAAATAAACCCACCAACACTTTGGTTTGATTCAGCAAAGTAACGCAATAAGACATTATTGGAAGATGAAAGAACATGCAAGATGGATACCAATTTAGTTGGTAAGGGATGCATCACTGCCAAAGGTTCTCTGGTATCTTTAAGCTGCTGTTGAGTTCTTAAAGGAAGGTCATTCTTCCTGTGTCTTTGCTTTCCTTTAAAACAGCAAGTAAGCCTGAATGAGGAATACTGCTGCAGTAACTGAAACTGCAGTAATATGCATGATTAATATAACAAAAATAACACAAATTTAAGGGTGCCCAAATTTGGTCTTCGGATTCACCATCCTCCAACATTTAGATGCAACTTTTATCCAACACACCTGAATTTAATAAATGGTTTGTTGCAAAGAACATACAGCAGAGGAAATTCAGCTATTTTCAGGTATGCTGCAGAAGGGATGCGTCTAAAAGTTGAAGGATGGTAGATCTCGAAGACCGGATTTGGGAACCACTGCTACACAAAATTTACACAATGACTGTTTATGTTTTGGAACTGGGATAAAAAAAAATCAAATACTACTGTTTCATAAAGTTCATAGTCAGTGTCTGGCCAAAATCAGAGAAAGGAATCATATCAGAAACAAGCAGTACTGTCCTGCACCCACCAGGCTGCACTCCATCATCTGTAAATCTGAGAGCAGTCCACACTTACCCAAAAGAATTCCAACTCCTGCAAAAAAAAAAAAAAAGAGTGAACATGATTTTGTACAAGACAAAATATTTCCAATACCATTTCATTCAATTTTGCAGCCAAACTGACAAGAATTTTACTGAACCAAAGGTAATTATTTGCTTCAGTTCTGAAAAATTTCCCACGTTGAATCTTTAATCATTTTTCAGTGACTAAACATTCTTTTCTGACTATCGAAACTCTGTTTTATCTGAATAGGCAAAAAGCTGAGCTGCACCCTTTAGATGGCCCTATAAAATTTACTAAACAACTGACAGAAATGGCAATTTACCAGATACCAGCTCCTATAGTAGATAACGGAAGCAGACTAATAACTCACAGGGTATATTTTTGGTAGAATATGGGTTCATACAATGAGGGTAGTGAGGGCACAGCTGGACCCAGAGATGAACAGCCACTATTCAGCTGGTGACAGGATGTCCCTCGGTGTTACATGTAGCACACAAAGACAAGAATTAAAAAAAGAAGAAAAAAAGGTCAGAAGGCATGTTGTAGCTTCTATAGGCATACTGTAGGATATCTTTTATTCTGAATTAATTAGCCAGGAATTTTCATTATGGAGCTGCAGTGCAGTTTGACAGAGAATGACAGAAAATCAGAGCTACATTGTGAAGAATAAAACCTAAAGAAAGATCTCACTGTTGAACCCACAGAAAGAAGGAAAAAACCGGGAGGGGGGTGAAATTTGTTGTAGCAGCTGTGGTGTTAAACTGCATCTTTGTGATGGGATTCTGGACAACTAGGAGAATGAAATAAAGAGGACTGAATGAAAAACCAAAATGGATTTAACTCAGCTGTCAAATACTCACTCTGTAGCTGGAGAAGGTGAGGAAGAAAGTGATGGCCAAGAGGATCACTCTGTCACTCCAAAGGCAGATTCTTTACAGCTCTGATAGCAATTTGCATTTTGACGTGGTATAAATCAGCGTTCTGCTCATGTTATGTGTTTCTATGTGTAGTACACGATTCATCCCTCTCATTGATTGCTTTCCTTGGCGTACCTTATTTCATTTTCCTCCTCACGTCTCCTTATCTAGTCCATCTCTTTCATGCATGTTTAGTCATAAAGCAGCGTGCTCACTGATGCTATCAACAAGCTACTTGCACAGTAGCAGGTGGGACCTCCACTAAGTCACTGGTGGTGCGATTAATTTACCGTGACGTAAAAGAGTGAGAGGTCTTGCTGCTGAGAAACATAGATTGTGTTATAATTCCTGCTATATTCAGCTTTTTTGTCTCTGATATTATCTCTGATATCTGACACGCATCTCATTAGCTTCAAAGGAATCTACTGGCATTTTTCCAGCATTTTTCTGACAAAGAATCCCTGAAAGATCTGCTCCTTTCCAACTCAGGCCAGTATCAGTAAAATTTTCAGTGAGGAATGGCATAAAATAAATAGGTTATTTATTTTATTGTATGGGAAGAAATACATCAGTCGGCATGAACAATTTAGCATAAAACAAGACCCAGACTTCCAATCCAAACCTATCTTTTGACAAGTTAGTGTTGCAATTAGATTGAAAAGACCAGACAATACGAGAGTTCTGCTGATCTGATACAAACTATTTTCATGGATCTTTATCTGGAAACTTCTGCCTTTCAGCTTAGTTGAAGATTAATCAAGTGCAAGTGCAATTAAAAAATACCATGCAAAACGAAAACCATACATTAACAGCACCCAAAAATGCTGACGGCTTCTCTGGAACATCATTTGAGATCATTTCAGATGTACTAGCATGATTCCAAAAATAATTTTAAAAAAATCATTGACATTGTGTCCTCTGACCCAAAAAGGAAACGAATATACTAATATGAGAGTATGTTAGTGCCAATGGCATATGCAATGTGCACATCACTGAAAATACCAGTGATGACAGGTAGATAGAGGTTTTGGAGAAACATAGGCTGTCAACCAAGCATAATAATTTTCAGCAAAATAATTCCAATTCTGCATGTGTTACAGCAGCATGGTTTGATAAAAGGGTGCAGGTGCTGTTTGCAGTCCAGACCTGTCAACCAATGAATATTTGTTGCTAATTATGAAACACAAAATACCACAACAGAGATCCCAAAATGTTGAGTGAAGCTGTGCAATAATTAAGAATAAGAAAGAACCAAGTTTAAGCAATTATTATCCTTAGGGTCCTCAATAGGATATGTAACGCAGTACTAAACATGTCCTTTCACCAGTTTTTTTAGGATCACATTAGTCATTAAATTCAAAATGAGAGAATATTATGAAATACTTTTATTTAGTTTGAACATAAATATCTTGAATATATGTTTAAAAGGATTTGCATATTTTTTTCTGTTTTATTTTTATTTTTTCTGTTCTACCCAATGTCCCAGTGTCTTTGGAGTTGGGATTATAAATTGATAGTTACTAACTCCTCCTACTCCATGGCTACTAAGCTATCCGGAATTGCTGCTATGCAGGTTTTAACATTTTAAATGATCCGCTTACTTGTTTATATGAGATCAAACACAGTCTTATGTGGACCTTGAGGACAAGCTCTGGAGGGGATTCAGTTCATTTCATTTGAATAGGGCATGTTGGAGCAGGGACACTTTGCCCCAAGGTTTAAATACCCTTGTCTACCCCCTTTATTACACACAGGAATCTGATGCATGTTGTTTGCAGAGCCCAACTGGAACACAAAGTCACACCAGGAGTTATCGAATGTCTTCACACTCGCCCAATTGTTGGCTGCGTGCACACTCGTATAGATTAAGTAATCCCCAAAGCTCATTATTCCACATCAACATTTACATAAAACTACAAAATACTTCCCCAGTTTTTTCTTTTCTCTACCCTCATCAAATGGTTACGTACAACACTCAAAACAGGATTATGTTAATGTTGGAATTATGTTGAGACACACAAAAATGGATCATTATGTCGGAAAGTCCTTTAATTTCCTTATACACGTAATTCATTGATGCTAGTATTACCTAAAGGAAAAACAGGAAGATGTCAACAGAAACTTCACATTATATGATTTATAAAATCAATAATGCAAAAGAAATCCCAGCTGTAGAGATATGCTTGGTGAAGCAGGACCCACAAAATAATTTAGATTGTGAGATAAGCCATTTTATCACCACATAAACACACACTCCACATAGAATAAACTAAAACATCAGAAAAAAACATTTAACTGAGGATAAAAAAAAGCTGCTATCACATCAGATAAACAACTTGACACATTGATCAAGTTCAAAGGTCCCCTCATCAACATTTAATCAGAATACACAAAATGTTTCTGATTAGCGCAGTTTAGCAACAGTCTTCAATCTGGACAAAGACAGATGTGAACCTTTGTCGACACCAAATAGCCAGAGTATTAAAACATCCACCTGTTAGTTTAACACAGTACAACAACTGAACTGATATAAAGTAGATCTACTTTACATCCAAGGTTGTAATAACTAGTAGCTGTATACATGTTTCAGAATTGCTGGGATAGGCTCCAGCTTCTGTGAGACCCTGAATTAGATAAAAGGGTATAGAAAATGACTGACTATGCTTTAGCTAACAGCCGATATAACGGTGCTGCAGCAAACTATAGTGACATTGGAAGGAAACCTTTACAGCTAAGTAGTGCCACAGTCATTAATACAGCTACATAAAAAGGAACATGAAAGAGCTAAACTGATCATAACATAATATGAATTTGCAGATCATCATCTCACCTGTGTCATGTATTAATCAACCACTCTTTTGTTGTATAGCTGAGTATTGCACATTTGCCACTGGGAACTTTATAAGCATCAAAAACCTTCTCTTGTCCTAAAGTGTATTTTTTTGTGTGTTTTGTTGTAATGAGACCCCTCCCTGCCCATCTTTTCTTCTTGTTCCAATTCTATTTATGCCACTACCTTCATCATCCTGTCAGTTATTGGGGCTTCTCTAACTTTGCGTATATTGATTAAAGGATCCATATTTTGCTACATTTGGCATTCCACAGTCTATCCTATGCACATTTATCATAATATTATGCATTTTGCAACATGCACCAAATGATAGTTTTACCACTCATTTCTTCCTGCAAAGTCTCTACCAGTATGAAAGGCTCACTCTACCTTCCTCATGATTGCTCTCTGCTCCTCTCGCTCATCCGCCCCACCTGCATGTCTGTTGACGAGAGCACAGCAGCAGTGACATGCACACTTCCTGGGGGAGATGGTGCACTAAAGTTTTCAGGTAGGGGCAGGGGAGTCTCCACCATGCCGCGTCGGAGTGGTGGAGTCAGGCATTTGCTCTGCTTAAGCTGCACTCTTCTTTTTAAAGCTATAAAGCTACAAAATGCATGGCTGAAAAATAAAACTACTTCTGGGACCTTTTTAAGGTACAATTAACACTAATAGAAGGTTAAAAGCTTATATAAGTTAATTTTGCATAATATAGCCCTTTTAATCTTTAAAAAATTTGAATTGGGCTATTTACCAAACGAGATTACCTTATGAGTGATGACAACCATCCATCTATAATACTGCTCAACATTACTTTTTTATTATTATTAGTTTAACATTGCCCATAGAATTAATTTTTAAGCAATTATTTAGTTACTTTTATTTTTTACTTATCTATTAAAATCATCTGCTGGCCTAACTTAAATAAACTTAAGTTGAAAAATATGTTTTTGAGATTTATATTTAATACAAGACTAGGTTATAAGAATATCAATGGGAACACTTTTAGAATGTTCTGTAACATTTTGGTGTAAGCAACCAAAGAGTAACAGTGTTACTTTTTATTGTGTTTTATAGTCACATGCCCCTTTTCTGAGATTGCTCTAAAATAAGATCAGAGCAAGCACATCCAACAAAACAGCTGAAATCACAAATTTAGAAAATAATTTACCCCCCACCCCCACCCCACCCCATTTACCATGCTTCTCAATGTGACCTTATGATTATATCCATATAGGCAGCCAAACCTGAGGCAGGCGGTTTCTCATGAACCTGTGCTGGAATCATTTTAGCAGGCTTCCTGACTCACTTTAGGTCTAACAGCTACTCAGGAAAAGCTGTTTTTTTATGAGTCACTGTCAGATTAAATGAGCTCCATTCATGAACTCAATCATATTTTAGTAAATCTGTATATATTCCAACCCAAAAGGATATAGCCAAACACAACCAGTGCCAGTGGAAGGGATGAAAGTCTTTGAAGTTGTGCTAACTTCCTTTGATAATCCTTTCTGTCGGCTTGGAAAATGGTGCCCAGTAGACCATTTAAGCATCAGATTTAAAGTCAAGAATGTAGCAAAACTTTTCAATGCTTTCATATGCCTGGAAAAGTAGGAGGGTTGAAGACTGGACATAGTAAACACACAAATATCCTGAAATATAGGAAAGAAAGTTAATTAGTATTTCACTGTAATTGCAAAATATTGTAAAAGTGTTGTCATAAAGGTA
>JBAMHX010000010.1:13627477-13659897 GCA_037177515.1 Pseudomugil tenellus | reverse complement strand
GAAAAGAAAAGAAAAGAAAAGAAAAGAAAAGAAAAGAAAAGAAAAGAAAAGAAAAGAAAAGAAAAGAAAAGAAAAAACACTGCAGATTAAGTAAAGTCCAGACATAAAGACTTAAGGAATATTCTGGATGATAAATGAGGCTGTCCATGGCAGGCCTACTGAAGGCAAAACTCTTTGTTTTAGGGTTAATTTCACACACAGCAAATGATTTGCACAACTGTAATCATTCCGAAATGTCAACAATGTAAAAAGTTTATACTACTGAGACAAAACTGAATTTGCTTGCAAATAACTGAATGTATTTGACTTGAAATAGTAAGAATCTTCTTAGTATTGTTGTGTATCATAACTGTTGGGGTTACATTTATTCTAAAAGTTAGCACTAGCATCTTTATTTGTCTTTTAAATTTTACACTTCAGCACAAGCGTCAAATCTGAATTGAAAATGCACAATAAATTATCCCAAACTTGCTAGGTCAAAAATAAATCACATCACTTTGACCATTGGTCCTGCTGCTGCCCTGCACCTCCAACATCTAACACAGTGTTCACATTTTTCACTCCTGGCACATGGTTGTCTAACTGCATCTGTTTATTTTCAAGTCATTTGTGCAGTATCATTACAGCAGAAGTCCCACGGGAAAAGAGTCAACTTGGCTATCAGACATGCTATTACTGGAAATCCGCCTAAATGTCTACCAGACTTTCAACATTTGCGGTCCAGCAGTAATGAATGTTTAGGCTATAAACACAGAAAAAGTTACCATGTTAATAAAACTATTTATCAAACTCAAGACACCATCACCTTGTAGATCTACAGGAAAGAGTTGAGGAATAAATGAAAAGCAAAGTCTGAAAAACATAAAAGAAGGGATGGAGAAGAAAATGTTATGGTGAAGTGATGCAGCATGACAGAAGAAGAGTCAAAAGAAGAATTCATCATTTTCCAGCTTAGTCTGTTGGAAAGCTGATAAGAGAGATCAAAACCAGCAGAGATGCTCATCAGAGCTGTGAGCGTGTTGCTCTTGTTATGGGCAAGGGATAAGTCTGGAATGGATAATTAAAAAAAATAATAATTCCATTTAAAATTTAATAGGGTAAAGATTATATTCATAAAATGGGCAGATAAAGGTACAAGTAGAACAAATGAGTAAAGCTGAAGTGCATGTGCTGCCGCTCAAGAGATATACAGTACTTGAAAGCAAAGCAGAAAATTGTTGTCTCACAACTCTGCTAATTTGCTAAATTAGATTTTCCCTCTGAGACAGACACGTTCTGAAGTTCATATGCTAATCCGCTTTAGCGTCTCTCTTTTTGTTGCCCACACAGTGTCGTTGCAGAGACCCAATTTTATCACACTTAATGAAAATGACACAAGCTGGAAACACTCTTAACCATCTCCACTCTGATGGTGAAGGGATTTTCAGCAAGTGGAAATTAGAGAAATAAAAAACACACACTTAAAATCAGTCACTGGAAATCATGTTTCCAGGAAATGAGAATAAATCTGATATTACAGCTGAGAACAAACAGTATAATTTAAAATAAAAGCTTCCTCTCGGGTAAAACCTTCAGTAAGAATCTGTTTTAAACTGCCTGTAAAGATGTCATTCTTTTGGTCCACTCATTTTAATTTTATACTCCTCAGACCCAGTGGAGTACTGGTAAAGATGGTTTCTATTGCAAAGCAATGATCCATAAAACTATAGTGAGTGAGGACAAGGGAGCTCCAGAAGGTAATTTCAAATTTGCCGTTATCTACCTTCACACCTGGAAGCATGTGCAGTGCTGCTCACTCTGACATTGAGTGGCTCTGATGGGAAGACCTGACTCACTGAAACCTGCACCAGTTTGAACACATTTAATGTAAACTCATACCATGTTAACCCATAAAATAATGCTCAGCTGCACCAACACTTTTCCATTAAACTTAATAGGAAATTGTTTTTAAACATTTAACTTGTGCTGTAAATAAAACAAGCATTATTAGAGCTTATATTACAGGACGTTGCTGAAAAAAACCCTAAAGATGGGAAAGGGTGATATGTATACATAAATACATACACATTCATAAAATCTGTGTGTTCATTTCACTTTTTGATGCATAAGAAACTTCTCTGCAGCAGCAATACCACACATGCCTAGCAACAGGAAGTCCCAACAGAAAAACTGAATTCTTCAGTGCTCCTTCATAAACAAGTAAGGAAGTTGAAGGTTAATTGAGAAAAAATTACTATTGCTTGCTTCAAATTTTTCACTTATGTTATTTTTAATCAATTCTGCTGTAGCAAAATAACATAGCAGGATCTTAAACAAACATTATTGTGTTATAAATCAGAAGTAAGAATCAGTTAGTGTTTCCAGGCCATGGGAACATAAACATACTTGATTCATGGAAGACATTGTTCCTCTTTTTTTATGTCTGCACTGCGAGAAATGCAACTGGTCTTTTTTTCTGTTAATCTTCGTCTTCTTTTAAGCACCAATTATGACATGAAATGCTGTCTTGCATCAGTAGAATGCTGCGGGAATGAGTGATGAAAGGATGAAACATGAGATGGACAGGCGCATCAATTTGGTGTCTGCAGGGATGTGGATTCTGTACCAATCGGTCAAGGTGAAGAAGAAGCTCAGCCAGTAGACACATTTCTCTATTTATGTGTCGATACACATAAATAGAGAAATTGTCCTACCTTCACCTGTGTCTGTGGGTAGTGACAAAAATAATGTGAACGCTATAACAAGCTGCTGAAATTAGTTTTCTCTCCCTTAGAGGCTGAGAAGCTTGATCATCTGGGAAGGGCTAAGAGTAGAGCTGCTGCTCCTCCACTTCAGTGCAAGGAGGCATCTTAACCAGGCATCCGGTTCGGATGCCTCCTGGACGATTCTATGTGTTCCAATTGTGTTCCTCTGGAAGGAGACACTGGGGAAGACCCAGAACACACTGGAGAGATTATGTCTTCGGGCTGGCCTCGGATGCCTCAGGATCCCCCCTGATGAGCTGGCAAATGTGACTGGGGATAAGGAAGTCGGGCTTTTCCTGCTCATGGCTGCCGCCCCCTCAACCTGACGTCGGATAAGTGGCAGAAAATGGATGGATGGACAGCAGAATGATCAGTGACCCTGTGGTATAACCCTGGTGGTAAAAATGAACAGTGATTGTTTTAATGCACACAAAACATAAGAATGTACTAAAAAAGAAGACAATTGGTCAAATAAAAGAAACTGTTTGAAGAAATCTTCTTTTCATGCATTAAAAATTAAACAAAATAAAAAGTAATGTTTAAAGCACTGATATGTGAAGGCAAATGGAATGTTTTCAGTATTTCTATGTCTAATACACCTGAAGCTTGACAGTTCTTGTCTTTCAAGTTATCTTCCAATCCCACACCACCCCCGCAGAATCCACATAACCCTCAGAGAGTTCAAAAAACTGTTTGATCCAAAATCATTTAGGAGCTGCTCAGAGTACTTAAAAAGATGAACAAGCCTACAATTCAGAGAAAACAATGCAAGTTCTGTGCAGAAAATGAATTAGTTGCTGCAGTTCAAACCTGAGTGGACACAAACGTAACTTTTTTCCTGGTTTATATAGGCTTGGTCTCTTCTGGGTGTCGTGTCATGCTTTGTGCTATTTAATCAAATCTACCTTTATTATGAAGTATTTTTCTTACAAAAAGTGCCACAAAATGTTTTGTATGATAAAAATATGTTACAACCAAAAGTCTTCACTCAATCAACTATATAACCTTTTGTTAAACTAAGTAAAAGCACATAACCCGTCTCTTTCTCTTATGTACCATCAGGCTACACATCCCCAAGGGCGAGCCCTGACAATGACCCTGCAGACTTAGTCTGCATCCTTTAATGATTTCACCAAAGAGCACAACAGTTGTCTGGTATGAATAGGTGGCATTTAAAACAAAAATAGACTAAAACAGTAAAAATGCTAGTTCAGTTACACAAATAATTAGTGTAACCATGAGCATTCATTTGACTTGTTTCATTGGTTGTTGCAGGTGTGTTTTTTTCTCCTTCTTGAAATGTAGGATCAGTCTTTCCAAAGGCTTCTCCAAAAGTACAGAGACTTCTCGTATCAAAGCCTTAGGAACAGTAAGAAACAGGTAAGAACAATACACAAAAGAACAAGGAGAAATAAAAAGAACACTTATGTGAGTTTTAATTAAAACATTCAATCGCTTTAAGAGAAATTGTTGTATCTGTCTTAATCAGCTTTGTTCATCCCTTTAGCAGCTTTAAAGCATAATTCTTTTGAAATTTTGTGCCTTTGCCAAAAGGAATTACAGAAAAAAATACTGACACCAATTTAGAAATGTGGTGAAAAGGATAACTTTACAGAGCGGCTCCTCTGTTAGGTTGAGGTGCACTGACCCTGTCGATACAGGTGGTTAATGCAGTCAAATTAATGTTACAGAGAGCCTCCAGTCATGGCCAAAATGTCTCTGTTCCTGTCAGTCTCTGGGGAAGAAAATGGAGGTCACAGCAAAATAGTATTGGGTCCTTGGCAAGAAATATAATAGTAAAGTGCAGAAAGCAATCCCAGCTTGCTCAGCTTGCCTTGAAACTTTGAATTTGACTTTTTTTTTTATTAAATTCCTCATTCTAAGTGAACACTTTGGCAAGGACATTAAGGTGCAAAATAAGCACTCAGTATGTCACATGTCAAACTTGCTCATCGTATCCGCTGAAATGTGTCTCCAGTGAAATCTTATTACCGTGCCAAGTGGTGTACATTTGCTGAGTTAGCGCTACACAAAAACAATAAACACAAAGGGCATATTCTACTCCGCCTTTTGGCAGATGTGCATTGTAGGATGTCTTGAATTGATTATGGAGGGTTGCCATAGTTAAAGTATCCAAAAACAGATACTTGAGTAAGCATTCACTTATAAGGAAAATGTGCTAAACTGCAAATTAATCTGGTGGCTAAATGAGCCTCAAATGTTCATCCATCTACCACTCCATATTTTGTTTGTTTGTGGTTCATTCATGCAAATTTATTTCACATTTATTGGTTGTTCCTTTAAATAAAAATATATTTAAGCAATGTTTTACATGGCGAACCATGAAACATGTGGATTAGTACAGCAGCTAAGAGCAACCATTCCATTTTTTTCTTTCTTTGTTTTTGCTGTTATCTTGAGATCAAGAGTAAATTATTTAATTATGTCTTGATCATGAAACTTTTCATTATCTCCAGGAATGTGCCTTTTCTCTTGATAATCACAGACTGTAACCAGCAATCACAAGATAACAACAGGCTTTGTTTTTTGGAGATCTCGAGATGACCCATATGAGTTTGAAAATCAGTGTTTAGCACCTGTGTTTGTGTGTTATTATGGTAAATAAACGTGAACCATTGTAATTCCCAGCATGAAAGGCAATTTAATTACTTCAGGTGTGATTCCAAAAAAAAGCTCCAATAAAGAAAAAAAAAATCATCAAACTCTCAGAGCAGGCCAGACTCGGATGTCAATTCTCTTATTGATATAATCCATTAGAATATTGCTGAAGACTTGGCTTCCTCCACTTCTCACTGTTTTAGGGTTTCTGGCCTCCCAAGTACAATAACCTTTGGCTGATTCTCCACATCCTCACCCTCCCAGTGTTCTCTCCCATCTTCTGTTGGCTGCTGTTTGTGCAATTATCTACTTTGTCGTTTTCTGTGTCACACACCTCTGACTCACAACAATCCCCATCTTGACGTAAAAAATAAGAATGTGTCATTCTTGTTCCTTCCCAGTCAACCCCCAGGGTCTGTAATGGGACTATTTCATCATGACTGACAGTAATTGTTAAAGAATATTACGGAAAATTAGGTTTGCTTTGCAAACTTACAGCATTAGACTTAATGCCTCATGAGTTAACTCTACTTTCAATTCATTTGTAATTCATTTACAAGTATTAAAAGCCTGGTGTGAGTTACATTTAGCAAACAACAAGTCCGCATTTTAAAACTACGCATTTTTTTCCTTTTTTTCTTGTTGATCTGCTTGTTACGCGCGTTTTTTTTCAGGGTTGGGTTGCCAAAAGGGTGAACGACTTTCCTGGTGCATTCATGTTTCTAATCGATTATTAACGAAAGCACAGGCTGTCCCCGCCCTTCAATAAAAAGTGAGTGTAGATTTCTGCGACAGTAAAAGTGCGCGTGCAGACAGGTCAGAGCTCATAAGGGTCCAGCTGAGGAGGGCGTAACTGAAACGGCGCGTCAGGACACGGTGGAGCTCAGTGGCTTTTGTGAGTGCGCGCACCTCCCCTCGTCTCCGTAGCACAAGGAGCCTCCTCTGGCTTTACGGAGCCTGTTTGTAATTCCTGCTCTTCATGCCAGAGCCTGCAGCTGTCTCAGTCGCGTCCTGCCGCTACTGTTGTGGGAAAACGTCGCCCTGTTTGACTGTCCGTAGCAAACTGAGGATTTCGTAACTTTTTAAAGAATGTCCAGCTCCATTTGGGACACCCGGTAGCTGATAGGCTCCTTCTGTGTGTTTATTAAAACTCTACAACTTGGAAAGGCTTTAGGAATGTGGAATACAAGTCTTTCTCAGCGGTAAGTGTTGTGATACGTTGATCCTTCCTCGTGTGAGCAGCAAAGTGTTTGTCAGAATGCCTGAAGATATTCTGCTAAGTTATATTAGAGCTTGCATGTCAAGTCAGTCGATTTTTTGAAGCACATTTAAACTAATCCATTTCCTTGTTTTCTTTCTGAAAGACTGCCGTAAGACCGAGCAGCTTAAAGCTTAAACATGAAATATCTCCTCTCGTGCAGTTACAGGACAAGCCACTGCCTCTGCCCCTGACACAATGAACACAGAATTGAACTTGACCTCTCTGATGAATGAAACAGAACTCCAAAACCAAACAAGATGTTCCCTCAAGACTGGTTTCCAGTTCTATTACCTGCCTACTGTTTACATCATGGTTTTCATCACGGGGCTGGTGGGCAACAGCCTGGCCATTTGGATGTTTGTCTTCCATATGAGACCCTGGAGCAGCATCTCTGTCTACATGTTCAACCTGGCTCTGGCTGACTTCTGCTACGTCCTCTCTCTGCCTTTCCTCATATTTTACTACTTCAACAAGACAAACTGGATATTCGGGGATATTCTGTGTCGACTGCAGCGTTTTATATTCCACGTGAATCTCTATGGAAGTATTCTGTTTCTGACTTGCATCAGTGTGCACAGGTACACGGGAGTTGTGCACCCTCTCAAGTCTCTGGGTCGACTGAATAAGAAAAATGCAGTTATTACCAGTGCGTTGGTGTGGCTGGTTGTTATTGTAGGCATGTCCCCAATTCTTTATTACTCCAGGACTGGCTTGAAGGGTGGTAAAACCACTTGTTATGACACCACCACTGTGGATGAGCTGCCCGGTTATTTCATTTATAGCATGACTTTGACTGTATTCGGGTTCTGCGTCCCTTTTATCATCATATTTTGCTGCTACGGCATGATCGTCAAAGCATTAATCTGCAATGATATGAACAATGCTCCCCTGCGGCAAAAATCCATCCACCTTGTCATCATAGTGCTTGCAGTCTTTGCAGTCTCCTACCTGCCTTTCCATGTGATGAAAAACCTCAACATGCGAGCTAGGCTGTACTTTCAGAGCCCTGATATGTGTGAATTCAATAACCGTGTCTATGCCACCTACCAGGTGACACGGGGGCTGGCCAGCCTCAATAGCTGTGTGGATCCTATTCTTTACTTTTTGGCTGGAGACACTTTTAGAAGAAAGCTGTCACGAGCCACTAAGAAGTCCTCCAAGAAGGGAGACAATGTTCTTCAGTCCAAGAGCGAGGAGACGGCTCTCAACAGCTTGGCTGAGTATGTGGAGAATGGAGACCGAAGGCTGTGACGGGGATTTGTAAAAGCACTGTGTTGGACTGAAGACTGTTTGAAGTCTATGAGATGATGAGCTTGTACAACTATAGAATAAATATTCCATTTAATCTTGTGAAAACCATCACTTGCTTGCAGCCCGTCAGTATTGAGAAGCTACTGTACCGTTGTGTATTGTCAAGTCAAAATCAAGCCGGAAAGGTTTATTTGTCACATGCACAGTAATACATAGTACCATTGTACAGTGAAATGTGTTTACTGTGCCTGCATCCTTTAAAACTAAATAAAATGAAGTAAATCTTAAGACTTAAATAAATAAAGTTAAAAAGAAGAATAGCAGCATACTCTGTATATTTACAAACATGTTAGATATGCAAATAAGAGTGAGCAGTGGTTTTGTTTGGTGCTCAGAGTAAAGCAAACGAACAGCCTGAGGAAAAAAAACACAACTCTTCTTCAGCCTTAGTCCTCAGGCAGCGGAAGCGCCGACCTGATGGCACTGGGGAGAAAAGAGAGTGTGAGAGATGGCTGGGCCTGCAGCGCTCCACATAAACAACCTGCAGATTGGGGAGAGTGGTTCTGCTGTTCGGACCACCCTTTTAAGGTCCAAGAGATCCTGCTTTGTGCAGTTGCCCAGGTTGTGATGTATTCTTAAAAACTAGAGTCATCACACTACTTTTTTCTGTTTTATCAAATAACTGGACAAATTAAGCATCCTGAAGAGCTGGACTGGGCGGAAAATGGCTTTTTCTGTAGGCAGCAATGTACTGGTAATCAATTTATTCAGGCAAAGCAGGGCTGAGAATGGATAGCAGCTTCTGCAGCATCAAGTTGATGGCAAATCAATTGCTATTTACGAGTTTAGAGCTCATGCTTAAAGAAGTGTACCTGGGATGGCTTTTAGCAGAAAAAAGTAAATGCACTGAAGCCAAGACGACTGCACGGATACTCCATGGAGACATTGTAATGCACTATTAGCAGACTCTCTGCTCTGCTCTACCTATCAAAACTTTTTTTTTTCTCCACCTAAAGCATTTCAGAACTTTTTCTTTCTGACACCTTTGTCAGTTTAACTCTGTAAATTCTCCATTTACACAAACTTTCTCTTCTTAACCCTTTCACAGCAAGGGAATTAAGATATACAGTATTTTGTGTATATACTGTTACAATTAATGTGTTTTTTTAATGTTGTAAAGTTCCAGATTGGTTGTTTTCTTTTTGCACCAATTTCACTAATCCAGCCTTTTTAGTGCATGAGTCCATCCAGTGAAATCCAGTGAAACAGTGACTCAACACTGCAGGTTTTATCCGTTAGTCTTTTTTGCACCATTGGAAAAAAAATAGCTACAAAGCTTTTCTTTTGTTGTGGCTTCACCATCATGTTGAAGAGTTCTTCAATTGAGACACCTCAAAGTAAATAGCGCACTGTGTTTGTGTTTGGAAAATAGTCATTTAAATTTTGTATTTCTGGAGAAATGTATTTTGTGTACATATTTGATGTCTGTAGCCTACTAATTCCTGTAATGTGGTTGGCAATGAGTGTCAAGAAAGGAAGTAAAGCAATTGTGCAAAACATTTGGGGTCCTGCATCTTTAAAAAAAATTTCCATATTTAAAATACATTGTGCAGAAAAACTTGTGTACTTACTCACATACTGAGTATTTTTTGGTTTGTTGTAGCTCTGGTCAATGTGCATTGTTGCAAGTGAACAAACTGTTGGTTTTGGAGACATTCATACACAGTTCTGTCCTCCTCACTGATCCTTCTTGTTCTGCTGTTGACTTTCTCTTTCAACCTCGCCAGAAGGAAGTGAGAGGACGAGGGAGGAATAAAGAGTGGCACCTTTTTCTCTTGGCAAAACACCAAGACTGCCTTTTTTGTTCATCACAATGGTGTGGAGTTATTGATGCAGACAGCGGTGTGAGGCTGTCGCCAGGTGCCCACGGCTGCACACTGTTGTGGGCACCGAAAGTAAAATCTCCTCCTCCAAAAAGAAAAGGACAGATGCCCACAGTGACTGTTTATTTCCTGTAGTTAAGGTTCAAACTGCACAGATAGCCCTGAAAACTGTGCGTGCGTCAGTGTGTATGTGTGTTATCTGTGTTAGCCTGAAGGTAATGGAGACCTAATTCCAGTAGGTGGCTGTTATTTCTGCTTGTGAGGATTGCTTCATTTCCAAAAGCAGCCACTGTGACATGCACATAGATCATAGACCTATGTATTGATTGGTAGACATATGCTGTGTGTGCTTTAATAAATGAGAGACAAGTTGGATTCAGCGAGGGTCAAAGTGCTTTTTTAACGTAGGTGTTGAATCTCAACTTGCAGAATGTCGGGATGTCTGCCAGTATATTTTCCCTCTCTTTCAAGCCATCTCACATCTTCCTCTTGCTATTTAGCACGCAGGATTAGAAAAGATTTTGTCTTTGCTTCACCACAGGAGCAGAAACCTCAGTAAGACAGAGGACAACACTGAGACTGATGATGATAGCTTTCAGACAGTTTGGATTTTTCTTCAGAACATTGCCCAGAACGTAGCCACAGTCAGGACATCGGCAGTGAAATAATGAGCTTTGCTGGATCTGGTACAATAAATCACAGAGGCACCATCTGCTTGAACCCAAAAGAACTACAGACATCTACACAATAACCTGATGGAATCAAAATGTCATTGTGGTTAGGGAGTAAAGTAAAGCAGCAAAGTCTTAGGTTGATACCATTTGACAGGGATGTAAAACTGGGAGAAAATATAAACTCTTAATTAAAACTTAAACTTTAATAACTTGTAATGCAGAATAAAGAAAACAAAGAAATATATTGTATAAGTTGATGTCTACATCACATTTAATGTCAGTGCCATGTCTTAAAAGCTGGAATGGGTCATATTTTCTACAGTATCGCCTCTCTGAAGAGATGTTCCTAAGAGCATTATGTTTTCCCATTACTTTTTGAAAAAAAAAGTATTATTGCCACACATAAATGAATCATGAGCAGACAAAGCCAACAAACGGTGTGTCAAAGCTACGTCCATCTCTTATCTACAGTCTATGGTGTCAGCAAAGATGGGTATCTTTGGTGTGAAACTCATTTTCAAATGTGTTCGGCAAACCAGCCAAGAGACAAATGACTTAAGAGAGAATTTCTTCCAAACAAACCATGTAAGATGAATATAACTGTTGAATTCAGATACTGTTTACTAAAAAAGAGACCTTTTATTTGTATATTGTAGGCTATGTTATATTATTATGTTATATCTATTATTATTATATATCCTATGAGGTGTTATGATATCATTTTAGTTAACTAAGCTAGCTAGTTAAGGTCTACTCAGTAGACACTACCAATTTTTCAGTTTCAAAAAGAGTTACTTTTTTGGATTTTTTTTTATCAAAATAATCTTTTTTTTTCTTGAGTAATATTATTCTAAAGAAACAATAAGCTACTCTTATTCAAATATTGTTGAGCTACTATTTTGGCTACTTTACATTACTCACTTCTGAGTTGAAAGTAAGAATATAAATGCATTGGTGTTTCTTTAGCTGGTATATCTTTGAAGATTTAATTTATTTTTGTAGTAGTTAGTAGTAGTAGTTAAAGTTTAAAGTACAATAATTTATTAATTGATTATTATTTTGATTGAACACTTATTATGACAATAATAACAAGTATTAATGATGTTTGATTAATAAATTAGATGTTAGGCTACACAGCACTTTCGTAGTTTTTAAGTAGATACTTTATTTACTCATACTAAAGTAATTATTTGGATGAGTACTTTTGACGTCTGCGGAAGTGACAATGGCTCTGTTTATATAAGTTTTCATTTTTACTTAATTCTGAATAAAAGTTCATTCAAACAGATGAACTACTATGTGTATAAAACTACTATACACACCTAATTTGAAATTGCACTTAATTCCGAAGTAAGTGATTGTTTTTTTCTCATTTAAAATCCGAATTTATTAGTTCCTTTATCATAAAAACCTTCATTCTGCTTTGAGTTGATGCTGGTTGTTCTATGCATGCCCTTTACATTTTATACCGTCGCAATAACATACATGCGCACACATGAGGTCTTCCGCCTCCCAACTTTAGTACTATGTTTTTATTCCTCTTTATATTATTTGCATCTTTATACAATAGAGAGTGCAGAGTGCGGGAGGAGAAAGTGGGCCAGAGGCCAGCAGCAGGGATGGACATGGATATGTTTGAAAAAGTTGTTTATATGTAATATTAGAGACTTTTTGTCTCTTAATATATTTGCAGAAATAATTATTTGACTACTGTATTAGGCAGCAGGCATTGGTCATAATATTTTTCTTAACTGATTAATTTTTTATATCTGAGCTTTCATTACTGATAGTAGAATAAATTATTAGAAGAAAGGTTATTTGGCACTTTATCTAGCTAACCCTGTAGATACTCCAGGGTCATGCTGCGTCAACTCAATCAGCGTTTTGCAGTTTTCAGTTTGGACTTTAGATTTTGATTGTAAAGTTTAAAAAAAACTAAAGTTGGTTTCCTGGTACTGGGGGTGTTTGTGGTTCTTTAGCTGTTTAGGATCGGTGCAATTGAAAGTGAGGGGATGGTAAATCACTTAATAGACCTCTAAGCAATTTGTCCCCCTCACTTCTAAAATGATGGCTATGGCCCTGGTTTTATTTATTTATTACATAATTTGCCAAAGATTTTCATTGGCTCACAAGTTTGGACATAAGACAGGATAGTGTAGTTTTACGACAGAGCTATCTGCTGAACTCTGTGCAGATTGTAGTGTGGCATCGTCTTGCTGAAGTGAGACCTTTCTGTGAAAAAGACTAGATGTCATTCAGCATTAATGGTGCCTTCACTGATGTGCAAGATAGCCATGTCATGTAGACAAACACACCCCCGTATCAAACTGCATAATTAGCTGGATGGCTCCTCTCCTCTTTAGCCGGGAAAACATGACATCCATGATTTACTCAAAGAATTTCAAGCTGTGATTAGCCAGATAACGTGATTCCCGGCCTTATTTCAGTCCATTTACATTTTTGCTAGTCAGAGAGGGAATGAATATTTCCTGCTTTTATGTTAAAAAACTAATAAATAATAAAAATATAATAAAAAATAAATATTTAATTATTTATTTAGGGACAAAAGAAAAAGAACAAACAGTTTGACTGAAGTGCTTGCAAGACATTGTGCTGAATCTTATAAAAAACTGTTCTATTAAAGGTGTTTTCTTTCTTATCTGAGCTAATGCTCAACTCATGAATCAGAACTTGCTTTTGAAGTAACTCATGAAGTTCTCAGGTCATTAGATAAGATTTAAAAACTAGATTATTCTTCCCCTAAAAATTTGCATCTGAGTCTATTGTTGAGATCTCATAAAGGATCGGATATAAGGCAACACTGATGTCTTGCTTTGCTATAAATCCCCTTATATGTTAATGTGTGTGTTAATAACATCTTAAATAATGTCCAAACAATGTTTAACCAATTTAGTTGATTTGTTTATTTAGAACATTTCTTCTTTTTTTCATTGTTACAATACACTCTTGCTTTATAATTCCTTATTTTTGTTCATCTTATTTCACCCTGTTTGAATAATTGATCATTTCTATGTGGATGATGTGTAATGGTTGCAACAACATATCAAGATGTTTTCATAAATGTCTAAATCTCACATTCCAAGACAAAAAAAAAACATTCATAGCATTAAGACGAACGCTGATGTGCAACTGGAAATCCAGGCCTTGTGCGATCTCCTAGCAAACTTTGTCTGAAGTTACCCCCCTCAACCACTAGGGGCTCCACAACAGAGTGAATCTCGATATCCTGTTAAAAAGACCAACTTCATACCAGAAATAAACATGTTTACAGCTGGGTTAAAAAAGCCGTTATAGGTTTAATAAGTCAAATTTATCTTCATGACAACGGTGAGGGGAGTTGATTTTTATTTTATAACTAATCTTTTTAGATGTTATTCCATCTTAAAATTTAGCATAATCAGGGGTTGCGTCCCTATGATTAACAGATATCTCATTTCCACTGGCGAGAAGAGAGTAAAAAGAGAGAGTTTTAGCCAGCTAACAGTGCTTCTTAGCTTTCACCCACCTACTGCTGTTAGCCAGTTATATCCCATACACTTGCCAAAACGCATCCCTACTTGTCATTATATGTGTCATTGGTTAAGAATAAATGAAGATAGCACAAAGAAAAAAAATTAGGATAAAATTATTTGTTCATTAATTTCCGATACCACTTAATCCTACCACACTTTAGTGAAAAGCTTCTGCTAAATGACTGTAATTTAATAATAATAATGTAATCTAAATCCAATTCAGGGTTGAAGGTAGCTGGAGCACATGCCAGCAGTCATTGGACGAGAGGCGGAGATTATTCTGGAAAAGTTGCCAGTTCATCACAGTACCACACAGAGACAGAGAACCAGTCACACACACATTCGCTTCTAAGGACAATTTCAAATGACTAATCAACCTAACATGCAAGTGTTTGGACAGTGGGAGGAAGCCAGAGAACCCGGAGAGGACTTGTGCTAACACGGTGAGATCATGCAAACTTACACAGAAGGCCACTACCCAAGCCAAGTTTCAAACTAGTGACCTTCTCACTGTGAGGCTGCAGTGCTAACCACAACACCACTGTGCAGCCCATAAATATAATTATCCCTTTGGAATTATGCAGCTGTTGCTTTATCTTTTTCTAAAATCACAGCAAAATATGTGAACATTATCTCTGCAAATAACAACTCAGAGAGGTTTTCATAAAGACAATTCAGGAAAGCACCAACTTTTTCCAAAGTCTCCCAATTGGGTCTCACCATTTGGGCTTTAAAAGGTTAAAAAGGTGTTATGGAAATTTTAGATTACCAAAGATGAGGAGTCTGGTTCTGAAGTGAAAATGATTAACAATGTTCACAAACAAGGAAGGAAACAATCAAGAGAGTATGAAAAACATAAGGAGAAGATAGACACACATAAACAGAATTGCAATTCAGGAGAATATGGTCAGAGCAGTAGTCTGGAGCTAACTCTAACAAGCAGCAGGGAAGGATCTTCTTTAAGCCCCAAAGATGAGTACGTCATATATCTGAAGTTTGCACGGAGAATGTACTTACTTCAAGTAAGATGCAGATAGCATTGTTTATGTCAGAGAAAGCATAACAGATAAAGGATGTACTATTTGGTCTGATTGTCATTAACTTAAGAATGTACATGATTGCCTTTCGGGAGGATGGTACTTGATACACAAGAACACAATACATTCTATGATCATTTAATGACAGAGTAAATAAGCTGAGATATGATATTTCTACCACACGTTCATGAAATCATGCAACATCAAAAAGAACCAGCTTGCCATGTAGGTTTTAAAGACATGTGAGAGCCATTTACAACCTCTGTTTGTACACAACATGGAGCAGTTTTGTAGGAAAAGCCACACAACCTGTTATGGGTTTCAAGACATCAGCAGCTAAGTATACATCTTATACAAATATTATGTTAAGTGAGTGTCAGTTAGATCATTGCACTGCTGATCATCTTTGGTAATGTAAACATGTGTTTGCTTGCCTCTATCAGCCTCGTCCTACCCACACTTTACAGGAACAGTCAAAAGCGTTGCTCTTATATGGCAGTGTAGGCTTGTACTGACATCTCTCAACCAATGTCATTAGCTTTTCACCTAAAAACTCAGAGATATCCTCTCCACAAGCCAAGCGAAAAACCAGCAGCCTTCTTGTGACTCCAAAGCTGAAAACTGCCAAAATAGCTGTGAAAGGACTGAGGGCACTGATGTATTTCCAGATGCAAAGAAGCATGTCCATGTTAGCGTGGACATAGCGTAGCTATGGAATCAGACAGCACAGATAATACTCTGCAGAGCGCTTAATCAACTTGCCAGCCACCAGTCACCGTATGATAAATTGCAGTAAGGAAGCTCATGCAGCTCTTCACACAAACATTAACAAAGATACAAACACTTTCACAAGACTACACCGCATCATTGCTGTTGAAACTTAGCTTAAAATGGCAGACAATGGAAGAAAGGAATCTTTACTCTCAAGCCTGTTTCTCTCGTGCTCACAAGCCAAGAAACAAACACTGTGTCTGTAAGTAATATATAACGGAGCCTTAATCTGCATCATCTACAGGAATTAATTTATTGTATCTCAGTATTAAATATTACATGTTTATTTAAGGGAAAAAAATGTGCTTGATTCTTAACAGTGTGTGTTTTTGCAATAGTAAGATTAACCAACTACAAATCAGTGTGAGCCTTATGAAATCAATGCAGTCTAACAACAATACATGATATCCTGCCTTTGACAGGTTATCTGAGGTAACAGTCACCTGAGGTGTGGCTGCTTTCCACATTAATAGCTTTTTGAAATCCAGCTCCAATGAGTGTCTTTAGGACCACAAGCTGGTTGCTGTTTGCGAAATTTGAACCATGAAATGATTTCTTCATGTTGTCAAGACTGAAATGCTCAATTTAATACCTGTATGAACAAGCACAAACACATCTCACTGTTGTGTGACTTAAAAAGAGTCACAGTTTTAAACCCTGGGTTTTGCTGTAAAGTCACGCTTATGGTCTTTTCTTTAGGGTTGCTGCTGGACAAAACAATAGAACCCGAAAAATGCATGCAAGTATTAGGTGGAAGTAGAACATTAAATGTGAGAGGTGCATTAGACGGAGGAAGGGCCATCATATTTTGGCTGTCATAGCATTTATGATCAATATCTCTGCAGCTGCTTTGGTCTGGCTTTTTGTTGATTTTCTGCCGCTTCTTTGCATTGCAATCTATCAACCTGAACGATCAGCCCACTGGCTGACATCCACAAACCTGTGTCTTTGATTTTGTGCATTGGAGTCAAAAATGATCAAGCACCTTAACCCTAACAAGGAAAATCTCTAAACTTCACAATATTCTTCACAAATATTCTAACTTGCTTGTTTTTGCACCGAAGCCTCCATTTATTTAGTCATTTTCATCCTATGTATTAATTTAATATACTTCACTGAAGGTTAAACAGATCCTCTTTTAACAGATATCATAGACTGCAGTTGCCTTGAAAGGCTTGGTGATGAGAGTCTTGTCAGATGAGGTGAGGCGAGCTGAACTGCCTGATGAGAGCTATAGGAAAGGAAATATAGCTCTGAAATGAGCTGCAGTTAAATAAATGAGCCCCTGCTGCTTGGTACAATGAGGAGGCGATAAAATAAGGTAAGTTGTGAGAACAAGAAGCCTAGAAGCTGCAGCAATAGAATATGTCCTAAAGGCACATGGGAAACTTCAAAAAGGAGAATTTATGCATGAAATCTGGCATAAAGGTAGTTGAGAAGTCCATGCAGGGAGCATTGACATAGAAACACACACAGCTCAGTAGCTTATTGGAAGATATATTAAAATATTTTCAAGAATTCTTCAATTTTTACAGATTCTCATGATTCCCGTGAATGGTTTCATCCATTCTTCACATAAACGACTTGTTCTTTTATCTCATTCCTTTTACATACATTGTGTAATGTGTAAAAATACACATTTGTATTTTATTTGTATAACTTTACAGGCACATAAATTTAAGCCAATTTATAACAAATAGCCTATAAGGGAAACCAAAAAGATTGCATTGAATCATGACTTCGATCCAATCTCCCATCCTGAGCATGAATGAGGCGACAGTGGGAAGGAAAACTCCATTTTAAACAGAAGGAAAAACCTCTGACAGAACCCGTCTAAGGGAGGGCAGTCATTTGCCTCGACTGGCTGGGGGTGGGGAGGATAGGAAAGACAGATCAATATACATTGCAGCTGTTATGCATGAAGACCTGCAGGAAGAAAAGAATTATATTCATGATGTCAATACTGTCATATATTTATACATGGAAGATAAGGAGCAGAGAAAATAACAGGAACTGCTCCATGCATTATGGGATGCACCCATGGCAGCATAATTAATGGATGGCTAGACTATCCACAACTAATAGATTTGTTAAAAAAAAGTAGGTTTTAAGTTTAAAGGTAGAGAGGATATCTGCCTCCCATACCCACACTGGGAGCCGGTTCCATAAGAAAGGGGCCTGATAGCCAAAGGCTCATCTTCCATTGTGCTCTTAAACACTATGGGAGTCATAAGTAGACCTGCAGTCTGAGAGCAAAGTGCTCTGCTTGGAATATATGGAACTATGAGATCTTTGACATATATTGGAGCTTGGTCATGGAGAACGTCATACACGAGGAGACGAATTTTTAACTCCATCCTACATCTAACAGGGAGGGAGATGAAAACCTGAAAAATATGATCCCTCCCCCATTTGTCCAAAATGCTGCAGCCAGATTAAATGTGACAGAATGTGTGTTTAGATGCGTATATACATCTACACACCAATAACCTAATTTTTCATCATACATGGTGTGATATTCCTGTCATATCACATGAAGTCCCCCTTCTTACATTTTGTAACCATAGATTGTGAAACTGCTTCATTTCAGACAAGCAGACAAATGTACCTATTACACATATTCTGGTGAAACCGCTCTGGTTGTTAAACTACTGTAAAAAGGTGATGAGATATGTAACCCGATGACAGAAGAGTCCACCACATTTATTAACTGGGAACTCGCAAGTCTGCTCCCTGCCTTGCTGCAGAGAGGATGATAAATCCTTCTGCACAAAAGTTTAAATATGAGCAAATTACTTTCATTTCTCCTTGTCTGCTGTGTAGTTTTCAGAGTGTGGAATTATACTTTTGTGTATAAAAGGGAAATGCTTTTGCAGCAAGTTGTGCATAAGTAAGCAGGGGAATATTGAAGAAATGGTACAAGATGTACTGTCAGCAAGTAAGAGAAGGGTCATCATGTTCACAGGCCCAGTCTTCTTCACCACTTTGATTTGCTTTTGTGCAAACTGCAATAGAGAGGAAGATGAGCTACAATTGCTGTCAGGAATGAGAAGATCTGCATGATCTACCACGGAGATTCTCATCTGTTTAGATCAGACTCAAGCAGCATTAATTAAACACTTGTAGTTTATTAAGCAGTGTTTATATATACAGATGGAAAACATCTCAAAGGTAGGAACTTGTTGGCCACTGTAAGTGTAACCATCAGCAGTGACTAATGAGAGGGCCAAGAGTGCAAGAGTACATTGACAACAATAGTCACAGTCATTAAAACGCCACAAAGTATCTATTTAAATGTATTGTGGAGTGCTGTTTGCTCTTGAGAAAATGTTTCCTGTTTCATTTAAAGTGGACATTAGCTGGAGAAAAGCCCACTCTGCTATGATTGGCCCGCTCAGTGGTCTGACCACCATTACAAGACTGTTCTGCTAAAGATGAGAAATCATGAAATAAATATAAGATATACCCTCAGGTATAAGAAGAGTGATCAGCTTTTTAGTTTCCCCAGAGATGACAAGCTTAAAGCAATGCTGTAAAGGTTTCTGACCTTGAAACTTGCTTTGACTACCCGTTGACATTTATTACACACAATCCTGGAGCTGTCGTTGCTCTGCACCAGTCCTGGGCTGAGAAAATCCATCCATCCATTCTCTACTGCTTATTCCTGAACGGGGTCGCGGGGGGGGGCAGGAGCCAATCCTAGCAGACAATGGGCGAGAGGCAGGGTACACCCTGGACAGGTCACCAGCCCATCACAGAGCCACACATATAGACGAACAACCACACACGCACACACTCACACCTATGGGCAATTTACAGTCCCCAATCAGCCTATCCCCAAGGTGCATGTCTTTGCACTGTGGGAGAAAGCCGGAGTACCCGGAGAGAACCCACGCTAACAAGGGAAAACATGCAAACTTGAGAAACTCCAATTTATCATTTTTTCCCACCTGGGGCATCACATGACAAGTAGGATTTGCTTCCCAGCACTGTGTTACATGCAGGCAACTGGATATCAAAGCACTGGTTGTTTAAATGCATGTCCTGGTTGATTTAAGTAAGAAATGGAAAAGGGTATTATCATAGGAAAAAAGGATAGGGTATCAGACTGACTGACTAGCTAGAGAGAACTCGGAGAAGAAACGGGATGCAAAACATATTCGGAATTAAGCAGAAGATGGGCACGCAGACAGATGATAAGTTTTGTTCCTCTTCTGCATAGGTTAACCTCATAAGGGCTGGGATATACTTGCTGCTGGCAATACATCCACGTACGTATCATGGCGCCCATGTGTTCTCAGCGTACCTTTGACATGTAGGTTGCACAAGTTCACACAAAGTAACATGTCACATGCACGAGGTACAATATTGACTTGAATTCTAGAGGTGCTCATCCAAGCAATATCATGAACAGATGTAAACACAATGGTGGATGGTTTTTAAGAGCAATTCTCCGAACATGTTTGCAATCACCAATATATTTATCATCATTATCATTGCACAGTGACAAACAGTCCTGCCTAGTTAGCAATGAATTTATAAACTGTTGTTTACCAAAATGCCACGGAAATAGTGTTACCGGCAGATTGACCTTTTCACTTGTTCAGTCCTACTGCTACGTACTGCCCCCAGCTGTCCCACTAGTAGTCACTGAGGCAGTAAAGCCCACACACAACCTGTGAAAGGAAATTTTCGCCAAAGAAAACGTTTCAGAATAAAACACAGAAGAAGCTGAGGGTTTCAAAATAAAATGTTTTTTTTCTTTTTTTGACTGTAAACTACTTAAAAACTGCATGTTAGCGACATACCAGTTAAGTGTCAAGTTGACAGTGAATTCTGAACTCATTACTGCCCTCTGTTGGATGAACACTGTAGTAATAAAAAAAAGTGCATGAGAGGCCTAAGAATCCACAAATTTATCTTCCTTTGTTAAATATTAATTCTTATCGATGTGACTAACCTTTATAGAAAAATGAAAAGCAGAAGTCATTCATGTGAAGTAACTTAAATATGACTCATTTTAGCAGGGAACAGTGTGTTTGTGTAGGATTCAACTTTTTATCTTAAGGAAATGATTAAAAAATTACATTTCAGGGCCTCAGAGGTTGAAGCTTAAGTTTATCAGTTGTAAGCAATGTAGTTTTGCAGACAGGGTAGATACCAGACCTTTTCCTCCCATACACATTTTAACTGCCTGCAATCCCACAGCTCCTGCTAATGGAACATAATATAATGGTAATTATAATAGCTGTGTAAAAAATTTGGTAAAAGCAATTATAATAAGTTAAAAACAGGTCATCTACAGTCATCATCATCCCATTTCTTCCTGTTCAGATTTTAAAGCCACAGATTTCCACAAACAACCCATGGCTACTCTGTTATTAGTGACATGCAGCTGTAAACTTCATCCATCCATTATCAGTTTTGTTTATTCCAATAAAAGGTCACGGGTAGCTGGAGCACATCCGAGCACTTACTGGGCAAAAGGCAGGGTATACACTGGACAGGTTGCCAGTCCATCACAGGGTCAACACAGAGAAAGAAACGCCTAAGCACAATTAAAAACCAAACAAACAACCTAACATGCATGTCAATGGATGATGGTAGGAAGCTGGATTAACAGAGAGAACCACAGTAACACGAAGAGAACATGCAAACTCTGAACAGAAACACCACTGCCTGAGCCGAGGCTTGAACCAGCAAACTTCTCTGTATGAAGCTGTAATGCTAACCACAACTGTACAGCCCAGCTGTGATGTCCGTTCTACATAAATGTTTACCTTTATTCAGTAAATAAAAAGGTAAAACAAGAAAAAGGCCATAAATATTTTTTCCCCCAAAAAAACACTCTTGAACATTTGGACATATTTGCAGCATTTCTTAACTTACGAGTGAGAAACAAAGAGCAAAACATTGGTTCATCTTCCCACAAAAGCTGGTGAGATTTGTTTTCGTGTCAATCATTCAGCTGCATGTAGATCTAAACCTTCTGAAATTCTTTCTCTGTTTCCAAATACGGGCACAAAGGCTGACATAATTGATGACTGCTCTTTGTCTAAATATTACCACATGGCATCCACATTTATTTCTGAATATGGAATGAAAAATTGTTATATTTTTTTCAGACAAGTGGTTGAAGATCTTTGCAATAATTTGTTTTAAAAGCAACATGATGAACAACATTTTGGGATCCACAGCTGCAGCTGGATGCACTTTAGATGACACAGGAAAACAGAGAGGTATGTCCTGGGATGGGCTGTTTTTTATTTGACATAAAAAAGCGCACAGACACACACAAAATATACACAGATATATAACGTATGTTCTTGAGCAATATAAGTGTTGACTTTATGTGTTCATCCTTTTTCAGGTCCTTGAGTGTAAATAATACAGCAGATAATGCAACTATTTGGAATGTAGCTTCCCTTAAAAGGTGTGTTCTCCCAGTTCTCTGAAAACTATGAAACCCACAACGTGCGGCTAGCAGGTGTTATGCTCTTTTATACTGCCGCACTATTATTGGTTTAGGTGTGTTTAAGGATATTTACTGAGGAAAGGTCTAATCATTCTCCCTTAAATCCTTGTCAAGATAAGATTTAATCTTGGAGCCGAGTCAGCCAGAGAACAGTGTGTAAAGAAAACACTGTTATACCTTTTTATGAGTTAAATTTTATTTTTTTATCATTCTTCTTGCACCACCTCTTTTCTACATTGCAGATATTAGGAAGCTTACATTGCATATGCACACTGGCCTCCATCATCCATTAGCAGACAGAGACAATTAGCTGCAAAATGCATTCCCCTCTAAAGAAATGAGCTGATGCAACACTTTGTCATCCAAATCTGCTGCACTAATCAAAGACAGCTGCACGACAGCAATTAATTTAGCATTACAGATATGCAACACCGGCATTCGTGTAGCCAGTTTCACCTCGGACCCCACCCTTCGTCTTTTCTGGCCTCAGATTAGTCACTCTGTCTTTTGCTTCCTACTTTCCTTTTTCACTTCCCTTCTAGCCTTGTTTAGATTCTATTATCATGTGCTGCTTGACTGCCTCTCCCATGAATCTTAGTGTGTGTTTGTGTGCACCCAAAGAGGGTTGTGGAGGCTGTAAGTGGTATCAGTGTGAGACTATGGTAGCTATATATGAGGGGCCATGTGGGACTTATTCAGAAATACCCTCTCATAGACACATGTGAAATTTAAGTCATTCACACAACATACTGAAACCGCTCATACATTATAGTAAAAACATTCACACATTATAGTGAAACCTCTCATACAATATACTGAAAAGGTCTCTCATATAATATACTAAAACCCTCTCACACAACATACTGAAATCCTCTCATTCAACATACTGAAATCCTCTAACATAATGTACTGAAATATCCTCTTATACACTATAGTGAAACTTTGTAATTCAAATTCTACTAGTGTATGTGAGCAGTATTTCACTTGTGTGTGTGAGAGGTAAATTTCAGTTGAAACGGAAGTCGAAAATTCCAAAAGCGAGTAATACTTGGATTTGATAAGGATATCAAGCAGAAAGTAGTAGCAGAACTTTGTCCCATGCGATAATTAGTATGGGCACGGTATTATTGTGTTACACCTGATATCATTATTCAAAACTGACCCGTGACAGCTGGGGGGGATGCTAGCAGAATGAGTGATTGGTAAAGCTGTGATCACAATTTCAGCCGTTATCAGACCTGATGGAAATAAAATCAGGGTTATTGTTGAGTTAGTAATACAGCAGCCTGGTCTGACTGCGGTCACGCAATCTGACACTTGCAGTTACGGTGTCAAGAGAGCAGAGCTGCCATTCACCCGCCTGCACATTCACCGGCCTGCACTCCCCACTCCCCACTGCGCAAATATCACATATTACGGTGCTTCTTATGTGGAAAGCTCCAAACAAACAGAGGATATTTCAGAGTAAATTCAAAAACTACAGTAAAATACAGTAGTTCAGTAAAATACAGTAAAACATTTGGTCTTTGACAGTGAAGAGTATTTTTATTATGATAGTATTTATAATTTCTTCTAAAATAGACCTCTTTGCCCGTTTGGAGTTTTCTACGTAAACAGTACCGTAATACCTGTAGTTTACGCACCTGAATTTTATCCGCGAGTGTATATGCTGGTGAATGACAGCTCATGGTGACGTTCTGCAATCATTTCTCACATGACCGCAGTCCTTAACGGTACTGGGACATCCCAGGCAAAGGTTTTTGGGATGTATCGGTACAGTCAAACCAAGTAAACGTCAGTTGAGGTGTTGTTAAAATAATAAGATAACGGCTAATTATCATCCATGTTGAAGTCCTCTCAGAACACTGTCAGCCCAGCAGAGCTGCTTCAGCACTGGGCTGTTGTATCCAAAGCGGGCAGGTCCTTATCCTGCAGACAACACTGCTATAAAAACCACTACGAATTTTATTAACAATAATAATCCGATACTTCAATAAAACTAATTTTGTTTTCTTAAGATAAGGAGATAATTATCCCGTTACCACAAGAAAAAAAAGTCCTATAACAGTGTTAAAAATACATGATTTCTGTCGGCTTCTGTACTCGCAGATTTCTTCTTCTTCAGTATATTTGGGAATAGTGCTTTTTTCCGACTTCCGTTTCAACTGAAATTTACCTCTCACAGACACAAGTGAAATACTGCTCACATATACTAGTAAAATTTGAATGACAAAGTTTCACTATAGTGTATAAGAGGATATTTCAGTACATTATGTTAGAGGATTTCAGTATGTTGTATGAGAGGGTTTCAGTATGTTGTGTGAGAGGGTTTTAGTACATTATATAAGAGGATTTCAGTATGTTGTATGAGAGGTTTCAGTGTTGTATGTAAGAGGATATTTCAGTATAGTATATGAGAGACATTTTCAGTATATTGTATGAGCGGTTTCAATATAATGTGTGAATGTTTTTACTACAATGTATGAGCGGTTTCAGTATGTTGTGTGAATGACTTAAATTTCACATGTGTCTATGAGAGGGTATTTCTGAATAATGTCCCACACGGCCCCTCATAGCTATATGTCTCCACTTGATTAATGGTTTGGGTTAGGCAAGGTGAAAAGTGGATTCGCACCCAGATATATGCAACAGCCTTTGTGAACACAAACATACACTCACGCATTCACCTTAAGCAGGTGTCCTGTTAATGTTTTGTCTCCCTGCAGTTGTCTGTGTGGAGGGTTGCGTCTTATTCTGAATGTTTTCAGAGGGAACTGAAATGAGGATGCAGTTAAAACCAAGTGGAAGTGATTGTCTACAGAGGGAGCTGTGCATCACTAAAGAGGAATATAAATGCACAACTAACATTGCAGAACGTGCTTTTATAGCTGTCTACTCTTGTTAGATGGCTGTACGCTGACTGTCCATTTCGTACCAACTTTTGTTTCCTGTGTTTGGGATTCGGCTTTGGATATTTCACGTGCATTTGCTTGTGTGTGAGCGTAAGATGATCCACTTGTCCTGGATTCCCCTGCTAAACTTAGCCAGACGGCTGGGGTCATAGCAGGGTGGTCATCTGCATGGTTCATTCCCTTTTGCTAAAGTAGAATGACCTGATTGAATGCTGCTTTACCCTGCTGATCTCACACCACATGAAACTCACTGATCAAGACAGTATTGATCGAGTAGGAGACAAGAGAGGGAGGCTCTGCTGTGAGTCGCAGAGACTGGGTAGACGGTGGTTTTAAGGTCATGTCTAAAACTGATACAGATTAATTGAATTTGGGTCCACCAACCCTGTAGAATATACATTTTGATCACTGTAAAGAATATAAATTGATTTATTTGGGTAAGTCTTTTAGACTCTGTGGTCTGATAGTAAATCTGGCATTGATTCCAAGACAAATAACCTTTCAATGATCTTTGTAATTACATCTCCCTTGTTTCCAGTAGTATAAGTGCAGGTGTTTTGTTTCGACTGAGTTTTCCACTGAAGAGCATTTTGAAATGTCAAAGTACGGGCAGCAAAGTAAGTAATAATTAAGGTTGGCTTAAATTCCAGTTAATGACTTCTCTTTCAAAGTTCTGCCATTTAAAATGTTGGCTCGCTGTCACACTGGAATAGATGCGCCACTAACAGTACACTCATCTGTAATACTACAGTCATACTAATGGTAATATGGCTCTAAATATCTGTTAAAATTAAACAATAAAATTTCAGAGCAACAACACATCAGAAATTACACCCTGTCATTATATATCTAACAAAAACTGTGACAAAAAAGTGCACGTCACAATCAGCAGAAGTTACATCAAGTGATAAATGTCTGCTTGACAATATCAGTGTTTCACATCTTTAAAGATTAATTGCGGCCCACTTTTTTTACATGGTTGCTTCCATTTCATTGATGTTTGTTTATGCAGACATTATTTCCGGCAGTTCCAGATTAAATCTGGATTTTGACTGGGTCATAATAAGACTTTCACTTTTTTTCCTGCAGTGTTTAGCTGTGTCCCAATTCCGGGACCTCATACTTCGAAGTGCAGATTCATCCTCCACATACCTCATACTGGCATGCCAATTGTTCCAATTCAAAGACTCCTTCGAATCCCACCTTCAAATGTGCACTTCATTGGGGTCTAGGTAAAAGAAGGCTACAAACGATGCATCCTTCGAGGCCTCTTTTCTCCCAGAATCTATTGCGTGTCAGATAGAAAAGAATTAGCAGCAGTCGAGAGTTGGCGAGGATGGTTTTTATGCATATATATACACACATATTTGTTCCAACAGAAAAGTTGGGAAAGCAGCAGCACTTGCCCCATGACCACAAATTAATTTTATCACAGGCCTCTTACTAGGATGATTTTTCACTGACATTACTGTCAGCTTGACAGGGTGTGTTGTCAGACACACCAATGAAAATAAATAAATAAAAATCAAATCACTGGGGCAATTTTATGCGATTTTTACAAATATTGTTTTTGTTTTTTGTGATATATTAGAATCATTAATTGGATAAACAACATATGAAATTGCCAGGCAACAGAAGGCTGGAGCACTATGGGAAATTCTTGTACACTAGGTAGGCTGTCTAATTTCACTAAAGGTAAGTACACTTTACATTATGCAGATTCTGAATTTGGACACAGATTTTGTGTCATTGTCCTTTAGCACAATCTAGTTTAAGCCAAGCTTTAGCTGCCAGCAGAAGGCCTCACTTTTGGTTCCAGAACACTTTGGTATGCAGAGAAGTTCATGATCAACTCAAAGACTTTAAGTTACCCTGGTCCTGTGGGTTCAAACCCCATCCATACCATCACCCTTCCACCACTGTGTTGGATAGATGGTGTAGCGTGTTGTGTTTGTGCGGACATGCAGATTTAGTTTTTCGTCAAGCATGATTTGTCAGTTTTGTCAGTCCAAACTACATTGTGTTTTGCTCAGATGCAACTTTTAAATTATGCCAATTTAAACTGTTTTCACATCATCACATCAGTCATTTAGCAGATGCTTTTCTCCAAAGCGACTTACATTTTTGGGTAATAGGGTTCAGTGTAGTCAGGGGAAGCCTGGAATCCAACCGCCAACCTTCGGGTGGGCAGACAACTGCTCTTACCCCCTGAGCTACAGCCTCCTTCACATTTTCTTTCTTTTTTTCTTTCTTTAAGGGGTTTGTCCTGCAACACGCGACAATTGTTGTCTTATTTCAATTGTAATGTCACAAGTATTATCATTCAACAGGCTAAGTGAAGCTTGGCTCACTGACACATGGTATTTTTCTGATTAATAAATGGTCTGGTTGTGGAACATGCTAGGTTTGTTCTTCAATTTTATTGGCTCTGCTTTTGTGAAATAATGAAAGATTAGATGTTGGGGGATGTTGTTTATCTGCGGTTGTGTTCATCTTATTCTATTAAATGATAAATTACATGCCAAATCTTAAAATGAAAATCCTCAAATTCATGTAGTGGTCTGTGTCTTAGAGGTGGCAAAATAAATTTGCTCTTTCCAAGATCAACTTATCTGGTTTTGTGTAATTTACAATCTAAGATTAAGCTTTTTCAACAACACCAGCAGCTGAACTCTTGTGTAATGTTTGAATGTGATAGAAATTGTTGGGTTAACTTGTCGAAAACACAGGAAACAAGAGGAAACAATCGTTTGCATGGCAACCTCAGAGTCAATGCATGACTGCAAGAACTTTGCACGCCAGAGCAGGAAATAGTTTGGCCTGTATAACACTGCCACTTGTTCTTTTTCTCTTTACTTTTTCAGTGACATTTCCTGTAGAACTCCTGATTCCACTGAATCATTTGCTCTCTGAAGAAACTCCAAGCAAGAAACTATAGATGAGCAAAATGAATAGGTTTAACTACCTAAAATCATTAGTTTAGTTTAGTGCATTTTTTATACAATTTAATACTGGTGTCTCTGCTACCAATGAGTTAAAGATGTTAAATGGCATTATACTAAATTGGTTTTCATCAGCAGTGTGCTGAATTATGGTGTCTTTCAAATATGTCAGAGCTTTTATAATTCCTATCTCAGAAGACAGTGTCTGGGAGAAACCGTGCACTCACATAAATAAGCATTCTTATTCTAACAGATGAATTGCTCCCATTGTGTTAGCAGCAGTAATTGCATTGCCGTTGGGACCCAGGCGTGTATCTCTGGCTGCAACACTGTGCAATGCACTTCACATTCCCCACTATGACATCTGCTAATGACAGATACATTCACATCTGCCTGAGGACCTTATAAATGTGCTGCATACTTCCGAGGCAACCTTCAAGCTTTAAACCAAGTAGCCAACACACTCGCTTATAGCATCAGTCATTAGTATGAACTTCCCCATCGGCTTCAGTGAGGAAATGAGAGTGTAAGACACTTCTCTGTGCGATGAGGCTTACTGTGACTCTCAACTCTAAACTTTAACCCCAATGCTCAACTGTACTGAGCTGGATTCAGCTGTATGTATTATTAATGACTGCAAAATTCCACACATGAAAGGCTGCCTTTGTGGGCTGGATGAAAGACCCTGTGTCTGCTCTTTCACTGTCACCCTGTTTCTGTCCATTTACTGCAACTCTCTGTTTTCTGATCTTGGCTTTCGTGGCATATTCTCTCGCTCTTTGTTTTCAGAATTAGTTTAGGATCCGTTATGTCAAGATGTCACAGTTTCAATGGTTATCAGCTTGTTTCTACACGGTTCTGACTTTGTGAGTGAAGCAGACAAAAGCCTTTTGTCCTTTTTCCTTCTAAGCAATGCTCAATTGTCATCCAGACTTATGTGAAGACTGAATTTGTGCCCTATGTTTGTTTCTATCGGTTTCTGGAACATAAAATGACATTTGATGACAATAATCACAAATCAAACCAAAGTCACCTTGATCTGGATATTTCTGCTGGGATCGTTTCAAAGGGTATTTCTATTTTTTGTGTGTAAAATGACACAAATGTTACACATTTCACAGCTCTCCAGAGGAGGGATGCAGGTCTGCTACCCTCCTCTGGCCAAAGAGTTTTACTGCAGAAAAGACAGGCAGCATTCAGCCATTTGCATTACTTGTGCTCACATTTAGATTCCTAACAATGTTACAAGATTAATTTTTAATATTAAAATATATTTATTGATTAATTTTAGTTGTCTAGACTATAATACAAACCCATAACGTTCATATTTTATTATAGTGACAAAATGTAAGCAATACTATTAACAAATCCTACAGCATTAATGTCTGGGATCAAATACACCACAGAGAGGTCACTCAGCTCATTAACTAGTTGTAAACCCCAAACAGACTAATCTGAGATTTAGGAGAAGCACTATTGAAACACTACTGATACTAATCAGCAATAAAACAAACAAACATCCTAAATCTAAGAAAAAAAAACAATGCTCAGTGTTCAAGCTGCCACACATATGATTTTTATCCAACAAACCTGGTATTTTAACATAAAATAACTGTCTTTTAGTATTTTTGTTTGTAGATTTGTTAAGGAAAACATTCTAAACAACATTGACAGCTGTTTAACTAACAGTTTTTAATTAAACTATTTTAACTTGTTCTCCTATCTGTTCTGGCTTTCTGTGCAATCTAAAATAAACTTAGAACAAACATAAGAAATTTGTGTTTAATCATTTGTACCCTTTATGTACACATTTGGAGTTTCTGATTAGTCAACAATACGGAAAGGCTTGTTTTCCCGTGGAGAAGTCACACGCTTAAATGCATGGGTAGTGCTCCCAAAAAATGTGCTGAAATTCTACACAATATTCTCCTTTTGGCACTCCTTCATGTTTTAAGGTTGAAAGGGTGTCAGGTGTGTGTCAGTCACAGACGCACATAAACCCCAGAATCGAAACAGAACCGCATAGAGCTGAAAATTTAGACTGGAGTCATTTCAGTGTAATCTTTTCCTTTCCTTAGTTTTGCTATTATTTTCATGAATTGTCTGTTATGAACTCAGTTATTTCATTTTGGACTAATGCGAATCATATAATAGATTTCTTTCTACTGGATTATAGCTGGACTGAATTAAATGAAACTGCATCAGTATTGGTTTTTCTCAATCAAAGAATCTACCAAGCAACTTGAAACAAGAGTGAAAGATAATATTGCAGGAGTTTTGGCATGTTTTTACAGACATTACCCACATGTTTAGCAGTGCTGCCCATTCCAAAGAAGGATGATCCTTACAAGTTCTACCTTGTTGTAAAGGTGACGAATCAGACTTTCCAGTGATGTTATAAAATGGAGAAATGATCAACCAAACACAAATTCCCTAACTTTCTCTGCTGGGTTTATTTTAAGATGTGTCTTAAGTAGTAGGTGATAGAACAGTCAGTTGGTTTGTTACTCTGCCAACGTGTGATTATGTAGGACTTCACACCATCTGCTGCTTTAAAAACTTGGGCTTTCTTCATCCTAGTGTACCATTTGAGACTCCACTGACTACCTGTGAAGTCTTATCCGAAATTGGCTTTAGAAAGCTTGGCACTATGTTGCCACTCTGCTGAGATGATAAATGGTCCTCTTCTACCGTCTAGACTCATGAAACAAAACAAGATAGTGTAGATACATACTGTGAATGTAAAGTAGAGGCTATAAACAGAGCTGCACATTTAAAAAGAAGTTTGACACAAGTCTTCCCTCTGAAATTATTCCATGAAACCTGTTTTTTTTCTAATCTCTCTTTGGGGTAAAACATGTTTGACAGGACCTCTTAGTCATTAATCAGCTCAGTGGTCTTAGACATTTTAATTAGTACTATCATCCTCACACGTCTAGAAGTGAGGATTAAAGACCTGTTTCTGCACATCTCATTTTGTTGTTTCATTCAAGAAAGATTTTCACCTTTCCTGAATGTTGAGGACAAGAGCAGTCCAAGGATTTTTTCATGCTATTTCAATTCCAACATGTTTTGGATGGTAAGAGATAAAGGATTTCAAGCTGTATTAGATTAAAAGCAATGACTTGCAACTTGCACCCCTCAGTGGAAGAAAAGCTAACATCTTATGAATTAACATTTTTTAACAATATATAGAAGACATAATGACGAAAAAGTACTTTCCTCAAAACCTCATCTGGACTGCAGTGTTTTCTTTGCATCCAACCATACAGTATTTGCTTTCCTCCTCTAAGATACACAGTATGTAACCCTGAAACACCAGACATCCAGACCAGACATGTAGTTTTATCACTGGAAAGTAAACATATGTCATTGTGTTGAAGTTTCTGCGTAAAGGTTGTAATATCACAGCAAGCATGTCACCTCTAATGCTACTGCAGGAGGATGTGTCAGGGTTGCATTTCTTGTCACCATGGTGTGAAATGTAGCCCCCTATGGCTACTAAAACTTGTGTTTTAAGCGCTCAACCAAACTGTTGATGATCTCCTGATGATCAAGTTGCCAAAAGATGACAGAAACATATTTTTTGGACACATATGGATCACCAGTGTCACTACTACAGTTTAAAGTAAATTTGAAAGGGATTTCCTGATTAGTCATCTTTTAAAAATGTTGACATTTAGCTATAGGTTTCTATAAGATACCTAATATTATAAAAAAAAAAAACTATAAATCTGATGTTAATCTACAGCTGTGTAGCAGTTTATCAAGTTATATATTACCCGTAGATTCGTTATATGGTGTATATATATATATATATATATATATATATATATACCACAGATTAGATTTCTTTACAATTGAGAAGTAGTAGGCATATTATCTAAAAATTCTCAAAGGAAAAAGAGAGAAAAGACAATTTGTTTTTCCTTTATGACTCAGTAGGATTAAGCAAGTTCAGAGTTTTTGCCAGATTGCATTTTGTTCTGTCTGTGACCTCAGAGTAAAACAAAGCAAAAAGTCCTCCTGTACATGTCTGTCAACAGAAGCAGGACATCCTCAATGAAAACGTTTAAGCACTTTGGATTGTTATGAAATCATATGTGTGAGAACCACATCAGACATAATATTTACACTAGTGTGTATCGGGCTTGAACCTCAGTTCATTTCTTTTAATTTTGGTTTCAGAAATCAGACTGTTGCAATCTTTAAAATGGTCTCAAGCAATAGTTCTTCAGGATTTCTGAATGCGTGTCTTGGGGGGCACTTTGAATAAAGATTTCCCACCATTGCTGTAGTTTCCACATCTAAATATATA
>JBAMHX010000010.1:13590495-13624824 GCA_037177515.1 Pseudomugil tenellus | reverse complement strand
TATATATATGGGGTTATGGGGAAAAGTTGGAGGATTTGATGAAGCCTGCAGTGATCTTTGTGCAGAATGGTGTTCCATCACCAAGAGCTTCAAAGGTGACCTAATAATAACCTGACCCCTTTCCTCACCTGAGTTTAGTTTAGCCTGTCTGATTGAAATCTTACAGGCACTTCTCAAATGTCAGATTTATTAAGGCATTGCACCTGGGAGGCTGGGTTTTGCAGATGTAGTAATTAAAATGGTTATTTTTCAGTTTTAGTAAACAGAGGGCTAATGATGAAAGAGTGGGTTGGTGTATTGGTATTGCATGCTCGAGAGACTCTTCATTTTTTTTTTTTTACTTTGTAATATTTAGTGTCAGAATTATTCTCACACTTGGAAAAGAAACAGAGTTGGTAGGAAATTAGTTTTAACATAAGTGTCCTATAGACGCAGACGTATTCTACTGAAACAGGTTATTCAAGATTGAAAACAACTATTTGCTTAAAGTTTCCAGAGTAGTTTAAATACATTTACTTCAATCAAAACTAGTTATTTTAATGCTTCCTAGAGTTATTGTTAACACTGAGTATTATTCCATGTGAAATATCTCTCACAAACACTTTTTTTTTCAAGCAGGCTAATTATGGTGAAACCAAACACTGCCACTATGGCAGCAGTGTGAAAAGCAACACGTCACCATTATCCTGCTCTTTGACAGTTTGTTGTTGAGAATTTACCTGGACGGCCTGGCACACCAGCTTACAGACGACCATGTCTATTTAATTATCGATAGTGTGTGAAAACAAAGTTTGGTCTTCTCTGATAAGACACAGTTCCTCAGACTCAGGGTGATGATTTTCACAGATGTGACAGCCCACATCACAAGGCTTTAGCTCACATTACCCCCCACACCTCCATGGGAGCAGACTGATTGTCTTCATAAAAGCGTTGGCTTGTTTCTTAATGTGATTTGGGGAGTGGCTCACTGCAGGGCACATGCAAAACCCACATAACTACTCAGTCCACAAGTTGCAGCAGCTGTCTCACAAAAAATACACCTGTGGCAAAATCCAATGAATTCCTGTTTTGCATCCGCTTGTGCTTCCATCTGTGGGATGGTGTATGAACATCCACACACAAAGAAATGCAGCGGCTTTTTGAATAAATTATTTTATAAAAAGATCATCACTAGGGTTTTTTTTATTTGATTTTGCATCACAAATCATTTCATGTGGACAGTACACGGTATAACTAAGAGGAAAGGCAGTTTTAATTCCTGTCAGCTTTGACTCATATGTTTCACAAAGTGGCTCAAAGTTCATGAAGGAGGAAATAAAGATTGTGATACCTTTCAGTGTTACACTGAAAAACAAATTATGCACATACACACACTCACAAAATCCATTCCACAATACAGAAGTTATGATGATTCATTTTCCTCTGTCATGCAAGTCTGTATTTATTTTAAAGAACTTAGAGCTATCTACGTCAGGGAAATTCCACATTCCTATCAGGAATATTTTGCATGTTTTGTACCACTAACCCGTAGGTTACTGTTGTAGAGGTAAACTTTGTATTACAATAACAAATCCATAAAGTCATAAGTCCACTTCATTTGAAGACGATGTAACAAGTATATCAAAGAAATCTCGATGGATAGACTTTTCCAGTAAGTTGCATGATGAGTCAAGCAGTGGTGAGCAAAGGATGTCGAAACTAAGGTGTGGCAGATTTGCTTTGATACTTGGAGCAGCAGCAACGCTGACTATGCGATAACAGTCTCACTGCACCTTTAACTAAATACTGGAGAATAGTCATTGAGTGACGTGGTACGCAAAATGCGTGCTGAGTGCGGACAGGAAGCGCTGAGCGCTCGTGGTCATGTCAAGTTTTCAGGATTTAGCAACAATAATACCAGAAATTAAACAACTTACCTTCACAATAAGATAACTATTACTTAAAAATAAAAATATAATTAATAAATAAACAGAAATATAACAATATTAGCTAAAATAAAATAACATGATGGTATTTGACGAGCAGTCGGAACGTATTTGCGGGACTTTAACTGGAAATAGCGAGTTGTACCACTTTAATTTTGGCAACCAATACAGGAAGTAGTACCTTTAGATTTCTACTAGTTGACTGCCAAAGAGGGCAACCAACGCACGGGGGCCGCTTGAACGAAAACGGGGGAAGCTCGGACAAGAACCGGCTGTGCTGTCGTGGGAACTCAGCATGCAACAATACAAATGCTGAGCGTGGGTCCGAGGCAACCGTGTGCACCTCCCGAACGGCGATAGTTAACGGCCACGCCCCGTTTCCACCACCGTACAAAAGCTCGTACAAAACTGCTGGCGGCGGCGAGCGGTTTGAAACCCAGCAGGGCGGCTAGCGGGTTCACAGCGGAGAGGAAGCAGGAGTGTCGGCTGCTTTTAGAACCATGAGAGAGTACAAAGTAGTGGTTCTTGGGTCTGGGGGTGTCGGTAAATCCGCTTTGACTGTCCAGTTTGTAACGGGATCTTTCATAGAGAAATATGACCCCACGATAGAGGATTTCTACAGAAAGGAGATCGAAGTGGACTCTTCTCCGTCCGTCCTGGAGATCCTGGACACCGCGGGGACTGAACAGTTCGCCTCCATGCGAGACCTTTACATAAAAAATGGGCAGGGTTTCATTCTGGTGTACAGTCTGGTGAACCAGCAGAGCTTCCAGGACATCAAACCGATGAGGGATCAGATCATTCGGGTGAAAAGGTACGAACGAGTACCGATGATTCTGGTTGGAAACAAAGTGGACCTGGATGGGGAAAGGGAGGTGTCGTCCGGTGAAGGGAAGGCACTGGCGGACGAATGGAACTGCCCGTTCATTGAAACTTCAGCCAAAAATAAAACCTCGGTGGACGAACTGTTTGCAGAGATAGTCCGACAGATGAACTATAACTCCACACCAAATGGCGACGATCAATGCTGCTCGTCCTGTGTAATCCTTTAAGGAAACGAGACAATCATAAAGTTTTATTCTTTGCTCAGTTTTAAGTTTGCAATGGTAAGTTAAGACACTACTACAAACTGCTAATGATAAGATGACACCAGGAACTGTGACACGAGGCTACATTACAAGTACACTCGTTATAAACTTGCTGTTGGGCTCCTCAATTAGCACGTCTATGCTAACTATAGATGTGTGTGCTAAATTAGACTAGATTTAAACACTGTCAGTTCTTCATTAAAACACATTAGCATTAGTTTTGTGGTTGTAGCTTATTGTTTTGCTTAACAGATTGAGGAAGTGTGTTGTTAATACTTAGAACTGGGAGACAACACTTGATAAAGTCTACAAACTTAGTTTTAAAGATGTTAAAGTGTATTTTCATAAATAAGTTTAATAGTTGAGATCCCTGTGTTCTTGTATAACCTACATTTAGGGATCAGCAAGTTGTTTTTTGTTGAACGGAGACAGAATAAGCTTTAAAAGCAAAGTACTTCCCTTTATCCTTTGTCTAAAGTTGTTGCCGTTTATTCATCAGCACTTTTTTTCTGTTTTGTGTGTGTAGTGTGTTGCAGCAAGTCTATACTGTTGAGCTCTTCTTCGTGTCTCGCCCTGGCCTTGGGAGGAAAATGAAGGGAGGAATGCTGCAGGGGGACGGGAGGAGGAGGGGAACAACTGAGACAGAGGGAGGGGTCCACTCTTCAGGAATTCTGCTGGCTTGGAGTATCTTTGCTGCACGATCAGTGTCCACAATCGATGTCAACACCGACTCAGACTTTCTGCAAAACTATCCTTCACCATCTCCAACTGTACTCTGTACTGGAACTAGATGAAACAACGTGGAGGCTAACACTTACAGTCATAAATGGGTGTTTGTGTACCAGAAGAAGGCAGGGAAAAAGAGTATATTTTGTTAAATAACTGCACAGTGTGGGGTAAAGATTTGGGCGCCCTAACCCGTTTTGGAGCTATGCTTTATGACACTCTAACAACCCCCTCCCCCCCTCCTCTCCACCAAAAAGTCAGAAGAACTATCAGGTGGAGTACACATGATGAGTGCCACTTATTTCTTCACCTCTGTGTGTGAGAAGACCCGAACTGAAGTGATTTGGGGACGCTGACATGATCGCCCTTGTGTCGAGTGCCTTTCCAAAAACAAATCAGTGCCAACCTGAATATATCACCAAAATAACCCTTCAAACATGGCAGTGAACCAGCCAGTGAACTCTTCGGGATAATCTTGTATGGGTGGAGGCTAAAAACAAGAAAATTAAACTACAGTAGGCTTTTTGTTATTGAAATGGTGATTTTTCTGTATGTTTTACATTGGCCTTTTCTGAACTAACGGCGTTCTACGGTGTCCGCTTGGTCTGGCCAAATCTATATCTTGAAGTGCACAGGTACTGGAACCGACTTGGCGTGATAATACACATCACTTACCTTCCAGACCACTTAAAAATCAAAGGAATTATGTTTCTTCTGTTTATTTTGTTGTTTTTAACAGCAGATGTGATGATGTATCGTTGACAAATCTAACCTGATTGTAAGTTTAATTTCAGATCAGCCGTTTAACAACAGGCTGTCTGTTTTAAAAAGATTTTTAATACAAATGACATTTTTTAAAAAAAACAGCGGACTGTGTCTTTTTTTAGTTTGTTACCTCAACTACAATTCTGTTATTACAGGCATCACCATCTTTACTCATTTGTATGAGTGCACACAAACATTAGGGTGTCCCAATAATACTTTAATTTTAAAGCAGATACTCGTAACTTGCAGTAACCTAGCTGAAGCAAAAAGTATATCATAGCTCGCAAGAAATGGAGCTGCAATTAAGGGCGAAATGCTGCTGCAGTGCTGCTGTTTTGTTGGCTGCTTTACAAATGTTAAAAATGCACTAAACACCTTTTATAACAGGTTTTGTTTGTTGTTGCTTTAGTAAAGACATGAAAGGGTTTTTTTTTCAACTCAAAAATGCAGTTGTGTGTTTCTCCTGCAGCCTAGCCATACTGTTGTTTCCTAACCAAAAACAAAACTCCTTGTGACCAAAGTTGAAAACCACTGTGATGTAACATGTCAAAGTGAAAGAAAACAGCAACAGGTATGTTGACAGTAAGGATGAGTATTTACATGCGTTTACAGCGTGGATGTGACATTGCGATTCGTGTTATGGTTATTTCTGGGCAGTTCAAGCACTTTCAACAGCATGTATTAATGTAAAGGCAATTTTAAAAGGTGCGGAAGAATTTAATTTCTACCCCTTTGGTGATATTAAGCAGTTTTTAGCAGCAACATTATGGCAGCACACCTCTAATCCACTCAGTGTTTTAGTAGTAAAGGCCTGGCACTGCAGCTCTAAGGAAATGTCTTTTTTAACTGTGTGGGTGTAGCAGTGTTTTGAGCCCAGAGCTTCAGCCTGGCTGCAGTAATGTGTGGGTGATGTGGAGAGGTGGGTAGGAATGAGCAAGCTACCATTCTGCTGCTGTTTACCTACAGGGATTACCCAAAGGTGGCTGGCCGGCCAACCGCAGCATGGCTTGAGGGCCAGAGAGTAAACAAACGCAAGACAAGGCTCACAGAGAGTCCAGTCTTTCCGAGAGCAGCGCTTTTCAAGCCGAACTGTATCTGCGTTGTGGTTTATATTCCGTAGGTCTGAACATGTGTGGTTGCCTGTCAGTGTCTGTGCTGGTCCTGACTTCCATTTGGGTCTGCTAAGGCTTGGGTGTCTATCTGCGTTGCACAGTGTAAGCGATGGTATCATATGTATTCTTTGGCTTTGCCTGTAGCATGTGACTTAAAGGCATGTGGAGGTCAGGCTACAGTGTGACTATTGCATTCAACAGGTGCAGTAAAATGGCAGCATGCATTAAAGCATCCAGTTAAAATCCAAATTATATGAACTACCTTCTGTTGGATCTGTATTAGAGAAAGAATAGAATTTAATTCAGTTTCATTATTAATAGATTTGCATTATTATCCATCCCTTGTGTGTGTTTGTGCACATAAATGTACATTTCCATCCAACTTTGTGTTCGAAAAGTAGCCATGTGCATGTTCACACTGTGATGAACATCTCTCTCTCTCTCTGAAAAGACATTTTTGTGTATAAATATTTAGTTTCTGTTCTGTGGAGCTTTTTCTGGGGGTTTCTTTGTAGAAGGTCTCAGATCTTCCTCACATCCACCACAAGCCATGGCTACTTTCCAGCTTTGTTATCTTTGTGAAGTCAAGGCTAATGGCATGTTTTCCCCAAGGTCTTGATGTAGATTATGTGATCAGGCAGGAACAGAGCTCAAACCGAACTCTGCTTTAAAATAATAATAGACTGGTAGTACATGGCAGGGAGGTTTTACAGCTATGCCCCAGTTACTGTAAATGTACACCCTCCTTCTTTGTTGCTTCACAGGTTCAGTGTCTTGCTGTGGTATAAACATCTGATATCAGAAGAATTTGCCCTTTGGTGAGAAAGAGGCCTGTCAAGTTCCTGTAACTTTTTATCTTATAACCAAGGTGAAAGATTCACTTCCTGTTTTCTTTTTTTTTTATGCAAGAAAGCACCAACGTTGTCTTTTGTTTCTGTCACTTTTAATTGAAATCCGCTATGTAATTATCCACATGCTAAGATGTCATTTTGAATACTTGAATTACTGAGTTGCTTCTACATTTAAGAGTTATCAGGCTATTTGAAGCCAACAGGAAATCTGTGGTGCTCAGGTTTGCAGATGGCCCAGCCTACCAGTGTTTGTTGGTCATGGGTGTTGGTCATGTGATGTGGTTGCCATGGTTAAGGGGGGTTGGGATGTGGTATGGCTGCTCCTGGTGACCTCGTGACCAGTGAGAGTTTAGTCGCTGCTTGAATGGTGACTTGGTGCTGGTTTGTTTCATGATCTTTCTCTCAGTCAGCACATTCACATATTTGACGTCTTAAAGGAGAAATATTTGAAGTAGCATCTTTGCCAGCTTTAACGCTGATCCAAAATCTAGAATCCTTATTGGATAGAATGAGGTTGAAGTTTCCTTGTTGGCCTGATGCAAGATATTCCTTTTTTGCTGCTGCTGCTGTAGAAAGCAGTTGCTCTGACAGGAAGTGTTGCAACAGAGCCAGTGAGAGTGGGTGGTGTGTGTTTGCATTTTTTACATGGGACTTAATCACTATATAGGCTCCTTGCTGAATTACAGGCTTCTCTTTCTCTCCTGGCATCATCATGCTATTTTTGAGGCTCTCTTGTGTTCAACAGAGCGGTTTTGCTTCTTTTCTTTTTTTTTCTTGGCAGATGTGCCTTTTATGTATCTGTCCAAGTCAGTGCAATCTTTGAAATTTATTCAACTCTATTAGCCTTACTCAAATCTTTTTACATGTATAACTCAGCAAAAACAGCATGTATCAGTGGTTGTGTTTATTTCATATAGACTGATCATTTACTCTGTAGCCTTTTGTTGCTGATTCTTCTTGTGCATCACCATAACACCCCCGGAATATCCATTTGCCTTGCCTTTAAGGGCTGAATAAGCTTTGTTTTTCTCTCCTTCAGCCACACTTGAGCACACACGCAGACTGGAGTTAACTCATCTTTTGGAGATTTAAACAGTGCACTTTAGATTCTCGGTGCATTCCAACACCAGAACTTTGCACAGACATGGACTGCGGCAGCATCACTCACCTCCTCTGCGCTACTGCGTGTGTTGCATTAGACCTGACAGTTGTTGTGTTTTTCTCTCCTAGTCTGGGATTAGCAGTCTAAACTTGAGTTTGTCTCTTAACAAGAGCCGGTTAAAAGTGAGAGTCATCGTAACTGACAGTCGACCAGTTCCTTCATTCTGCTTTCTCTGGAAACCAGGGAGTGGTCTCCTCACTCTGAGCTGGTTGTGCCAAGAGGGGAATGCCACACAGTTCCTGTCATTCCAGGCATTCCTTCAAATGTAATGTCTGGACATGTCTCTGTGCTGAGCTGAAAGGAGATGGAAGAGGATGGAGAATTTGGTATACGATAAAAAAAAAAGGTGATATAAATTGCATTACACTGTTTTCATTTTCAATTTCATTGCTTTGACCTCAGACTTACTTATCATGTGTGTAAATGTGATTTTAGCTGCTATCTTTGTTTTGTTTTTCTTGCTTATGTATCTTATTAAACAAGGAATATCCCCAAGTAGACTATAGCAAAGGCAGAGAAAGAACAAGTAGCTGTGACAAAAGGAAAAAGGAAAAAAAGAGTTCAAGGTTTGTCCAAACAGGCCCCCGAGACACCCCCCCACTGCATCACAAGATTGATACCACTGGGTTCACCGTCAACATACTCTTTATACCCATCTTTAGATAATCAGAGCACAGTTGTCTAAGTTCACATTAGAGCTCAATCTGAAAATGAAACTAGGCCAGAGGAGTCAGCCAGACAGGACTAGTTACAACGTCTCTTGTGTGGGTTAACTGCATTTGTTCACTAGTCTAAGAGACAAGTAGTAATGCTTAAGGACTTGATTTGTAAATGAGCTCAGATTCTAACAGTGTTTTAATTATAACAGCGAGGAAATCAGGTCATACAGTGGGTAGTGGAATTGATACACTGGAGTTTTATCCGTCTGCCAGTATATAGAAGCTGCATCTTCAGCTGTCTGCGGGACTTCTCAGATTTATGGTATTGGCACTTGATCATTTCTCTGATATCACAATATTACTTTGTCCACCAGTGATTCGGTTGTTGCAAGTTATTCACTGTGCAGCAGGCTGTACGTGTAGTTCCTGAGGTTATGGTGGAAGTGAAAGGCCAACTGGTGGCTTATAGGAAGATAAAATGTTTTTAATGTTTGTTGTTTTGAATAAAATGTGAGGAAGTGGTGCATTACGCCACATAATAGGTAAATCCAGTTGGTGTTGTAGCATATTAATACCCACACCTCTCGTGTCATTGTGCGGTCAGCAGCAGAGAAGCACGTTTGGATCTGGGTTGGGTTTTAGCAGCTTATTCTAAATCCATTATTAAGTTTGTGTGTAAATGCCTTCCTAAATTCTTAAAATGTGCTTAAATAGTTTCAAACAAATGATTTTCTGAGTTGTGTTATACAATCAACATTTAAGAGGAGCCTGAGCTTATAGTGACTTTAAATAAGTCATTTTCTTTTGCTCTGCTGCAGGAAAATACATGAATCATCAAAACAAGTCGTCTTCAACATGAGTAGGAATATTTAGCTGCAGCTCAGTGATGATCAACTGGGCTTTTAGTGTAGAATCTGGTGAACTTTGGGCTGATTTGGTTCCAACCATTTGATTCGGGGCTAGTTTGGGGTTTGCTGAAGCCCCCCTAAATTAAATCCCAGCACTCCTACTATTTGAGAGATTTGAAATAATTATTTATTTTTGCTTTTTAAAAAATGAAAAATGTAAAAACTATAAAGCACTTGGATGAAATGTAATATTTTAACAACAAAAGTACGAAAAGTGGAATGTGTTTTTGTTTTTACCTTTTTAAGTCAATTGCAATACAACACAATCACAAAAGGTACAATGTCGTTATCTTTAGATCATATTTCCTTCAGCAGTTACTGGAAACTAAAATGAAAGAGAAAGTAAGCCATTATCTAGAATGAAAAGCTAATTCTTGTGTTTTGGTTTAGTCTCTGTTGACTATACATCACTTAACCATCATATTAACTTAATTTAAATTCATCCTATTTTGGAAATCTCATTTTAGATTTGCCATCTAAAATTTGATTTAACTGGCAGAATTATGTACAAAATAACTTGTTTTGTTTTTTTACTTTTTGGATCATTCAACATTTTTTCTTCAAACAAGACAAGATGAAGACAGGGAAATTATGACGGAACAGTTATTGTCCTGTCCTGTTAGAGTTCACTTTGAATTGGTAATAATTTAATTCAGCACCGTTTCAGAAAAGAGAGACAGTGTTTTGTTGATACTATGGTTTCAAACAGTACAATAAGAAACTAAAATAATCATATCCCCCCTGCAAGATCAATATCACTAAATGTTCTCAAGGTGTAATTAAGGCATAGCCAGAGTCATTTTAACTAACTGTGATGTCGGTACTGGCCAGAATGGTAGTGACAATGCCTTACCCATATCTCCGCTCACTGAGCATTTCATATATGTTAGTTATGTTTTACTTTGCAAATATCTGGTGCAGCTGCCTCCTGGGGGATGTTGTTGTCTTGCTATGTTCGCTTCACCAGGACTGGATGCTTAATGTCAGTGGGCCGTGAACCTTGCTCTATGTGGTGAAAGAAATCTGTCTTCATTCATTGATAAATTCTGCTTCTTTTGTTTTCAACACTGTTAAACAATCTTTTATATTTCTATCAAACGTCACTTTTTATCAACTTCAGCTGCATCTTAACCCCGACATCTGGTAGAAATGTGGTGGAGAGAAGGTTAGTCGCATCCTCCTCCAGGGCTTGATGCTGGGTCACGTGACTGGCTCTGACCACCCTAGCGTTGACTTACTGTCATGATGGCAGCTTCAGCCTTCTGACTAACACAGCGTGACATCAGCGACCTTCTTCCCCCATTTATAATTCCTTTTTCCCCCTCTTCCCATCATTTCTACTCCTTTTCCCACTGAGTTCCTGACTGTTCACATCATTTCATATAGTATGTTTTGCGTGATCACCTGCATTTTCATTTATCTTCCAGGATTTCTGTTATTCTGTGCTGTTCAACCCAAAATGTATTTTATCAGTCCTCTTCTCTTTCCGTACCTTTGCCCCTTTCCCCCCAAAATCTGTATTTATCATCAAATTTCTCTCCCTAGGCAGTTTTATGCAACATTTTTTTTCATAACTTAAGCAACCAAGGATCATAAAAAACAACATTGTGGGAGAGCAACCAACAGAAGCACGAGCCAAAGTTTTCATGAAGTTAAAAAGCATGAGAGTTTAGTCTGTTGATACAGTAAGTAAAATAAAGTGTTTTTATTCTAATTTTTACAGTTTTTTAGGGCATCGAAGAAGCCACCTGTGGGAGTGACAAAGCATTGACACAATAGGAAATTAAAACTGCTATTTAGCTCCTAGCTATTTCGTTTTGGAGATGTTTTCCATATTTGGTCCTGACAGGAAGAGTGCAAACAGATCAGCGTGCCACACAGCTGACTGGTCAGCCCCACCCAGAATGCAAGTCTGCCTCATGCATGTTGCTCCAGGAGGGGATTGCAACAGAGCAGCAGTCACAATCAAAGGCTCATGCTTCTGCAAATAACTGTTAATATGTAACACCAATTATTTTACTGTAAGTCCTCTGCCTCACTTTTGTTTTCACTGAAACCAGTGTGTCATTTTTTGCTCTGAGAAACAACATGTATGTGCAAGGTTTTTACTTGTATGTACTTGGACTTTGTTCCAACATGAAAACAGTGTGTTATCTTTAAGATGTGAAAGATGTCCCACATATGACCCTTCACTTTGAATGGGATACTCCAGATTTTAGAGATTGTTCACTTTAAGGAAGTTGCTCATATCCTGTGTGGAGCTGTGGAGGTCTCCTGTGACACTTTAATTCTCCAGTCTACTGACCTACATTGCTGGACTCTGGTTCACTGTGGTCTTCGGTACTGTTACTTAGCAGCTGAATATCATTTAAATCAAATTTTGAATAAATTAGTCATCATTTTAGTGCCAATAACTGGAAAACATGTTTATTTGTATAGTTAAATTCTACTGAGTTTTTTTTGTAATGGTAAGTATTTTTTTTATCTTCACTGTTTATTTGCAAATCAAAATTTTAAGGTTTCTAAAGCTTTCTTGTACAATTTATTGTACCTTGGTATGAAACAAAAACACAACAAACCGTCCCTCTTAAGTAGATGCATCTGTCATTTGTTTGCATACCATTCATAACTGTTTCCGATAAAGTAATGGCAGGTAAATACAGCATGAGTGTTTCCACATTGAAGCAGACTTCATTATCTGTTCTAACAAACTACAAAACCCACAAAAGGAGGAAATGGAGCAGTTACAGTCAACTCATTGCATCCTGGTGTGACATGAGATCCAGACCAACACACATTCAGTGAGTGGCACAGCAACACTTCAACACCTTTTACATTAACTGGTTGAGTTTATATAAGTGTCACTCTAAGGTGGTAAAAATAAAATGTTCTTTTCGCAGCACAGGAATCATCTTCATAGATGCCATTTTACTGAGTGCTGTGGTTTCATTTCAAGTAAACACATTCCAACAGAACCTTATTTTCTAGGTTGCATTAGGGTTACGTTTGGGTTGCATAATTATGATAATAGGGGCTTAAATACATTATTTTGCAACCTTGAGATAGTTTATTCACATAATAAAAATGACTTGACAATTAATTGAATGTTACTATTGGCATGCTTTTTCTGCATGCACATATTGGCATGTATTAGAGAGGACAAACCCAAATTGGAATCATCTTGATGTGTTGCAATAGATATGCCCACTTGGGAATGACTAATGGTTTCCCATCCATGCACAAAGCATCAACTCTTATTATGTCATTGAATATTGAGTCGGTAGATTTAGTCATGATGATTGCATAAGGTGTGTTTGCCCTATGTTTATTCTTATCTATATTGGTGAAAAAAACAGATTCTTAGCTTTCAGCTCCACACTCCTATCCATATATGCTCAGAGATGGTGAACTGGATGTAGATGCCCACTAACCAGTCAGAGAAATAATCTTTTTTTTTTCTATATTTTGTATATGTCCTCTATATACTTACTTATACACATTTGTCTTGACCCTACTCTATTGGTTTGCATTGGTGCTCTTTTTCTTTTAGGGATAAAGAAGTAGTGACTATCTAGTTACCTAATGGACCTTCATCAACACACTGGTTGTAGAAGACAAAAAGGGGGCCTCTCAACCCTACAAAACAAGAGGGAGGTGGTATCATGGCTTATTTTGTTGCTGTCTCCAAATAGCTTGGCTGTGATGTGTATTTCTAACAGGAGACAAAATGCATTCACCGCTCAATGCATTAGCACAATAAGCATGATTACAGTTATTTGTGGAGACCAGTGTCTCCCTTATTAAACACCACTATATATCCCCAGTTACTGCTTTCAAAAACTGACTGGTTTCATGTGGTGTCACACTTGAGCCTTACCTAAATTTGCAACTTAGAGCAACATAGTACAACTCTATATAAAATACACACAGTACAACACATGGTACTGTCCACTATAACACTTGTCACATGTGTCATGTGATGTGATACTGAATGGTGTCCAGTGTTGGTGATCAGTGTGCTGACAGGAAGGAAGGGTGTCTCCATCTAAGACTTCCTGCCCTCCTGTGTGACTCAGTGTTGGTTCTTGTGCTGCATTTTTTTCCTTTTCCCTTCATCAGTCTCTCTTCCTCCAGGTCATGCCTACATCTTTTTGCAGTTTAAGTGGTATGAGGCTTTTTTTTTAACTTGCTAAGATCAGTGTGACTATTATGTAAACGAGGTAAATATGATTGAACATACAGCTGCTTAATTAAACTCCAGGTTTAGCAACTCAAACTTAACATAAAAATTAGAAACAGTAAACTTAGCCTTTTTGATGTTAAGACACTTGGACGTAATGGCATTCCCTGATAAAACAATAATCTAAAATCATAAGTATGAATATTTTCATTCTTTGGTTTTTGTATGCACAGACACACACATACAAAAACATACTTGATCTAAGTTAAGTTGAGTAAATTAAACAACTGCAGGGATATGAAAAAAAGTGTTACTGGTTAATAACTTATTGAATGCTTCATTTAACTCTTATATAGAAAGTAAATAATAGTTTTCTCTGCCTCAAATCAACGGAACTCCACCAGATGGAAAAAAAATCCAGAACTAAAAATTTGTTCATATCTATCATCTGCGTTGTGTAGATGGGGGAAACTAGAGAGTTTGGATACCTGTGATTCCTCTGGTACAGTTGCTTGGAAACAGGTTCAGGTGAGGCAGTATTTATTTTTTTCCAAGTTAAAACGACTTACCAGCTGTTTCTCACAAGTCTGACAAGCAAACACATGTCATTTTACTCATGATATTCCAAATCTTACCAGAGATTACAACATTTCCATTTTTTTGCTTCACTCCTGTAAATGGTCCATTTTTTTTCAAAGGAACATCTTTAGTTTTTCTTTCTGAAATGTACTGCTGTTACATTACAGCTAATTATGACTTAATCTGGTCTACCACTCTGTGGCAACACTACACAATCCAGTATATTCACTTTAAACTAGTTTATGATAATGTGTCTAATATATATTTAACTTTTTCATGACTTTTTGAAAGGTTGATTTTTTTGCATAGAAAACTAGTTTGTATTGTTGCACTTTAAGATACTACTTATTAGATTTTAGCCTTTAATTCAGCATTTTCTTTTGGAGGTAAATCATAAAAAATAAAGAGCATGGGCACTTGCATATAAAATGAATTACTCTAAGACTTATACAGGTTCCTGGTTCCCATTTGTTGCCTGTCATGCTACTTCTTTATCTTTATATTTTACTACTACTATGAAATTCAGCAAATAACAAAAAAAAATATAGAGATAAATGCACATGTATAAATTGCCTTCTTTGATCATCTTTCACCTCTGCACAGCAAGTTCACCCATTATTTGATAATATTCATATCTGGAATGTTTATCACTGAGTGTGTGAACCAGCTGTGAGAAATGTCATCCAGTTAAGAGTTTTGGAAGACATAATAATTTCTATTTGTCTAAAGCAAGTCGGTACACAAGATGTAAGTGATTAATCCAACAGAAGAGAGAGACGTGTTGGAAATGACAGAGTCAAGCACAAGGGAGGGGGAGAGAGGGGGGAGAAAACAATGCTGTGCAGAGAAGGACTCAGCAACGCTTCAGGTCTCTCATTCAGGCTAATGCCATTAGTGTTACTGTGCAGATCATATGACACATACTTATTGCTTTTCTTCATTTGCCTTGACACACATGTACAGAAATTCCATCTTGTCACATATCTTGTTGAGCGAGTTTGATTAGACAAATATTTTCAAGTCTAACACATGCAGTGTGCAGGATTATGACTGGTGTTCATGAGTGTGCATGTCTGAAGGCTCATTAGATGCAGCCTGTCACCTCTTTCGCTTCATATTGTTCCTGCTTCTATGTGGATGCAGCCTCTGGGGTTGCCCTCTCATGACATCTCAGGGTGTGTAAGCCTGCAGACCATATGGGCATTGAGGAGCTTAGTCCCCCCCCCCCCCACCCACCCCTTGGACGGCCTAGTGTCTGAGGGGAATTCAGGGAATACATCTTGTCATCTATTCTTTTGCCTCAAACTTCCTGTCTGGACAATAAAAACAAAATTCTTAGTGGTTTCCATTTTGTTAAACCAACTTCACACTCTGATTTTATATGAACTAACAGCTAGAATTTCTGCAGGCAAATGTAACTCACTGCATTTTTCAGCAAACGAAAAGATCTTTGTGTAGTTTTCCATCATTTGGTTTGTGATTTGTGAGTCTCAGCTATCCCGAATGGGCAGATGGCTCTGTCTTGCTCACCACTGTCTATCTTCCTCTGCTTCCACTCCATCACATTTTCTGTGTGCAAATGTGTGTGTGCTAATATCTGTGTCCACGTGTGAGCTTGTATGTCTTTGCTTCTAAGTGTGAGTGTTTGTGTGTTGTTTTAGAAATATCCACTCTGTGGACCATATGGTACAACACTGCCTGCTGGGCAAAGATAAATCCTGCATGCAAAGGCTGCAAAGACACACACACACACACATCCACAGTCCACACAATTAGCCCTACCTCAGTATCATGTACTTGTGCATTGTAATTAGTCTGCACCTTCCCGTCTGTTGTTGTATAACAATGATCCCCAACAGGCCTGGGTTGTGTTCATCTGTCAGTCTCACTGCTCTCTTCACTGTTCTTACTCCCCTCCTCCTCCTCTTTGGCTGATTTGCTTTCTACCTACCTGCCTATACTTGTCTACATCTCATGCTTTCCATCTTTCTGCCAGGCAACTTGCCGCCAGCTCAGTTGAGTCATCAGGCCTTTTTTTAAGAGTCATAATAAGTCTTTTTAAAACTTCTTCAGAAAGCTGTGCCTCCGTCTTCCTCCCTTGTTTGTGTTGCTCCCTAAATCTCTGACTATAAATATAATCCTTTATTCTTGGATTTTCTGAGATTTGGTCATCATTAGCTTACATTGTTCTCAACAAGTGGACTGCTAAGTGCTGTTGATAAGAGTTGCAGTCAGGATATCCCACAAGAGAGCTAGAGGAGGTAAATTAGAAGAGAGGTCTGATCTCTGCTTAGACTGTTGCCCCCCTTCACCTGATCCTGTATAAGCAGGAGTAAATGGATGGTTGCTGCAACCTAACCAAGTGGTTTATATAAAGATTTTGTCCCAGAACAAAAATTAATCTACATGGCAGTTTCACAATCTCCTGTACAACTATTACACATCCACCCACTGCATCACATGATGTTGACTGTAATTGTGCAAGGTTTCAAAAGGCTTTTCTTTTTATGAACATTACCAAGTAGTTTTGCTGCCTGGATCAAATAAAACATGTTACTGTGAGTAAAATAATAAAATTTACATTGGAGTCCAAACTCCTGGAATTTTTCACTGGTTCAAAATGAAAGCTTGTTGGGTTAATTGGCGATTAAATGTTCTTAGACGCATGTCTAATAATGGTGGCCTGTGGTCTGGTGGCCTGTCTAACATCACCTAGGAAGCAATGCATCCCTTCAATATCCCTGAACTAGATGGCTGAGGGAATGGATCAATTGAAATATCTAAAAAAAAAATTAAAAATATATATATATATATAAAAAAACACCTGGCATGAAAAACTCCAACTTGAAGTGACACTGATCCTCCAACATCATAGTTGTAAGCAGGATCCTGTCTCTGTAACTGTCTGCCCGCCTTTGTGTCATACCTGTGTAGACTTGCAAAGAGCTAGACAGAGCAACAGAACATAAAAGGGGAAGGTCACTTAAATCAAAATAGTCCAAAGCTCCCACGCTTCTCCAGTCAGGCTTTCTCTCTCAGATTAGACAGATCGCTTAAACCCATTTACACGAGTGTCTCTGAGCACCAGGGTAAACAATGAAACATGCCACTTCCTTTAGAAACATTGGGGAGACTGACTGTAAACCCCCTGTGGCACAAATCCTCCACCCCCACTGAATCTTGTGCCACAAATGTCTGCTAACTGTCGAACATGGTAACATGGATGAGGGCACAGCTGGGAGAGAAAAAAATTGAAAGAGACATGCAAAGAGTGGGGTGGTGCAAAAGACAGGGCATTTTTTAAACTGGTTAGCTGGGGAGTTTTTTTTTCTGACAGACAGAGGCACAGACACACTAAGGTGTGTGTATTTGTTGTGGGGGTGGGGGGTGGGGTTAAAGATACGGACAGGAAAAAAAGCAGCAGCATTTGATTTGAAACAGAATTTTAGAGAGAGCCTACTAGCTTAGTCACCATGACAACAACACACGTAAACCACAATTTAATTGGTGCTGTCTACAGCAATCTGTTGTATCTCAGTGCACTTCCTACATGAACAGTATATCATTACACTGGAATTTGTTTGTATCAAGAACTGGCATAAACCTGCTTATGATGTGGTATATCACTGTATCTGGCTTATCATGTAATAGTATTACATCAATTTTCTGTTAGTGCTACACAATCTTAGGCTTAAATCAAAGCGATAAATAACCAATGTAAATGAGCTGCATTTGTTGTATACTAGATTAAATATATCAGATGTAATATAAGAATGGGTTTTTATAAAGTTTAACGATCATGAGGTGAAATGGGACATATTTCAACTATAGGCTTTTTGGAAAGTCAACTAATGCAGATTACAAGCACAGTTGCAACAACTAGATATGGTTGTAGTGGGTTGTGATCTTATGTGTAGCAATTCATGTCTAATAATGGTGTAACAAAATATTATTCAACACTGAATACTACACAGGACTAATCATATTAAATACTTACAAAGTAAAACAGTAGCAAATCAGGTGATCAATAAAAAAAATGTCATGGAAAACAGGTAAACAGGTAAAATTTGGTGTAATTGTTTTGATCTACTAAAATAGAAAGAATAAATGTGTTGTATCTTGGCTGTAAAGATTAATCCACACCAACAAGGGTAAAAATAGTTTTAAATTCTTGCCAGTACTATTGCTAATCCCTTTAGCTCTCTCTCAATTCATGCATTGTAAAATATTAAAGGTAAAAGCCAACAAATGAAAACATTTAAATATTTCACAGTTTTAGACTACCTGTCTCTGTACTAATCTCTGTGTTGTCTTTTGATTAAATTGCGATCCATGTATCCATGTTTGAGTTTTGGCCATTGTTTGAGTAATAAAATGTTATTTTTAAGTATTTTCTGAAGCAGTATTACCTTTTAAAACAGTATTAGTTTATCATTATTGTTAATGTAGCTGGAAGAGTGAAACCATTTTTTATGCAATTGTGGTATGGTAAGGTACACAGGAAACCTACACTGAATACCACAACCAAAAGAAAGAGATGCCACGGGTCAATATGTTCTAGTAAAAGAAAACAAGGTTTATTTAACACATTAAAATAATTATACAAGCCCATGCTGAGTCTGATGAAAGGTATTCCCCTGCAGCAGGGTAGAAACAAAATAGAGATACAAGTAAAACAGGGCTGGGACTCTTTGCAGCAATTGTCGTCTTTCTAAAACTAATACAAAATAAGGGGGAGGGTGGGGGAAAACTCACATGGATCACCCGTGTGTCACTCACTCAAACACTCTCACAGCAGGAAGGGGAGAAAAATGTGACCTCACCACCACCAGTTAGGATGGCTGTCTGGAGCCCACAGCACCTGACATGAAAAAAGAAAGTTATAATGGCTGCAGGGCAACAAATAAAACGAACCAAACTATACCCGCACAAAACAAGGACATGCAGAATAAAGACAAAAACAATCATGCAGAAAAAAACAAACCAAACAAATTTTAAAAGAATGTCCAAGCGTCCCCTTGACTGGTACAGCCTAGTCCATCTGATTTGCTCTTACACCCACAAGAGCAAAAGCGATCATCAGGAGAAGGGAAATGGAGCCAAAACAGCAGTGTAAAGGCAGTAGCAGTCAAGAGGCCAGGCCTCTGGTCTCAGGTGCTGCACTCTACAATGTAAGGTGGAAATTTCACACCTGCAGAAAGTATGGAATAACGTTAATCAAAAGCTAGACAAGTAGCCAGATGAAAGTAGCCCAAAACCCTCACCTGAACGAACAACACAGCCTACGCAGCCTCCACCCCATTGACACTACACCATGCAGCCACCGCAAACAGTGGTACAATAAACCCAGCAGGCCAAGCACTCCTGCTTTTAAAATACAACCAGCTGCCCTGTCCAAAGGAATGCACATATCAACTATGCCCACAAAACATACATAACTGCTAGAGGAATGTCGCCTGAACGCCTGCTTTTAAAGGCCCCTACCCCACCCATCAATCAGGGCAACTGTTGAATCTGGTACAGTGCGATGCAGTGGTCAGGGGGGGGGACCAGCTACACACAGAGGCTGCTTCTTCTTTAGAAGTGTTTTGTCTGTCTATTAGCTGTGTGTTAGCTTGCTCACCTCTGCTGTTTTGAGTCAATGGCAGGGTTGTTTCATCTCCACATTGTCCATTTACTTCCGCATTGACTTCAAGGCGGCAGTTTCCAGTCCTTTAATCATTTTGTACAAGTCTTGGTATTCATCATTGGAGATTGAGGGCATCTTGGTGCTAGTTAGCTTAGCATTAGCACCTTTCCACTCCAGTCAGCTTTAGTTAGCTGCTAAGTGCAGGCTTCAGGCTTCAGGCTTCAGCTATGTGTAGTCCACGCAGACGGAGCGATGTAGATAAGAGAAAAAAGCTGAAAAAGTGTCCCACTTTCTCTTAGAAATGCTTTAGTCCCAGTGATTTGCAGTTATTCTAAGGTTTTGAGTAAAAAACAGAAAAAATATCAGCTAAAAATCGATAAAAAACAATTAAAAATCAAAGTTAAAAGCAAGAGGAAGCAGCAAGCGTGTGTAAGCAGGAAGCTGCAGAAGATAAGCATGATGAAAACATTTGTATGGTGCTCAACACGTGTGTGTTTAGTTTGCAATCAGGCGGAACATGTCTCTCATATTGTGCTCATTGACTGAGATGAGACCAGAGACTGCCACTGTGCACATGGTTGTTTTAGCATTAAGACTTCTAGTAAAGCAGATTTTATCTGGAAACTGTGAAAGACTTTGATTTGAAGACTCAATAAATGTCTCATTAGATGAATGTGGGAGTAAGATAATGGAGGAACTGAAGCACTAAAAAAGATGAGACTTATGGGGGATCCAGATCAGTCCAGATCAGTCCTGGTCTGGACTGATCTCTTCTGGATGGATATGTCTGATGTTTGTCCAGGTCTCTATTAGAGCCTCTGCACCCATTGGTGTTTTCAGGTCCAAATACAGATGAGGAAAATGTTAAAATGTGTGATAAGACAGCACGATGTTCATCATGACTCGTTACTTCCTTTTCAGCAACAACTGTTAGAATTTCCATTTGTTGGGCGTCGGTGACACGAAACAACTATGGTAAAATGTCAAAATTAGTGGAAATTTGATTAAATCAAGATAAGCAGTGCTGAAAATAACAATAATAATAATAAAGAATAGAGTTTGTGTGAACGATTCTAAATGAAACATTTAATGGAGTCAAAATAAGTCTGTAATATGTGCGAAACACTCAGTTATGTGTCCTTGTATGAATTATGTCTCATGCATGTATCACAGTTCTGTCCTCAGTGAATCTTTCTGTCCGGGGGAGGGAGGTGGGGGTATTCAGCGGTTTCAGTGTGAAATGTGCAGGCGGATTAATTTGGTCCTGATTATAGGATCATCCTTCAATCAGAAACCCCGCTGAAGTGTCTCTTTGTGAGACATTTAACTCCTACCGGAGCTGATGACCTTCCTGTGGTGCAGGGGGACTAAAATTACTTCAGGGGGCCGACACAAAGAAATGAGAGATTTGCTGGTGCTAACTGATTTTCAAGCCAAAATTCTGAGGATTCTTCTTTTCTCCTTTTTTATTTTGACACAGCCCAGTTTTAGTGATATTAAATATATTTCTGAGACTTTTTGTTAGTATTTTCAGTTTATTTTATGCTCGGGTGGAGCTACACATATTCCAATTCTGTAGTGTGAATTTGTCCTCTGTGGACATGAATACGTCCCTACTGAAGTAGCTCCTTGTTATCTAAAGAGGACATTTTGCGTTTTTAAATGATACCACACTGGGAAGGGTTGGTTTTTGGGAATGCAATATTCTGGAAAACTGCATCCTTTCCCACCAGAAAATTCAGTAAAACCAATCCTACCTGAGAAAACTCTCATCTATAAATTATTTTAAATTAATTCATAAAAATATTAAACTGTTATTTTGAATTGATACCAATGATTACAATATTTCACAAAATATTTTTGTGTTTTAGAAATGTTGTATTTCTGAATTAATTTCCTCTGTTGTCATTTGCTTTTACAACCACCTGCACAGAAAGTGTCTATCTCAGCCAAATACCTAGAACGTAATTGTGTTCCGCTTGAGGCTAAACAGAGTAACACTAGTGACGCTGGTCGCCAAACACTTAGCAACAAATTAAAACATTAGCGATACTGACATCTATAGAAAGTCTTACATTAAAGTTAGCTTAAAATAAAACAATATATTGACTCATCGTGCAATAACAAAATGTTGTTAAAGTTTGGTTTGTACAGACAGAAATGTGAAATTATTTCCTTTGGAATATCTTTAATCTAATTCAGTGAGATGTCCATGTGATTTGCTTGCCTGGTGAGGCAACAGTAGGTATCAGGGGGCGGGGTTTAGTGAAGGATCAATTATACATGAAGAAACATTGTTTGTAAACTGTTGAACTGTTTCCTCACATAGTTGTTCAGATGGTTGGGAACCTTGCCTTATCCTTGCTTATGAAAAACAGCCTTTCAGAAATGCTTCATATATACCCAATCATGGCACCCACTTATTTCCAATTATTGTTTAAAACAGGTATTTGTCTTTTTTTCTGTCACCCAGTCTTTTTAGTTGTTACTGTCCCTCCTTTACTGAAATGTGTTGCTCAAAATGAGTGAATCTTTGCAAAACAATGAAGGTTTGTCAGTTTAAACATTAAACATGTTGTTTTTGTAATGCATTTGACTTAAATACATGTTAAAAAAGCATTTGCAAATCATTGTGTTCTGTATTAATTTAGGTTTTACACATATGGAATTAAGTGGAGCTGAGGTTGTACCAAAATATGTTTATTGTATAAAAAAAACAATATTTTCCAGATTTTGTTTTCTAATAGTGAATTTAAACCACGATGCAGTTTGAAGGAAAAAAAAACCTTTTTGCTTCCATCTCTGAATTCATCCAAGCATAGGTGTGTGTTCATTCATCTGTCTTCGCCTGCTGTATTTCAGAAGGAGGTGCACCAGCTGTTAACCACCCATGAATACAGATGAGCAGCTTGTTGTGATGTGGTTGGGGGTTCGTGATGAGGCTCAGCAGAGAACTAACTCACCACATAATGAGTGATCCTTATCTGCACAGTGAGATCCACACAAGTCTAAGTGAAAGGCCAAAACACACAGTGATGCGCACTCTTTCCCTTCTCTGCCTCCCACCTCCCAGAGTCGCTTTGAATCTGTCCGTCAAGGTCCTTCTTAAATCATCAAACCGCCTCCTAGAGAGGTTTCTCCTGTTTATAAGGAAATGTGAGGTTCAAGGGCCATTTGACACTGTATGCAGGCAAAGAAAGGAGAATAATGCACATATTGAGCTTCACTTGATGTGCCTTTTAATTTGTAATCCCATTAATTAGCATGTATCTGCACCGCTTTGCTTCTTAATGACACAGTTATGGCTACATGAGTAACTTGTGATGACAGCTGAATCAAATCAATTAGCTTGCATGCAGTCAACAAGAGCTTTACACTTAGCAAACAGAGCCAATGGAGGGGAAGGACCTCATGTTGCAGAAGAAAAAATGTAGATGGGGATAAAAAGAAAATGATTCATTATTTAACAGAATTTTTGATTCGAATAAGCCAGAAAATTCAGATTTTCTGCCTCATCAGATGAACTCACCTCACATGTAATGTGGTAAATTCAGTCCCAGTCCAACTCATGTTGAGATTTAAATGAAAACTTTTGTACCTTGAGGGTTTAAACTCATCCACTTTCTAAACTGATAAAAACATCTAAAATTTCCAGGAACTGCAAGATGTAAACTAAAAGTTTCTCTGGGAGAGAATTTCCTTCGGCGCTGTGTATCTGTGATTCTAGGTCAGCGGTGAATATAACGGCAACTATTCAGTCAGACTCTGTTACTTTTAGTGGTGAGTTCTGAAACCTCCACAACTGTGCAAATTTAGTTTCACACTGGCACTGAGGATCTTTCCCATCACCCTGACCTGGTGGGGTGAGACCCATCGCTGAAGCTCTCTCCAGCGTGGAAGCAGTCGTGCTGAGATCCGCGTCTTCTTGTGCTACCGTAAAAGCAAACTGTAAATGTAGCTTAACCCGAGTGCTGCGCTCCTCCAGTCGTAGCTCTTGTCATACAGGATCTAATCTCAGTAAATTGCAGTGAAATTAAGCGAATGTGACCCACCAAGTCCTCGTAGATAACTTGTGGTCTGAATGGAGAAGCATGGCCTGAGGACCAGGAGACAGATGAAAAAGTTTCTTTTCATGCTTCTTATCTACGCTGACCCAGTTAGAAAACTTCTCTTTGCTCACCTGTGGAAAGATTCTACTTACACATCTTTTTACAATCTGGATGCTTTTCCAATTAATAAACACTATGAAGAGTTTTATGTCCATTTAGCTGTATGTTGTCCTGTTTTGGGGTTATTTTTATACAGAACATAGCTGTGAGATCTTTACAGACCTTCTGAATGTTTCATCCAAAAAAAAATACAAATATGTGATGTAAATATAAACATTCACATCGGTGACAAAATGAGAAAATCTGAGGCAGATTTCTGTTCATGTTCACATCTGACACACAATGAACCAATCAGAGACGGCGTGTTGACAGCGTGATGTGAGGAGCTATCCGACCCGCTAGAGACTTTATTTCTGAAATATTTCTGAAAAAGAATCTTCTATTTTTTTTTTTCAACATGCAGCGTTGCTACTCATCACCCCCCCCCCCCACCCCCACCCCCCCACCCAGAGGAGGTTCGATCCTCACAGAGCATCCAGCTGCAGGCTCTATGACCAGACGCGTAACGCTGCTGTACAATCACGTCCTGCTAACGTCAGAATAACGAATAAAATTCAACGTGCAGTAACATTTTGTAGACTCCAAATTAAAAACCAAACTACGCTTAATACTTAGATAAAAGAAAATATTTCTTTTATAAGGTATTCATATTCGAAGCATATTTATGGTGTCATATTATTTTGGTCCTTTCAAACATTATAATTATATCAAGCAGTTGGATTATGGAAATTAGCTGCTTTTAGGACACCAATAGCTTCTCATCTTACTGGGAAGTTGGCTGTGCTAGCGTTGCTGCCGCTCGTTCAGACTTTGCATCACAATCAGTATAATTTCACACATTTTGTGTATTTATGTATTTTGTAAGTTTAAATGTATCTTTGTTGCCTTTTTTCCCCGTCATCGTTGCAAATGGTAGTTAATTCTCATTTGACTTTTCTAGTTAAATATCATGTTCTGGCTTCATCGAGCTAGCAGCTAGCTGTTGTCCCACAGACGTCCTAAAGTCTGTCTGAAAGTGGATGAACCTGGTGCTGCTTTCCTGTTTTCCTCGGCGGCATCAGCACGATATCGTCCTCGCTTGATGTGGAATCAATCTTTCTTTTTTCCATGTTGATAGTTTGTTTGAGAATCACCTGAATTTCTTTTCATTTCCACATCGTAGCTGATGTGCAGAGACAAAGCATGTATTTCCCCTGCTGAATATTCTCAATTTAAAAGCTTATTTGCATCCTTCCAGGTGTGTAAAAGCCTTTAAACAGATTTTTGCTTCTCATGAAGCTTTAAAACAAGTAAAATAAACACAAAAGCATAAATTAACTTTGTATTTCACACAATCCTTTTATTGCATTCCACACTTTGCATGACTTCACATGGTGGGAACGATGGAAACAAAGAGAGTATGTGTGAATAAAACTATCCTGTTTCTTTGCACGGCTAATGTTTAATGAGACACAAACTGAATAATGTTGCTTTGTTTCTGTTTCCAAATCATTTTTTACTAATAACTGAGCAGCTTTTGCTGACTCTCAGCTGTAATTAATAAAACCGTTTATATGTTGAAAGAAATGTGTAATGACTGTTTTTTGGCCTGCAATAAATGCAAATAAGCAATTTTGGATCAGCCTTTTCAGATGCAGTCCCCTGAAACACAACCCATACATCAAGTCTTCATTAGCTACATGATTATTAAGGCTGAATATCTGTAAGGTTGTAATATTGGTTAGAAGGTTTGTATTCGGTTGCAAAATTTCCCCTGAGTGTTTTAAGAGGAAGTGGGATATCTCACAGGGAATAAAATAAGTATTTAGTGTTATTGCATTGTGGGGAAAATCATTTTCTTACACTTTGCCAATAACACAGTGAAGTTTCAGGTAAGCAGCTCCTCACAAAGTTGTTTGCTTTTTCTAAGCAGAACATGATGCACCCTGTTGATCCCACTTTTACTTCCCCCTTTTAAATCGCTATGGTTTAGATTGAGATGAGCATATTTAGGACAAACAGGCTTAACGGACAGTCGTGCTTATCTTGCTCAGTGTACAACTCAACGTCTTGGTTTGGAACCTTTTGAATGACTTCCCAACGCTCAATTCTTTTCCCACAAACCAAAAACACAGTTGATAATTGGTCTGTTAAAACCAGTAAGAACTATGAACATATTGGCACAAACTTGGAAACGTCCTCATCTTTCTGACCTAAAGTTTTACCCTGAAACCATCAGGAAGGAAATCTAATATTCACCAATATCTTCTTAGATTTTATTTTAATTTGGACTTGAGCATTACTTTTTATAAAAACCTTCTGAATCGTTAATTTGTCCGTATGTGGCAGATTGTTCATATTTTTCCTGTTAATTGGGTGAATCTGTTGCACGCGGACCAGCTGACCCTGCTTTGCATGCAAGCAAAGTTCAGTCCTGCACATATAGATAAAAACATTATCTTGCAACTTTCCTCAGATCTGAAATGCTTTCACAGAGAGGAAATGTCACCTGTTCACAGTGACTTTTGGTTCTGATTGGTGACCAGATTTAAAGTGAAATAATTTAATTACTGTAAGACAGTTTTAAAAAATGCTTTTTTTGATGGAAAACTTAATTTAGAGAATTTAATTTAGAGAATAAAGTTTCCAGAGATGTTTTCTGCCTAAGAATAAAAGACTGGGAGAGGGTTAAGACATTGTTGGATGAAAAACATATCTGGATCCTGCAAACTGGTAGAAGGTATAAATAATTAATTTAAATCTTTATAAATCCAAATTTACTCAGCATTTTTTGCCTGAATGTTACAGCTGATGTTGTTGCTAGGCAGATTAAAAAGTTTAAGAAACATTTTCTGCATAGTAATTTTTTTTATTGAACTTTTATTTTACTTTAATTTTACCAGAGTGTTCAATATGAAAAGCATGTTTCGCGTTTTTATTCACTAACATTTAATCAGCTGTGGAGAAAACAAGGTGTTTGTGATCGTTGATCGGAGGCAGGAATGTTGTCCTTACTTTTTCTTCTTTTATTAAACTGAACCAGGAATGTAATTGCAGGGAAAATTTTCTTTCTGCATCGTCACTGTGTGAAATTTAGTTTGCTGAAAATAAGAGCACAGAGTAATCACACATTTCTAAGCATGATATTGTCAATTTGGTGTTTTATGAATGCATGAAAAAGACATTGTTACACAGAGGAACGCTGAGAAGCTGCTGGTATCCTCGGTGGTATCCTGCTGCTTTTCAAATAAACACCCTCCTAGCTGCTCCTTGACTCATGCCTTTATGCACACATGCACATGTGCACACATGCGCACGTAGCGGTGTGTGTTTGTCTCCTGGGTTCTGCAGCACAAGTACCTCCTCCATCCTGATCCGTTCAGAAAGAATCTGCATCTGGATGGAGAAGTTTCAGAGATGCATAGATGAAATGATCACACATACACACACACACACACACCATGTATCCATAAAGCATCCTTTAAAGGATAATTGCTGATGTAATACTTTGACATCATTAAGCAGCTTGAGTGATATAATTGCTGCTTTCTTCTATAAAACAGTGCACGTGGAACAGCAGCCAGGAATGAAAGAGATGTCCAGGAACCTAAATGTAATTGTGATAAAATGTCAGCTTAGAGGTCTTTTAGTTATAAATCCTCGCAGTATTTTAATCTTAGTTGGATGGACCTTCTTTTAAAAACTTTTTGTTTTAGTTAAAATGTTTCATAAATGTAAACAATAAATTTGTTTTTTTTTTTTTTTTAAGAATATTATATGAATAAGATTTAATATGATTTAATTAACAATCAATAACAGCAAAAGTCTTGATATTCATGTAAACATGTTCAGACAGGTTTAATATTCATTAAAGCTCATTTCTCTGCTTGTTGCTCATCTTAAAATGTGTTAACTTTTTACATGAATGGCTTTTGTCGGGAATGTTGAAGGGTTTGTGTCGTGACTGGAATAATTTTTCTCTTCATGGTTTATAAAGTTTATGATGAATTTATAATTTTGTCTTTTCAATCTGGTGTCACAATAACATCAGAAATGATAATTGTATTTATGTTCATTTCTTTAATATTTGCTGGATCATTAAACTTTGAGGATATTTTTTCTTCTTGCTTGTCTTTGTCTAAACAAATCAAACCTGTAAAAACTAAACAATATCTGAAAATGTAATGAATAAGTGGAAGATGAGAAAGTTTATTTATGTTCTTATTTATCTTTTTTTCTGGAATTTATTTTTCATTCCTGGTTTCCTATTGTTTCGTCGCACATCTGCATCTAAATGTAAACAAACCACCAGATGTTTTCACTCGCTCCCGGCCGAGCCGTCCCTGCCCACCTCCGTGTCCTGTCCTTCTGTCAACTCGATCGCTCAACGTTTCACTTCAGCAAGTCAAATCCAAACACACAAGTTCTTCTCTGACCTGATGTGTTGATATCAGTTCAGCTGTAACTTTTTCATCCAGGCCGCTGGGTAATGCAGACTTCAGGAGTGTTGCATGTTACTATGCTGCTGAATATTTCTCAGGTCAGAAAGTTAACATTCAGGTGAAACAAAGTGGTGCTGAAGAAGTAAAGTTAAGCAGATTAAAAGAGAACATTGGAAGCTGCATGGTGGAGCCATGTAAATACCCACAGGGTGGATTTAGTAACCGTTGCAGCTCCGTGTGCAGAGTTCTGCTATGCATCAACGTCATTGTTGCGAAATTTCTGCGGCTCTGTAGGGACGTTGCGGCTTCTGCATCTGTTCTGGCCAATGACGAGAATGAAAGAAAGACTCTGGGAGTTGCTGGAAGTTTTAACTGTTTGTCTTTCCGACGTCAGGAGAATTCATCAACAAAAGAGAAACCGAAGGACCCGGATGAGTGTGTGTGAGTCTGTGTGTGCATATGCTGACTTTGTGTAGCTGCATGTGTGTTTTTAATGACGGTGTAAATGTGGATGTGCTTCATTGAACAGACGCACAGGGGAATAGTCTCTAAAAGAAAGCCCAGCAGACATGAACTCTAAAGAATTGAGTGCATTTGAGTGCCTTGAATGTGTTTTATGTGGCAGAGTATGTGTGAAAAAGTGTGTGTTTGTGTATGTGTGTGTCTGCAGCAGCTCATTTGTTCTTTGGGCCCAGTTGTATGTATTCTCACCTGATAGCTTCCTCCTCAGACAAACAAGCTGCTTCAGTTCCCTTTGTGTACTCTAACTTTGTCAGCATGTTAATATATGTGTGTGTGTGTGTGTGTGTATGTGTGCATTTGCCCAGTTAATTGAAAAGTGCTTCTGCTGTAAACAAGCCGAGAGGAGCATGAACAGTTTCCTTGTGGAGCGGAGCTTTATACGAAGGGGAATTGTTAGTGTGTGTGCATTGAAGACCTGCCAAACTCAGAGCTACTAGAATAGAAGATTCAGGAAACGTGAATATCAATAAGCAACGTGTCCTGACGTGTGTTCCCATACAGGAGATGATGATTCTGTGGACTGGGTGACATGCACATAGATACCAAAACCTACATTTCCTAAATGAACCTGAACTGGGCCGAATTCAGGAAAGTGTTTAAGGTTTCACCACTCGATCTGTGAAACTGTTGAATCCATACACAGTGCAGAAGACGGACTTCACAGTGAAACCAAGAAACGAACTGAAAGGCCGAATAAAAGCATGAAGCTACTTATGAATCTTCTTTTAGATGTGCTTTATAACAGTTGAAGTTGGATGAAGCCGGCTGCTGCAGATTGCACAGCATCCTGAAGGACAGAGGAATTAGTGAACCAACATCCTTTATTCTTAAAGTTCATTTATGAAGCACGTTTGTTGCAACTCGTGTTGCCCAAAGTGCAGAACAGTAAAAACACAAAACAGCAGAATTATTAAAAACCAGTGACATCAGACCAGAATAAAAGATTAAAAGCATTAAAATAGATCCAATAAAATCTAGAAATGAATCTGTCGGAGGTGACGGCTAGTGGTTTATCCCCCAAACTCCCTCAGTCCTGGAATACATATACAAATATAAAACCATTCAGGTATAGTGTCATCGTGTGACACAATTCCAGGTTATGACCTTTCATTTGCAATTGATTTGAGGTGAATGGGATAAACAGTTTCAGAGAAATAGCCAACACAGTTTTCAGGTGTGAGCGCCCCCTGGTGGCCAACCTGAATACGATAAATAGCTCAAACTGGAACCAGTTCATCCTCTATGATATCTATGCATATGCACAACGTGACCGATCACCAGTTCTCACACTAAACTCTAAACTTTAGATTCCAAAAATGTTTGGAAGCCTGTAAAGAGGCAGCAAGTATAAACAGTCTTGTCATTCAAACAAACAATTTCAGTTTGTTCCCAAATGAAACGGAAGTATCAGATATGAGTAAGAGTCGGGTCTGCGTTGCTTAATAAGCCCAGAACAAAGCAAGAACATGTGCATCAATCTGTTCAGTAAACTAAAACCCAAATGTGTTTTTTATAGTTACAGCTCCCTAAAGCCTTATCTACAGCAACTCTAACTTTAACTCTAACCTCATCATGGATGGAGATGGAGACACATAAGGTGATCTTATTTTGAAGTCATAGTACTGGCATAACAAATGAGGTAAGCCACTGAGCTACCGGGTTTATCAGGATCATGTCTGCTCTACAGATAACTTGATAAATACATTAATGGAATGAATGTTTTTATGGTTCACATAGACAACCTCATTCTCACATGGAGCCCTTATGGCAACTGAGTGCAGTCAATCGCACAGACTACGTTTGTGAAGCCGGACATTGCTGCAAATTGCCTTTTGATGTTGGTCTGTTCTCCCACATTGTCAGGAAACTTGATGTCTCGACCTGTCATTTTAATGATACCATCCCAAACAGCCGATAACTGGTGAGTCCGGCTTGTCAGTCAGTCATCATCATTGGCCAGGAAATCCTCATGATCCCCGAAAACTCTTCTCATCTTCGTCCTACCATAGTCTTCAGGAAATTTGCAAGCACATCCATTTTAACACATTATGATCATGTGACATTACGCTTATGGCAATATTTCTGTACCTACTCAGTGGATTTGTGTACCTACTTAGAGGTACACAAATATCGGACACCATCTGATAGTTAATATACCAATAAGTGCAGTGACGTTTTTAGTATGAGCATAGTGTACTCAGATGTTATTTACGTATTTATGGAAGACGTAATTCAGTTTTTGGGCATGTATATAATAATTCATATTTCCACATTTTGATTATTATAATACAAAGTCTAGAGTGAATGATAACAAATGTGCTTAATGGCTTAAATTTATAATCTTATCAGCTGTGAAGCCGATTTTCTGTCCAAAATGTTACTACGCCAGGTCTAAAGTTGGCGCAGTGGAACACACTCTTCTACATCAAATTTATTTTTATAAATCTCAAAGTTTACGTAGTAACATTCTTACACACATTTCAGGCTCATTTTCTGCATAAGCCAGCTATATAATTGAGGCCCCAGATCTTTATCTACATCCCATATATGCTCACATATGCTCACATATGCCCACATATGCTCATGTGATGTATGGAAATGGTTTCAAGGCAGCTGTGCTGACGGGACTGTCCTCCTTCACAGCAAAGCTCTCAGCCAGAGGCGCTGCGTGTAGTCGGCATGAAATCACACATGTGTCTGTTGACGAGAGCACAGCAGCAGCCACATGCACACTTCCTGGAGGAGATCATGTGCTAAAGTTTTCAGGTAGGGTAGGGGGGAGTCTCCACTGTGCCGTGTCGGAGCGGTGAAGTCAGCCGTTTGCTCTGCTTAAGCTGCACTCTTCTTTTTTAAAGCAATAAAACTATAAAAGTCCATGGATGAAAAATAAAACTACTTACTTTAAGGTAAAATTATCTCTAATAGAAGGTTTAAAGCTCATAAAAGTCCATTTTGCATAATATGGGACCTTTAAATAATCAGTAAAACCGAATTTGCCGAGTTTTGAATTATAAAACAATGTCTGAAAATATTTAGAAGATAGTTGGATGATAGCAGTTCTCACTTGTTCAGACTGGTGAAGATTTTAATATGAAGGTTTAAATAAACTGAATTATTATGTATTCATTAATCTTCCTATTTTTCAGTTGAATCTAAAACGGTGAAATGATGATGGCTACGACACGATGCCTATTTTAAAGGTATTTTCCAAATACAGAATATCGATATTGCATCCGTATTGCTGGTACTGGCGGGAATTTCCCTTGGAATAGAATTGGACAAAAAACCAGTAGCACAGCACATCTGTACTGGTCATTCATCTGCTTTGAGCAAATCTAGCAATTTATGCTGTCAAAAAACAAAAATTAATGTAACTTAATATCAACTTCATCTTTCCCTCCAATAAGCTCCAGCAGCAACAATCTGCCTCCCACAATATGATGGTGTTCTCATGTTTTTCTGCTTTGTTGCGTTTTATTCCACATCTGCTGCGTATCAGGTGCACATTTATTCAGCAGCTGGATGATTGTGTGTGATGGTCGCATCCCGAACAATCTTCTAACTGCTACCACTCAGTTCATTATTCGCTAAACTAAATGATGCAACGCGGGACACATTGTCAGCTTCACTGATAACAGACGAATTGGAGAAGCTTTACTGTGGGGAAAATGACTGTAAAGAAGTCAAATAAATGTTAGTCCTCTATTTATTTAGGAGAAGGCCAAAGTTTACTTTTAAAAATATTTTTATTAAAGTGTCACAGCAGAATATCTATTAAAATAAAGGTCACACTTCAAATGAAAAATAGAGAAAAAATTAGCATAAGTTTGGGTTGAAGGGTGTTCAGCACTAAGTTCAAATGATAATTAACATGTTAATGAGCTGTCTTCAAGATTAATACAGCAACACACACTCCAGACCAATTCTGTGTGTGTGTGTGTGTGTGTGTGTGTGTGTGTGTGTGTGTGTGTGTGTGTGTGTGTGTGTGTGTGTGTGTGTGTTTCTAGAAGGTGAAGACAAAGCACAGGTTTGGAGTGGGAATGCAAGTGAATATGTTTAATTTGTGTGTGTTTGTCTACATGCAGACTTTAAAGCAATCCTGGGGGAATAAATTCAATTAGCTTTATGTTTTTTTTAAACAGTACATGTTCCTAAAGCGCTCGTGTCTTTCTGAGAACAAACTCATTACACTTTTCCCTCATAACTGTGTCCCAGAGGAAACCAATAACGGCTTGCTTTGTGGAATATGATGAAGATTCAAAGCAGATTATTGATCATGCCTTTTGGGACTTTTCCTAAATTCAAAGTGCAACTCGGCACAAGCTGGAAAACAAGATGTCAGACCCGCAACAATGTGTGTAGAATCATCATATGAACAATGTTGTAAATGGCGAAATTCATTATCTCCAGCCGTGTTTAGCATGAAGCTACACAGGCGGCTACAAAAAAATCTTCTGCTCATATTTATTTTTTCATTTGATATGAAATCTTATTTTGTTTGAACATTTTGTTGCACTTTAAGTGGAGCCACATCAGGAAGGGCAGTGTTTGTGCATTACACACATGGAAAAAGCAAAACATTTTTCACCCATGAAGGGCCCATATCCCTGCCCGCTGGTCCACGTGGGGCCCATCTGGGTTATATTTGGGTGTGCCGAGTGTATGTATGCGTATGCGTGTGCCGAGTGGGCATGGGCTTGAAATGGGCAGGTGAAATAGGAAGGTGGGCTCCCATGTGCGCTGGCTAAACTTGTCCTAATTTGATCCCCAGATGAAACCCGAATTGACAAACCCAGGTAAGACCATCTTTGAAACATGTCCATTCTGGACATACTGACTGGGAAAGGTGACCAGTGAAAACAGTCATGGTGGTCACGTCTCTCAAGAGTTTGCAAATAAAAATGTAGGAATGCTCCTTGTAGAGCCGTGGTGTAAAGGAATATTTGCTGCACACGACACCCTGAAGCACCACCTGATGATTGGGGCAGGTACTCAGAGAAATAAATTGGTTGTGATTCTGTGAAAGAAACGGCACGTACAAAAATGTAGCCATGTTACAGGTTTCATGTTAGATGTTACAAAACCGAAACCAGTTGCAAGTAACTAACAAGATGGTGCCTGTTACTGGAACAAACTTCCTGAACTGCTGCTACACTGGCTTTTCTTTTCTCACTTGTCTTGCATGTATGCTTGTGGGAGGCAGGGTGAAGCTGAGCCCAGTTTGCTTTCAAGCTGTAATTGTTGCTTTTCTGTGCTTGTTTTTATTCATCTGAATGTTTACTTAGAGCAGACGCTGCAAATAAGATGAATATGACTGAAAACCTCAAGCTGAAGCATAAAACTGCACCACTATGGACATTTGTACCATATTTAGGCTTTATACTACATCTTTTCTCTTACAGACAGTTGCAGCTGTGAATCAGAAGTTTAATCAATTCTAAACCTTTTAAAAGTCCTAATTTTATTTCATGAATGATGCTATGCAAAAGGTAGCTTAGAATTGTGCTGAAGTCTGATTAATTTCCCCTGTAAGTCACTGTGTTGCAGCTGGATAACAGCATCAGTGCTGATCAGCATCTGTATACCCTGCCTCTCGCCCGTTGGCTGGGAATAAGCGGTAGTATATATATATA
>JBAMHX010000010.1:13547379-13576113 GCA_037177515.1 Pseudomugil tenellus | reverse complement strand
GATTGGCTGATTGGAAATTAAGTGTTAATGAGCAGTTGGGCAGGTGTACCTAATAAAGTGGCCGGTGAGTGTATATTAGATGAATAAAGAGAAGCTTTGACTTTCCAAAGCCAAAAAGTGAACACCAAACAATGTTATTACATCACTTTAAAAGTTTATTTTAAATCTATTTTTAAATATGCTTTGATATTGATAGCATTCAAATTTTCTGTGGTGGAGCCTCAGTCCAAACAGTTTATCTCACATAGTTTTCTTATGTTCCCTGCAAATGTCCATCATAATGTCCAGTGTTTCAACTATCCAGTAAACAGTCAAACAACTACAGGCTGTTTTTATTTCATACTGATCATCATGTAGAAAAACAAAAGGTTTCAGTTTCTTTAAAAAAAGTTTCATTTGCTACCAGTGTATGTATATATATATATTCCACCCAGTCATGTTTTATTTCCTGAGTTACTGTTATGGCTTGCTTCCTGTTTTACTTTGGTATATCCGGTGTTTGGTTTCTTGTGTTCTGTTTTGCTTTATTTAGTTCGGTTAATCAGTTCCACCTGGTTTTGGTTCGTTAGTTCATTGATTCCACCTGTTTCTAGTTTAGTTTGCTCAGTTTTTATACTTCCCGGTTACAGTTCATATTGTGGTTCATTAGTTATCAGTAGTTAGCTGTAGTTGACTGTATTTATAATTAGATTGCGTTAGTTTGTAATTGATTGCTATTAGATATCAAAACCTCATCACTCCAGCATCCCATCTGCCTCTTATCTGTCCTTGGGTTCCCACATCATACCTCCATACCACCCTGCTTGTGACACCCCCCAATATTGCACCCCTGTCCAGATCCCAGGTGTTGGTTGAGTTAAAAAAAAGATGCAGTCAAGTTGGTGCATCATTGTGGCCCAGCTGATCACCTGCTGACACTCAGGTGTGGCCAAGCTCCTCAAAAAGGAACAGCAGCTCAACACTCTATTTAATGTAAACAGGGACTTCGTGGCCCAGGTGTAAAACCCGACTGCCTCAGTTACTCTTGCTAGTTAAATTAATCAAAGTGAAAGATGACAGATTATGAAAAAAACTATGTCTCTACCCACTTCTCAGATGTTAAAATATTGAGTCTGTTTACATTCACACTAAAAATCTGATTGTGTTATCTGTCTTATTTCTGAGTTATCAAATTGTGATAATCAAGTGATCATCTAGACAGTATAACCTGATTATGCTTTATCAGATAAAAACTCTAAATGTAAGACTTAATAACTGTCAAACTTGATAAATAAGTAAGATGCACTATCTGTTGCTTGCTTCGATTCCTTACTGTGACAAAGTGCCTGCACGACCAAACAAAGTTCCTTCTATAGAGATAGTACTAAATTCATGAGTAAAAACATAGCTGATTATACAATAAAAATGTACATGTTAATTCCACAGATTAATCTCTGTATATTACCAAGTTAATTTTGACATAGTTTTTTCACATTTTTATGAGTTTCTGTAGTATCAGATCACTGTTATGAATACAGAGTACTCATATACAAACATGTTATCAGACCAATACACCATGGACTTGGTAAGAAAATTTGAATGGGGTGGCCAAGATAAGACAGAAGTTAGCTTATATTGGTAAGTTGCATTTATATTTTAGATAAATAAATGTAAATGACACTAAAATAAAAGCAGTTAGACAAAATACATAATTATGTAAATAGTTTCTGTTTAGTGTCAACTGAGTAAGAAGGTTGAGCTTTTACATGGATTTTACATGAAAAAACTAACCCAGAACCAAAAATTGATCTAATAATCTTTATAAGTCAATAAGGAGTAATTTGTTGCCTTCCTACGATAGAAATTCTGCAACAGTGAGTTGCAGTCGTTCCCAGGCAACAATCTTGGATGGAATCATATGAAGGGTGGAGTCCAATTTGGTGTTCCCTAGCAAAAGTTCTAGAATATGATGCCTAAAGGGCAGAACCAAGTTTGCTTTCATGACATCATTGTTAAATAAAATATATAAACCCCCTTCTTTTGTTATAAAGTCAGTACACGTTGAGAACACATCTCAGTACGCATCCCGAGTCAAGTATTTGGAGAAAGGAAACTAGTTTCAATTTGTTGAACAATGGAAATGGATAGAAAAGAACAAGTCCACAGTGAACAACCTGCGATGGTCACGAGACCAAAACCTCTGGACTCAGTCTGGAACATTAAACATTTCCAGGAGTCTCCTAGTTCACCAAACTTTGGAGAAATTCCATCAATTCTCCAAAACGAAGGTGACAGCAACTCTGGCCTCTTTTTCGGTGTTGAAAACTTTCCAGCACTAGAGAGAATTACACCTGAATGCAAAGGACACCAGAGTAAGAAGGACAACACTGAGGCTAAAGTGTGCAAAGTTTCTAAGAAACGTAAGAACGTCCAGAAAATTACTTTTGGACTGATCCTGGAAAACGGTTCTGGGACTTTTTCACCAGCACAGCCTCCCATCGGAGAAGCTAAACAAGATTTAGCTGCAATGGAAACCGAAAGTGTTGCCCAAATCCCAGTTGCAAACCAGGTCCGTCAGCCTGGAGAAACTTTTTCTGAGCAAGTTGCTGGATCTGACATAATTGCTTTGATCCAAGCAGAACCGTCTGTGCAGACCACCACCCTTCATCAGAGTGACAGACAAACATCTGAACATCCCAAAGAGGTTCAGATAAACAACACAGAGGTTTGTAAGAAACCTGAACACCTGGAGAATCACCCAAAAATAACATTTGGTGGTCCGGGATCAGAAATCCCCATTGAACTCCTGACAAGCAGAAACCAATCCAGGAAGGCTGAGGAACAACGTAATATAAAAGGACAGCTTGAAGGAGATCAAATGAAAATCAAACCAGGTAAAAAAGTAAAGAAATGTGAACTTTTGGCACCTGTTTTTGAGGTGCCCTTTGCTCAGAGACCAAACTTTGCTGAAACTTCATCAGTAAAATCTGGAAATCTGAACCCCAAAATAACATTTGGAGGCCCAGGATCTGAAATCCCAGTTGAACTTATTGCAGAACCTTTGGTTCAAACAAAACCAACAGAAGTTCAGCTTGAGGAGACCTTCAGTCAACCATTATTGGAGACTGAAGATACTAATACTCTGCCTGCTCAAGAAAAGCTAAATCAGTCCCGTCATCAGGCAGAGAGTTCAAAATGTGAACATCCAAGAGACGGACGACAGAAAGACAACACAAAGGCTGAACTGGACAGTCCTGTGACTGTTTCATCTGAACAGCCTCTAGTCAAAGAATCTATTACCAGTGTTGTAAATATGCAGGTTGCAGACCTGATTCCCCAACTTGCAGCAAATCTTTCTGAACAAGCAGCTGGAATCAACACGCTTTCTCCAGTCCCTGTAGAGCAGTCTGCACAGACTACCACCAAACCAGCATTGGAAATTGAAACACATGTTTCACAAGAACTCAAGTTCACTGAGGAACCAAGTGGAACAGAACATCAGACCATAAAAAAACTACGCAAGAAATGCAAGAAAAGTCGGCCACCAATTGTCTGGGATCCACCAACAGAATCTACGTACAAGACTGTAACTTTTTCATCTGCACAGCCTCAAGTTACACAACCTATTGACACTATTGTAAATATGCCTGTTGCAAGCCAAATTCCCCAACAGTCTGCTGAACTGAAGTTCACTGAGGAACCAAGTGGAACAGAACATCAGAATGTAAAAAGACGACGAAAGAAAAATAGAGACAACATTGTCTGGGAATTACACTTTGAATCTATGGGCAAAACCTATGAAGATTATTTAGAAGAATTTCCTTTCTTACCAAAGATGGTTAAAAGTCCATCAAACGTCCAGCACAAAGATGAGTATTACACTGGTCCACTGTTGAACACTCTGCAGATAAAAACACCTGAAGATCAGTACAACAATGGTCAGAAAGACAACACCGTCAATGACGTTTACAAGGAACCTGAGAACCTGCAGAATACCCAGAAGATTGCATCTGGAACCCCAGGATCAGAAACTCCAACTGGAACTCCAGCTGAATCAATGGTTTATAAAAAACCAACAGTTCAGCTTGAGGAAACCTCCAGTTGTCCACCATCAGAGACTGATGCTCTGCCTGCTCAAAAAAAGCCAAATCAGTCCTGTCATGAGGCAGAGAGTTCAAAATCTGAAAATCGACAGAAAGACAACACAAAGGCAGAGTTGGACAGTCCTGTAACTTTTTCATCTGCACAGCCTCAAGTTACACAACCTATTGACAGTATTGTAAATATGCCTGTTGCAAGCCAAATTCCCCAACAGTCTGCTGAACTGAAGTTCACTGAGGAACCAAGTGGAACAGAACATCAGAATGTAAAAAGACGACGAAAGAAAAATAGAGACAACATTGTCTGGGAATTACACTTTGAATCTATGGGCAAAACCTATGAAGATTATTTAGAAGAATTTCCTTTCTTACCAAAGATGGTTAAAAGTCCATCAAACGTCCAGCACAAAGATGAGTATTACACTGGTCCACTGTTGAACACTCTGCAGATAAAAACACCTGAAGATCAGTACAACAATGGTCAGAAAGACAACACCATCAATGACATTTACAAGGAACCTGAGAACCTGCAGAATACCCAGAACATTACATGTAGAACCTCAGGATCAAAAATTCCAGCTGAGGAAGTTGCTGACTCTCTTCCTGCAAACCTAAAGCAATCCTGTCATCAGGCAGAAAGTCAAACAACTGAACTTCACATACACACAACTCAGAAAGACCTCTGTAAAGTGTCTAAAAACCTGGAGAATGCCCCAGTAACATCAAGAAATCCAGGATCAGACATCCCTTGTGGGGTCCCTTCAGAATTGGTGGTTCAGCAGGCAACACCAGCTGCTGATCCACATCCAATCTTAAAACTTCTGCAGGCCAACAACCCAGTGAATGCACAATCTGTCAACATTAACCATGTTGACGAACAGAACATATCTGAAAGTCCAGGTCTGCTGATTATTCCTGAACACCAGTTTCATCAAACCCTAGCTGTAAAAGATGAGAAGATCTCTGCATTGCAGAAAGAACATGAGTACCTGCTCAATCAGCTGAAGGACCTGCAACATCAGGTCCACAAAAGCAATATTGTGCAGTCATTAGTATCCAAGCAGGTGCAGAAACTAAAGGCAGAACTCCATGAGGAGGAACTGAAAAGAGAATTAGCCGAGACTTCTTTATCTGAGCTGCAACGTGAAACAGACAAATCCAAGACCGAAATAAGCCAGATTCACGTTCAGCTCCATGATCAACAACAGAATTCCACAGAGGAGAAAATGATTCTCATGACTGAGGTGGAGAACCTGCATCGACAAATTAAATCTCAGATATCTGTAGCCGAGAAGGAGGCAGCTATACTGTATGACGTACTGAGGAAGAAAAATCAGCTACAGACAGATGTCTCCAACAGAGTCATACAGCTGGAAGCAGATCTAATTGCTGAGAAGACGAGGGCATCGAGAGCTGAGACTTGCTTGGCCCAGGAGATAGAAGAAACCTCAAAGATAAAGTCTGCTCTAGTGAAAGCCCAGAAAGAACTTGACGAGCAGAAACAACAGTGGGAACGGTGCAAGAGCAGTCTCCTAGCTGAGCGGGCAGAAACTAAAGCCCATGTAGAAAAGTCTGTGCTGGATTCTGAGAGAGAACTGGAAGAAGAGGAGAAGAAATGGCAAAATGAAAAGTCAGAGCTTCTACAAAGCATAACTAATCTGAAGAAGTCTCAAAAAAAGAAAGAGGAAGAAAGAAAAGTCTCTAAAGAAGACCTAATGAGGAGAATAGAGAATCTTGAAGCTATGATGTTAATAGAAGAACAAGCCTGAAGTACTACATCTGTAAGACTGAAGTCCCTCCTCAGACACTTGCAAATTTCTTTCTTAAACTATGGTGGAAAAAAATGATACATTTCTTCTAAGATCATGAAGAAATTTTCTCCTCAGACTGAGCTCAGAATTCTATCCTCAATCCAACTCTTACATATAAACTTCCCCTTCTATCCCTTTTTTTTTTCGCCTCCACTGAGCATATTTTGTTCAAGGTATCAAAAAGAAATTTATTTATGAACATCTGTCATCATTGTTTACACTCCAAGAAAATACATACCTAATTGTACCTTTAGGCTAAAGGATTTTCATTGGATGAGTACCCATAAAGATGCTTCTGTTGTATCCTCAATAGTCAGTTTTTAGTTTATTAGGACCAGACTGATCCCCAGAGGAAGAGTATTGGTCTTAGTAAAGTACAAACTGTTCTGTTGTACTCTCAGCAGAGCGGGTTGTAGTTTAAGACCAGACAGATCCCCAGAGGGAGAGTATTGGTCTTAGTAAAGTACAAACTTCACTGTTAAGGGTACAACTGTAATACCTGTAATAGGAATTCCACCCCAAAGAAAGATCCTTTGTGTCTTTAAAGGTACGATTAGGTGTTTACTTTCCAGGAATGCAGCTGTGTAGATCAACAGAAATTTGCAGCCACACAATGATGACAGAGTTGTAGCTTTACAAAAAAAAATATTTATTTTCATTGTCCTTTACTCTTAACTCTTTACTTTTTTCCTCCGTTTCTATTCCCGCTAAATAAAAAAAAAAAATCTAAAAAAAAAAATTTCCCCCTCCCTGAGTCGCCACCTTATCGTGGTGGAGGGGTTTGTGTATCCTGAAGATCCTAGCACCTATGTTGTCGGGGCTTTATGGCCCTGGTAGGGTCACCCATGACAAACAGGTGTCTAGGCGAGGGATCAGACTAAGTGCGGCTCAAAGACCTCTGTTATGATAGAAATAATTGGGAAAAAAGACTCCCTTGCCTGGACGTAGGTCACTATGGGTCCCCCTTCGGGAGCAAGGCCTGGTGGTGGGGCAAGGCTTTTGCCTTTGGGGCCGGTCGGGCTCAGCCCAAATGGATTACATGGGCACCTCCTCCCATTGGGGGGAGGGCGGCAGGGTTGGATGGGTGGTGTGAATGGGTTGGATACACTGTGAGCTGGATAGTGACCAAGCCAGAAACTGGCTCTGGGGACATGGAACATTATTTCACTGGTGACCCTCCGTTTGGAGGCAGGAGCGCCCCTCGTTTCTGTCTCCGAGGGGGTTACAGGCAGGGGTGTAATGCTTGGCTTAACGATGGATTAAAAGCACAAGTGGGACAGATATTTATGTTAGGTTTAAGACTCATGTCGATCAACAACATATTTGCATTCTATAAGTTTGTAGTGTTTTCAAGTCATCTGTTCATTTAAAGTATTTGCATTAGCTTTGAATTACAACTATTTGATATTTATTTACATTTCTGGACTCCACAAGGAAAGTTTGCAGCACAGAAATATAGAAGGTCGTTGGTTTGAGCCTCGACTTGGGGCGGGGTTTGAACAGTAGTCTCTCTGTGTGGAGTTTGCATGTTCTCCCCGTGTCTGCATGGGTTTTTTTTCCAAGTACTCCAGCTACCTCCCACCAACAGAGTTGATTGCTGTTGGTAATGGATCACTTATCACATGTAAGTTGCTTTGGATAAATGTTTCTGCCAATTACTATAAGATAAAAATATTTTGTTGCATTCTGGCCTCTTGTTTATATGATTACAGACTTTTGGTTGGATAAAACCTCAAAAATTTGACTACTTCCCACGGAGGGAAATTTTCTTACAATGCAAGTCCTGTCCACATAAACTGGAATAATAACTTTTGGAAACAGTGATGTCTTTACATCATCTTTTACTCGTGCATTCAGATGCTGTGTAACCCGTGAAAAGCTCAACAACAATGGCAAAACTCAACGTCATGTTTGTGCAGCTGCATGTTTTGGAAGGACATGTATGCCATCAGCGAAAGTGCATAGGTTACATGCCCCAGATGACCAATGGTTTGCATGCAGCACTTCTGTTGTGTTGTGTGTGTGAGGAAGCTGCACACACTGTGTGCGCTGCAGACGCAACGTGCTGTACTGCCCCCAAGTGACCTGGCATGTGTTCTACACCATTTCTGCTCCTGTTTGTGTTTTCCCTAGTGACTGTATAAATTACAGGTTTTCCCCTGTGCAGAGATAACTCGCTCTTCTGTTGGTTATTGCAGGACAACATAGTTTTTCTCCACAATGGAGAAAAACACAGATCTGCATCAGATGCTTGTGGTGTTGGGCTGACCATTTTTCTTTCAGAGCTGTTACTTTGTTCCTTCACAATGTCCTATGTTAAACCTGCAAAGCTTTTTGCATTCTTTTTCACTTCCTGTATCATTTGAGTCAGGCTCACACTTGTAGGTAGACCGGAGTTTGTTTCTTTCTTTTCAGAGTTTGTGTTTTCACACCTCCCCAAACAGAGCACACATCCTGAGCAAATGAATAAGGATATAAATCAAAACTGATGAATTGAATCTTGGTCTAATTCCATCCTAAATCTGGCTTTGCTTCATAACCAACACTGGAGCCACTTTAGATTTGATACTCTAAGTGTTTTGATCGTTGATTGTATAATTGAAAGATGAAGCTGTAATTTATTGTTTGAGCCGGTGTGGAAGTGTTTTGACCAGTGGCGTAAGCAGGACATGTTTAATGGGTTGTCCAAATGAAGGCTGATATTCATGCCCAGATGTAAATTAGTATATAACACAAACTGCAATTTTAATTAACATCATTCTTATCTGGCTGGGCGGTGGCGCAGTGGTTAGCCCTGCAGCCTCACAGCAAGCAGGTTGCTGGTTTGAATCTCGGCTTTGACGGTGGCTTTTCTGTGTGGACTTTACACGTTCTCTCAGGGTACTCCAGGTTACTCCCACTATCCAAAAACATTCATGTTAGGTTGATTTATCATTCTAGATTGTCTTTAGGAGTGAATGTGTGCTTGCTCATCTCTCTGTGTTACCCTGTGATGGACTGGCGACCTTTCCAGGGTGTGCCTCGCTTCTTGCCCAATGACTGCCGGGATAGGCTCATGCTACCTGTGACCCTGAAAGGGATGATGGATGGATCCTTTGTAAATTGTAAATGACAGCTTTGAATTATTTACAATATCAAAAGTGGAACTCCTTACACACAATTAAATATATTAAACAAAATACGAACACTCCATAAAATGGTGACTCGTATGCAAACTAAAAACATCTTTTATTTCACAGAGGAAATAAAGGCTCATAACAATTTTTATTTATTTGTCATGATTGAAGATAACTTTATTGTCTGTTCTAAACAGTGACACCAAACCATACTAAGCTTATAATATGTTTCACCAAACCCCACAACAATGCAATACTTAAAAACTCTTGTGTTTTTGTACATAAACCAAGAAAACATTCTAACTTCAGAAAGAATCAAGAAAAATGCATCCCAGGTTCTGTAAATATATAAACATATTCAAAAAATTGTGTTTTAATTCTAAAAGGAAATTAATCTTTACTATCATCAAGGATGAATTTGCTGACTTGAATCCATGAATCCAAGTGTAATTTCCGACGTCCAGCATCTACAGATTGCAACAGAAATGCTTTCCAATAAAGATTTATGCAAGTACAACTGAATGCTTTGTTAAAAGGTCGCACTAATAATGCGAATTATTATTATGCTAACATAATAATGAAGAGTAAAGCAGTAATCCTTGGCACTTGGTACACATAGATGCTCTTTCATTTCTGTGTGGGACACTTTAAAATGTAAACCTATTAAATTATTTTTTTTAATTGACTTTCTTTTAAACAATATGGATAAGATTTGGTTACTTCTCACTAAAAAGCTTCAAGTAATTAAAATTTTTGGCCAATGTTCTTTTTAATAGAAAATAATACCAGTAAAGTAGAGCAGCATCAGAGAGAAAATCTATCTTGCTTAACTGACCCTCTACAGGCAGAGGTCAGCAAGTCAGTGACCTTTGATGAATAGTGGAATGTTTTGGAAAGCCTGCAGAAGATCATTGGAATAATGCATTTGTATGTTAACTACATACCATATATATGTATATATACATATATATATATATATATATATATATATATATATATATACATACACACATACTACACAGATCTGATTCTCTCGGTTTTCCTACTCAGAAAATATGAACAAAGTTTTTGTGTTTGAAGAATAAAGGGATTAAGGGTTAAACATGTATCAACATTATGCCTGACATGCTTAAATGAAGCTCATATTTAAAATTATTATATATTACAAAAGAAAAGCAAAAGTATTTTTAATAAAGATACTGAAAACTACAAAACCAGGGAGACTAATGTAACAGGATACGACCGTCTGACCAACCAGTAAGGTGAACAAATGCACAAACTCAAATCAAGCCGGTTAAAAATATTAATTTTATTACAAAGTGCTAAAAATAGTGAGTAAAAGAGTAGCTCTGCTAAACAGGTGTGCTTTAACAAGGGGGAACAGTCCATGGAGGAGGTTTGGTCCACCGGGTCCAGTACAAAGTTTGTTGCAAAAGCTTTCAGCTGGCCAAAGATACCATCTGAACTAGTGGGGTGTTGTTTGTCAGTCCTTAAAATGAGACCACAATCCTCCTCCTGGGCAAGGCCTGTCAGTCCCCCTCCTGCACACCTGACGGTTCACACCAGAGAGAAACAATTGGTTAGAAAGATCACAAAACAGGAGTCAATATTGATCTACACAAATGAAAAAGATGGAGCTACACCATTGTGCTATTACCTGACAGTTCACACCAGAGACCAGAGCAACCAGTGAGTGCTGCTTAAATGCAGCAGCACTTCTCTACACTAATTTGGATCACCTGGTTCACCACATCACTCCACACACCAAACCACAAAACACAGCAAACCAAACGAAGAAAAAGGAGCGATACAGCTACCAGGTTACACTAAAATGCAAATAATGGTGGTGCAACAGTTTCTGCATCTACACACTTTAATTGATTCAAAATGAACTGAACTCCTGCTCTTTTTACATATCTTATTGATTATTATTATTTCAATAATTAAATGTGTCAAATTGTGGTTTTAAAAAAACTTTCCAGACTGTTTCTTTAATAAAACCCTCATTTTACAATTGCCATGTCTTTTGACATTTTGCTGTCTGGGTACTTTAAGGACAACCTCTGTGTGTTAAATTCAGCTATTTGCATACAATGTTTTCCTACAGAGATGTTTAAAAGTAGCAGGAATTCTTGAAGATTTGTTCCTACAGTCCACACAGTTGTGATGTCAGACTTGCTGCAGTCAGTAACTTGTTCTTTTTCCTAACTTTGTAATATGGCAATGCTGATAGTATTTTATCTATCATCTCTACAGGATACATTTAAAAAGGGAAAGGAAAACTTTCTCCCAGTTCAGTGCACTGACTAAGTCAGATGCTAAAATTTCTAAAGAAACAATAAATAGTATTTAAATTTTAATACAGCCATAAACAGCCATATGTATATGAGGATGTAGTATAAATATCCTGACCCCACTGTGCAGACACCCCTCTCTCTCCCTTATATTTCCTGCTCTGGATGTTGTGGCTTTCCTTGCCTGAGACTGCCTGATTATAATTCACATTGAAAGTAAGTAAGTAAGTTTCTTTTTTCCTCCCAGGTGGTCTTCTCAGCTTTGTCTCATTAATTGAACTTAATTCTGCTTTTACAATTTTTTTGAAGCAGGCTTTGTGCAGACAAGCAAAAGCCTGCAGAGGCAGACAAGCTATTTGTTTTTACTTTATCTGTCTTTGATGTCAGCAGTGAAATGAATACAGATATCTTGGCTTTCCGTGAATATTAGCTCAGTCTAAATTAGCTTAAACTGCCTCGTCTGTAAACAGACTTTTTTTTTAAACATCTGAACAATTAGTTTTTCTTATTTTCTTCCAGTTTGTTTTTCATGCTCATCCTTAATTATACCTGTATATTTTGCCATCTCAGTCCCAGGTAAAAAAAACAGCATCGCCTGCGCTTGGATGAATACTTGATGACACATGATTGATATCTGACTCCATAGTAAACACATTTATTTATCCAACCAGACTCACAGCAGTCTGACTACCCCTGCTGTCCCCTACTATGTGATGTCTTTCTTGCTTTCTCCTCATTTTCAGATGTAAGTCACTTTGGAGAAACGAGTCTGCTAAATGATTGTAGAATAGAATAAAAAAAGAATAGATGGATGATTGCAATGGAAAATTTTCTGTGAGTGACAACAACATCATTAGTTAATACATGTGGGCAGTTATTGGGTAACCTACATAACTGAGTACCACAGTTGCATGACATCAGTAACAAGTCTGTTCTGGACCTGGTTTTCCTATAATTTCTCTCCCTACTCGCCATCTTTTAAATATCATAAATATTTCTGTCATCCGACCACCTAAGCAAACTTAGTAAGCTTAGGAATGCCTTCGATATTGTGTTATTGTCATAAAGAGATATTTAAATCAATAATTGAAATAAAAATATTTTTAAGATAATGATTTATAACTATATGAATAAAAAGTTTATATCCAAAAAGCAGGGTATACATTAAGAAAAACACATATACTGACTGTATTTAACTTTATTTTCTAGACAATATATAACCCTTGTAGATAAAAGTAATAAAATAATAAAAGTAATGAATTATAGATCAAAATAAAGTTCTAAAAATGTGATTCTCCCAGACGGTAATATGAAGACTTTATTAATAAACGGTTTTATTTAGTTTTTTAAAAATACATCTGGTTTTTTTACGGCTTTTATGGGCTGTTGTGATCAGTACGCGTGACATTAGCGCCACTACGTGGTCAAATAATGAACTACAGAAAAATACATTGTGACAGATTATTTATAGTGGAATAATTATCTTTCAAAAGTTCCAAAAGTTGAAATCTACTTTGGGGATTTTGTGTGAGTGGGTAAAATGTTTATGAAGCCATCGGAATTTGTTTGCCTAATTTATGAGAACATTTTGTCACAGACAATTGTGCAATAAAGATGCATAAAGTCACAAGTTGCGAAACTCATTTTATTGGAGTAGCAATGAAAACAATAAATCTTTCGAAATAATTTTTAACTCCAGATTCAGATGCTCCAGTTTTGTCATTAGAAAACGTATTATGTGAGAATGTATTAGAAACTTCAAACAAACAATGAATGTGCGGAGAAGCATTAAGGGGAAATGTCTATTTTTTATTCAGCCTTTCTGATTTGAATAATATATCTAATAGCCTGAAAATTACTACCTCAGATTTTTTCTATATTTATTTGAAAACCACATTCATTACTTTTTTACCATGACTGTGTAAACCTGTTGCAGTTCCACTACAAAACACACGATGGCGACAAACAGCAACAAGTCAGTAAAAGTTAGAATAGTAATATTTCACAGGTGCGTTGAAAAAGTGCAAATTGTCTTTTGAAGAGGAGATTTCCAAGTCTACCCAGACGAGCGCTGTAATGATGTATTTATAGTATATTATAAAAGTTTTGGGCGGTGTATTTGATTAAATTAGTCTACTCTGTTCGCAACCAACCACAACACCGCCCAATGTTATTGAATAGTTTTCAATATAGAACAAGATCTTCTCGGAAATATACTTTGGTGTGGCTGCAATGAGGAAAGTTTAGTTTCGAGTTATGTTGTTAGTTTCACTTCGTGAAGTTCACTTCGTCCCCTCCTCCTTCTCCTCCTCCTACTGCTCATAGAAACTCCTCGGCGCGCGCTGTTGCTCACAGACGCGTTCACCGCGGCGCACGCGAGCGTCCAGCCCATCAGTAAACTAGTTAACTTTTGCTCCAGTTCTGTTTTAAACTCTGCTTTTATAATTCTCTCATTTTTGGTCCAACAACACAATGCGGGTTCCAGACAGCGCAGGTACAATGGCCGCATTCTGCTGCAGATCAACAGATTAGAGGTGAGTTGGACTTTAACCTGCTGGAAAATGATTTCGCTTAACCGATTAATCTTTCAACATCATAACTTTGTTTTTTGTTGTTTAATTTGTATAGATGAAGATAGTTTGATTAATTTTATGTAAAAATAAAACCCTTTTTTCCTGCATCCAGTATTCCCTGTTTGTGATAATACAGTATTTCTCACTGCAACAATATCTTGCCAGTTTCATGCATGTAATTGGGCCATTTCACTACAATGAGCAAACACAAAAGAACTATAATCTGTCTTCACTTGTTTGGCTTCTGTTTTGCCTCAACTTCCAGGCTAGTGTTCGTCTTGAGTCTCTGCCACTATAGTTTCTTAGTTGAATCTCTGTTAATGAGTAAACTGTGGGAATTTGAACACAGCTCTGTGCTTTGTGATTCTAACTGGTACTCCTCTCTTTTGTTTATCTAAAGGGGAGAGATCTACTCTCTATAGTGGACTGCTGAGTTTTACTGTGATCCGCAGGTAGAGGAAAAAGTCAGAACAAACATGGATATTGGTAACGATGTAGATTTATCCAGTGATAATATCACACCTTTGTGGAAGCGCCACACAGATCGGAAAAACTCCAAAGACTTGATCAAACCCAAACCACGACCCCTCAGTTACCACATAAATGGAGTCACAACTGCAGACTTGCCTGCAGAGGACAACACATGTCCATTTACTCTGAGCCAGCCAACTGAGACATTGGTGGTCGCACCCGAGTGCTTGGGCAGGAATACGGTGGTGTTGAAGCACGTTTTACACAAACCCTCGAGGAAGAACCGGGTTGTTCGGAGCATCAGCATCGGGCATCTCTCTAATGGACGTTTTTCATTTTCCAAGTACAGAACTGAGAACAACAAATCTGCTCCACTGGACAACAGAATACATAATGGGGACTATGGTAATAGTAAAACCAGTAATGGAAATGCTGTATGGTGCAAAAAATATCCTAAAGAAGCTTACAGACGCACCTCCAATCCTCTCAGCCTGGACTTACAGAAAGATGAGATGGCCTTTGGGACAAACTCGCCTTCACCCGAAGCTGCTCTTCTCGACCAATCCTCACCTGTAATGTCTTCACACATATCTAACAACAACCATTGCGAACAGTCCTCCCTATCATCCACATCCAGTTCCTCTCCTCCACCGGGAAGTACTCTTACATCTTCACACAGCTCCACCTCCAGCATCCCCTCGCTCTCATCCTTAACCTCCTCAGACCCCCCGACCCCACGCTCCCCATCACCAGCAGACAGATGCCTGGCACCGCTCAGACAATCCCAAACGTCCTTGCCTGGATCCTCACAGGACACCAGGCATGCCTCCATTTCTTCCATCTCCTCCACCTCCCCCTCACAGTCCCCAACTCTCCCCCCCTCTCCCTCCATTGTCCTCAGCACCAACAGTCCTGCTGCCCTGAAGATGGGCACCCAGCAGCTCATTCCTAAAAGTTTGGCGTCTGACATTCGGCAAAGCAAGGTGCCTTCCTCTGGGACACAAGGCCAAGGTTTGACGCTGGGGTTGGAGAACTCCAAGCGATCATTGAAAACCCTCAGTATGGTGGAAACTGGAGCCTATTTTTCTACAGGAGGGGGCCATGTGGAAGGAGCAGATGGAGAAAGCGAGAGCCCTGGGACATTAAAAAGAGGCTTGAGGAGTACGTCTTACCGGAAAGCAGTTGTGACTGGAGTAGAGTTAGACGTCTCATCGGTAGATTTAAAGAACCATCGGTTATCTCAGCCTACCATCAGAGGATTTGCTTTGGATAATCCAGCATCACCAGTTACCCCAACAAGTCCTGGTGCTAAAAGCCTCACTAGTCCTGGAAAAGCCAAGCCAGCTAGCCCTGGGACAAAGAAACCTGCAAGCCCGAGGATTTCCAAGACTTCTAGTCCAGGATTGGAGAAATTTAAAAGCGATGGGAAAAACAAGGTGGGTTACAAAAGAAAAAAAAAAAATACTGCTGAATTCAAAGGTTACGTGTTTAGATGCCCTCCAAAAGCCAGACGTTTACTTATTAAGAAGTAGGACCAGTTTGAAGTCACTCACAAAAAATCTATTATTTGTTTAGTGTTTTTTTTAATAATAAGATAATAAAAAAAATAATAGTTTTTTTTATTAAGAATTTATTATAAACGTATTTTGTGTAGAATATCTAAATTACATTGTTAGGAAAGTTGGTCCTAAATAATAGCTTTTGCTAAACTCTGAGATCAAGCCTTGTAACTATTCTGTTAACTTTGTGAAACTAATTTACTCTTGCAGATAGAAATTTCTTACTTCAAGTAATCGCAATCACTCGTATGCTGTTCTGCACAAAGCTTGCCTTGACTAGGACTTTAAGTATTGTAAGGGGTAAAGTCCAGCTTGTAAAACACAGACAGACTATTATGGAAAAGACTTTGCAGAAGGAGACATTAGGACAAAGCCTTACATGGAAACAATTAATGTAGTTGTTGGATAACATGATGTAATGTGACACTGTGCCCACACATGTGCGTGCAAACACACTGTGGTTCTGTAATTAGATGGGGTCAGTGCAGAAGGTTGCATTAAGGGCACAGACGGGTCACTGTTAGGTTACTGCAGCACACAGGTTTATTTTATCTGCTCCCTGATTATTGATTAAAGTCATTTATTTAAGTTTTTTTGTTCCTTTCAGAGTCCAGATAAGAAAGTTTTGACCATTCAGCGGACCTTCGATAGTGAAGGTGAGAAAGGGATTCTGTTTTACCTTCACCCCACTCTTGTATTTTGCTTTTTCTCTTTTTGTTTTTTTTTTTTCCTTTTTTTTTCTCCCATAAATTAAGTCTGAATCAACCAACGTTTTGTCATAAAACTGTATTTCAGAAGAGGAATTGTACCAGAACTACCATGAGAAGGCCCTACATATTGATTCAGATGAGGATGCTGATTCCAAAGAAGCCAAATCCGATAACGGGATCGTGGTGCAGTACAGACCCATACGTACCTCTTGGAGCCAGCTCACCGTGGTTAGACATCACACACACATATAAACACACACATACTTGTTGCAGGTACCAGTTTTCTTATATTTTTCCTGGCACCCTGCCCGCACGCAGTGACTGTGTGATCTGAAGAATGCTATCACAACAAGTTTGGCTACACTCCATACGCATCCCCTCCTCTGCTTGTGCTTTCCTCTCCCACTAACTCTGTTTATCAGGGAGTGTAGCTCTTAGAAAATCAGGCAGGCTGGGAGGCGGACAGTCAGCCAGAGCCACAGGAAGTCTTGGAAGCGCTGCTGGGCTTAATGCCAGTATGTTGGCAAACTCTGTATACTCGTCAGACTGCAAATATGCTTAAAATGCTGCCTGCAGGGAGATGCGTGTGCTGGCTTTGCGTTGCATAATATAGTTAAGAACTGGAATAGAGTGACAGATGAGTATAGTGGAAGTGAACAAGCTGATTTTTCTGCCAAAACATTTCCATCTGTTTGTTTACACGTTGCACAAGTGCAGGAGCAAAGATCAATGATACAAAGACAATTAAAACTGGTTCATAAGTTGCTGAGCATACGCATCCTGACTCTTATGAATGGGGAATTAAATTGAAAGTAGAGAACATTTTAAAGAACATCCTTGCTCTTGTTTATATCAGCGAGACCCAGATGTGAGCTGAACACAGACTAGCTTTGGCAGACTTGACCCAGTTTAAGTTTTCTTTCCATCAAACTTGGAGCACAGCCTTGGATGTCTGGGTTTTGAATACATGGATCTGTGGCTGAGAGATCTTTCTCACACTAAATATTGTAAGAAAGGCTGCCACAAAACATTTAGTTTAGTTTCAAAGATGAACACCAAAAGAAGTGCAGATTTTCTTCAGTGAACACCTGATTAGAAAATAACTTCTTTTTATGATAATATTGGTCAAGTTACACACTTAGTATTAAAATATAGGGTCCACTTGCTGGTGTTAAACCTAAAACTTTCAGTTAAAAACTTGTAAATAAAGCAAATAAGTTATACAGCTGATGGCTATATGTGTGAACAGGGTTGAATCGAAAACCACAGCAGCTGCTGGTTTGTTTGTTCTCAGTATTTGTCCAAGACTGCAGGGCTGATACAAATACACAAGTGATACTGGTAGGATCACATCCTTATCTTTATACACCAAGACAGGATGAGAAACGTGTAGTAGTAAATGAAAATGACCTGCGAGGTGTTGTGTGTGCTCACATGACCTTGTAAAGCATAGTGTGTATGTCACTGGTCACAATGGTGGTAAAGAACATGTTAAAATATGAAAAACAGATATGTGCTTTTTTTAACTCAACCTTTTCTCAGTCCACAAAAACCACAAGCTGATGAATTCAAAAGCTTTCCACACCCCGTCCATTCCAAATCACTGCTTTCTTTCTGTCTTATTGAAATGTGGACTCCCTAGCTACATACCAACATGCACATTTCATTCCAGAGCAGATCATATGACCTTTTGAGATTTTGTAACCTTGAAAAATGTCAGTGCTGTTCTTTTATTTTCATTAAACATCTTTCTGTTTTTGTACAAAGATTCAGCTTCACCTTATTCATTGTCATTGCAAATTCTGCTTTTCTTCATGTGAGAGGATAACAGAAACAGATCACACCCATGTGACAAACACAACAACCCCCCCCCCCCCCCCTAGTTTTAAAGAAAAAAACCAAATAAGTGTAGCTCTGTACTCAAGAATGTTTAGTCTCAAATGTTTTCTGTTTAGGTAAAGAAAAGTGGCGTGTCCAACCAGATGAGTCAGGAGGAGCGGAAAAGACAAGAGGTAAGACGTATTTTTTTATTTCCACTACAGAGTTGTGACCTAAGTTTAGGATCTAAGAGTTATAAAGACGGGGGAGAGTCCTGATTTCCCTTTATGGTCTGTAAACTCTATCACATCTATAAAAACTATTAAGAGAAGAAACCTGCATCACATGTTATTATGCTGTCAGATAAGTCGTTGTATAGATGGGATGGAAAAAATATCAGAATGAACTATAACAGTTATTTAAATAAGCTAAAAGTAGTTCCTAAGCATTTATCTGGGCATGGTATTCATTCCAGACGTGACAGAAGCCTACAGGTATGTTAGACATGTGGATGGCCGTCTACAAAAAGCATCCTGCTGAATCAGAAACTTGTGTGAAAACTATACGCTGAAATTCTTCCTATCCTGTTCCTCTCATCCGTAGGCCATTTTTGAGGTCATCTCGTCCGAGCACTCTTACCTCCACAGTCTGGAGATCCTGATCCGCATGTTTAAAAACTCCACAGAGCTCAGTGAAACCATGACTAAGACGGAGCACCACCACCTCTTTTCCAACATCACAGATGTTTGTGAGGCAAGCAAAAGGTAAGTGTGCAGATGTATTGTGTTATTTGCTGGTGTTGGTAGGCTGAACATAGCGGAGCCTTTAAAACTGTGTGTGAGTTCACATAATGACTGACAGAAGGCAGAACACTGAGATAAGCTGGTTGATAAGTGCAGTGACCTGATTTTTCTCCATTATGCATTTAAAGTACACGTTGTGTGGACTGTTTGACATTTTTTTGCTAAAGTGTCCATAAACTCGTGAAACAGAGCTGTAAACGCTGAGACGGAGGAAAGATGTGCTGCTTCAGCAATTAGATGCCATTATTTCTACGTATGATTGACAGAAGAGTTGGTACTCATACGTCATCTCTCGGGTTTATTTGTGAAGTCCCTTTTAGATATGAAATCATTTCTCATGTGTTTTTTTATGAGATCACAGTTCATAAACGATTCAGCTAGTTTGGCTGTAACTGATGTTGACTTACAGCAGGGATCTCAAACTCCAGTCCTCCAGGGTCATTGCCCTCCAAGTTTTTTTTTTTTTGTTTGTTTTTTTAAATGTTTATTTAATGTTCTTTCTGGTTCCAACACAGCAGATTAAAATTGAATACACCCAACAGCTTGTCATCAAGTTTAAGTGGGATGGGTTGGTGCTGGGAGACGTCTGACACCTGCAGGACAGTGGTCCTCCAATACTGGTGTTTGAAATGCTTGAGCTCTTTGCCTACAAACTTGTTTTTATTATTTCTTTGTTAAACCAACGCTTAGTTTAACAACTGCTACAGTTTTGCCAAATTTCAGATTGTTTTAAACATGACGGCTAATTTATAGTATTAACTCTGAAACGTAAAGTAAAATCGGGGCAAAAAGATTCAAAATGTTTTCTTGTTGCCTAGATTGATAGATCAGTCTGAGCCAGAAGTGTTCGTGTAAAGAGTCTTTTTAAGAACATTCAGTGTCTTTTCAGTGCAGTTGTTCATGACATTTGTCATGGCATTTCAGTGTCACAATGGCAGCCACCTTCTTAAAGCAGGGTTTATACACTTTTTCACCAGGGGTTTTCCATGACTTCTCCAAAACCTGTTACGGAATTTCCATGACCAACAAAACTGATTATCATGACACTACGTAAGATAGAGCCTAAATCTTGCCCCTTCCGTTAGGGCCCATGGGTCATAGGCTCTGATCTCTAAAAAATAGACGCAATAGGGGGTGAAATGATGTTTTATCCTGTGCTCCTTATAGGTCAGAGCTTTGGCCCCTACTAGAAAAATTGTGACTTAGGCTCTATTAGGTCTACATCCATTTTCCTCGCATTTTAATTTCAGGATATGCAATATGCACACTTGTAGAAAAAAACGCAGGTCTCCTCTACACGTGTGGGCATGCCTCCAGTTCAAAGGTGCATGCACTCTGCCAGATTGCGTAAACTTTTTTTCACCACTTAATTATAGAAACGGTCCATGGCAATTTGCATTTTATTGCACTTCAATTTTAGGTGGATATTTGATAAAACATATATTATCCATGACTTTTCCAAAACATCTGACAAAATAAATATTTTCAATAACTTTTCCAAGGCCTGGACATTGTATTTTGTATTTTGCAGCAAAGAATAATGTAAAACAAATGTCCGTACAAATGCATAACTGGACAGTAGATCCGAGAAGATATGACAAGACGTGCAGCACTAGTTGAACAAGATGTTTTACTTCGAATGCACAGCTTGGACTCTAAAAACAAAAGCTGCATATCTGTCCTGCAGGATCCCTGTTCACAGTCTATGATAATAACTGGGTGTTGAGTATTTTGAAAGGAAGGGAGGTGCTGTTTGTATTTTGTTTGTATCCTCAGGCCATGACCAACCTCATCTTCAACAGGCTCCATATATTTCAACCACATATATTCCACATAACAAAGCTTAAATCCCAGAGGACTGATAAATTCTGTATTTTTCCCCCAAGCATTTTTGGGAAAATTGCCATTTTCTTCAGCTTCCATTTGTTTCTTTATTCATTTTCTCGGTTCACTTTCCAAAATTAGTTCTGAAATTTTGCAGCTTTAATCTTTTTAGATCCCAGATTCCTACTGTGAGGACATGAGCCAGAGGGTAGGGACAATATGTGTATGTGGGTTTTATCTTATGCATTTATGCTCATTAGAAACTGTGTAGCTCAGAGGATGATAAGGTTACACGGTCACGTTGTTTCCCATTAGCAAAAGCATATATGTAGAGTGGCTATGCTGGAATGCTAGATGTACTTTTGCAGAGGAGCTCAGATTTGATCCCGCTGGTCAAAAGCAGCATCCTGTGTCTGTGCAACAGTTTCCTATTTGTCACCTAGGTTCCTGCACACACAGACACTCTTTCTCTTGATGTTGACCAAGTGGTGTGTCGTTAAAGCGGCCATCTGGTTGTGCTCAGGAAGAGGAAAGCCTCTGTGTTATTCTTCATAGTATGCTGTGTCTATTTAAAGTGTCATGAAGTTCCTTTTGTGATCTTACAGCAGGGCTTAGAGGTAAGGTGGTGTCAGTGCTTTTCACCTTCCTGACTTTGTATCTGTGAATGTATCCTGTTATATGGAGGATGAGTCATCGTTTAATGGCTCTCGCTCATACTGTGTGGTGGGAATCTTAATTCTTTATCACCTATGTGTTTTAGATTCTTTAGGGAACTTGAGGAAAGGCACCAACAGAACATAGTTATTGATGACATCAGTGACATCGTTTGCAAGCACGCTCACTCCAATTTTGATCCTTATGTTACGTACTGCTCCAATGAAGTCTACCAGCAGAGAACCCTGCAGAAGCTGGTGTAAGTGACCATGCAAACACACACACACACACAAACCTTTAGCATAACAGCCTTAGATTTAATCCAATTATTCTAGTTGGCTCTTTTTTCTGCAACCATATTTCTGTCTGAATCATCCCTACTGCTCTGACTGTACTTTCTACTGCCTTCCTCCCTCCAGGTCCAGGAATCCTGCTTTTAAGGAGGTACTAACAAGGATAGAAGGCCACCCAGACTGCAGGAACCTCCCCATGATCTCCTTCCTGATCTTACCCATGCAGAGGATCACCCGCCTGCCACTGCTCATGGATGTGAGTGTAGTGAAGACACACAGTAGCACAAGCTGTGGAATTACAAGACTTTGAGTGTTGCGCAACAGTTTGTTTATCCGCAACACCCCTACTGTTCCTACTTGGGTGTGTTCTAGCCTCAAAGATGGTTGTGTGACCTGACATCATTCCTCAATAATTCTGAATGATTTAGCTCTACGTTTCTCCTTAAGCGTCTTCTTTCTTCTTTCCTTTCATGTTTCATTTGGCAGCAAATCATTTTCCCTTCTCTGTGCCTCCCTCTTGTCCTTTCTCTTGCAATATTTTATCTCTCTCTGCCTCCCCACCACTGTATCCCTGGAGACTCTGTGATTGTACTGTGAGGTTTTTTTGGATCTTGAGAATTTTTGTTTCACTTCATTTCTTCCCACAGCTTCCATACTTTATCATGTTGCTGATAAAATGAGGAGCACATGGGTGAAATGGAAGCAGTATTGGCATAAATGTGCAGTCAGTTTTTGCTGTTTTTTTAACTGGTTGTCTCCTAAATCTGTGTTACAGACAATTTGTCAGAAAAGGCCCAAAGAGTCTGCACAATATGAAGAGTGCAAGAGGGCTTTGCAAGCAGTCAGCAAGGTTAGTAAACCAATTTAATGTTCTTGTTTCAAAAAAGGGAAAAATTGTTCAAATCAATCAGAGAATGTTGGAAATGACTTAAACAAATGAACTATGTTCCTCGCTGTTAAGAAGATACTGAGGTTGTTCTTTGATGCATAACATAGCATTGCGTTTGACTTAAATAGTGTTATTGCAAAGGAATTTGCTTAATCAATGATTCATTATTTATTTTAAAAATATATATGCATATTTTCTTTTGCCTGCAAATGGTTAAAAAAAATGAGTGTATCTGAGAGAAATGATGAAAAGTGTGCTTTTTCAACCTGGCTGAGAACTAGACAATAAGATCCATCAAATGAAGGAAAATATAAACATTAAATCAGACTGACTTTGAAATAATTTTTAAAGTAAAATATTTGTTGGTGTGAGCAGGTGGTGCGAAAGTGCAATGAAGGCGCTCGCAGAATGGAGAGAACAGAAATGATGTACACCATTAACTCTCAGCTGGAGTTCAAGATCAAGGTATGAATGTGGAAAGAAATGCACGGAAAACACGTCAAAATCTGAATATGGATACATTTTTAGAACAAATGGTCACTAGCTGGTTAGCCAGTAAACATTTCATAAACACTCTACTGGCTGGCATGGATTTTAATCTTTACTGTCTACTGAACTATCCGTGATGGCACGGACTGAAACCAGAGGATCTTTTCACTGTTCAAAGTTTGTCATTATTAAGATACAAACAATCTAAGTTGTAGAGGAAAATATTTAATCTATGACATCTTTTAATTAAAATAGTTATGCATAAATTGTTACTGTAATTTTATCCGTTTGTAACTGCTGTTTTAAAATGAGTTTCCACTCTACAAACTGCAGCTGATTAAAACATCTGCCAAAGATGTCTGCCTTGCTGATGTTTGTTTGCAACTTTATCCAAAATCCTCTGGACATTTTTTTTTTCCTTTTCATAATTTGAATAATAGGATGCAGTTTTGTGACCATTTAAGATATTTTTGATTCCTATATTTTCTCTACCTTCTATTGGCACATTAAATTTTACATGTGAATGCTATAATACTGGTACAAATTACTCTTTTTAAATCTGCTGGTTGATTGCTTGCACAACTATCAGGCAACAGGTCGTTTTTTTATAGTTTAGTTTATTTTCTTTTTCACGAATTTGATGTTAAAATTGCTGTTACATGCATTATTTATCCTTCATCTCATCATACCCTCTATGAAAGCTGCGATTTATCTGTTTTGGCATTTTATTTTTATCTAAATGTTTCTTTGATCCTACTTATATTTAGCTAACTTATTATTTACCAGCTTTGTATTTACTAAACCATCGTTATCTTCTCTAAATACCCTTCCCACAACAGTTTACCTTGGACTTTGTATTCATTCATTCATATAAAAACATGTAAAACATGCATGCAATGATGCATTTGCAAGTTCACACATGCAGTTACCCATTTGGCAAAGATCTTCACACAAGTCTTGGCAGGCTTAAGTGTGTCTAAGTAGTGTGGGAAAGAGCTGTTGGGACACTTGGGATTCACAGATGTCTACTGACCATATTTTTTGCTCTGCACTGCCAGCTGTTCATGCATGCACTCGCAACAAACTGTTATGTTATTTACTGACTGCCGTATCACTTTGAAATTAATTTGATTGACCCAATTTTTTTCTCCTCTAGCCCTTCCCACTGGTCTCATCCTCCAGATGGATGGTGAAAAGAGGTGAGCTGACAGCATTTGTGGAGGACAGTGGCATCTTCCTGAAACGAACCTCACGGCAGCAGGTGTATTTCTTCCTCTTCAATGACGTTCTCATTGTCACCAAGAAGAAAAGGTGAGTGTGCTCTGGATCACACCAAAATACTGGAGCCTATATTCTGACTGGGTTTGATTTATCTGCAACTTCAGTCTGCAGGCGTTGCTCTTAACTCACCTGTGCTGACATGCCGAGGGAGAAAGCGGAACCATAAACCTTTGGTTTTTCCCTACATGTTGCCATGCAGACCCGATCCTCAGGGCAGGGCAGGTCATTTTGTGTTCTCCATCTTTTATTTGGGTGTAGTTACCTGAGTGTATTATGACAGTATTTTTGACGTTTTATGAATTTCAACACTTCCTGCTGTAGTTGCTGGTTGGTGTCCACACTCCTTTCTGCTGTCATCCTTTTTAAATAACGCCTCTTTTCCTCAGACAACAGCATGAGAGGAGAAAACAGTGCACTGATGACTTCCATAAAATGATGTGGTTTTAATTTGCGTGTAGGTCCTCTCGCATGCGTCTCTATTTTTGCCAGAAAAATACTTTCCTTCTATCCACCATGTGTGTCTGGAACTCATTGTCCAGCTTCTTACAGACCCAAGTTCCCAGGAATCGTGAGGAAGAAGGAAAAAAAAAACACAACATTCCTTGTAGTATTTTTCTGGGAATATGATCCAGTACAGCAGACACTCCAGCAGTGTGTGGTGTCAGGACTGTGATTTCAAGAGAGATTTTAGAAAGGGAGTGCTCCGGAATCACAGTATGTTTTTGTGCCTGTGTGTAAGTTTGAATTGAAGTTGTTATAATATTGGTTCGTACTGTGGGGAGAAGAGGACTCGAGCTGTGGCACGCTACTCTACTGCACTCCACCTGCAGTAATACAAACAAAAACAAGCCAGGGTTCACAAGGCCAGCCAGGTACCAGCAGGTCACAAACCATTAATGGATACATTAGTATAAGTCATGTATTGTCATAGTTTGTTGCATGCACCTTTCTGCTCTATGTTGCCAAATGCAACTGAGTTGTGTGATTTGAATCCTCTCAGCTTCTCGTTCTCCTTGCAGTAGTTTACATTTTTAGAAATACTGTTGGAGGGAAGAGGCTGCAGGGTCAAAGCCCAGCACTTGCACGGAAGGGAAAGAAAAACACACTTGTGACCTGACTGTCTGCAGATTATAGGCCCATATTTCTTCATACTGAGTAGTCAGTGAGCCAAATGTGTGTTTTTAGATATTCATTCTTTATTTTATAAGTAATCCCTCCCCCCTTTTCTGCTGCTGCTTTGATAAAAATCTACTTGTTTTAATGTGGTTTTTAAAGATCCAAACTTTGTGTTTTTTATATATTAACTATGATGTAGCCGCGTAAACCAGACAGAAGTTATTGTTTTGGGGACTTTAATGTTGATTGCTTCTGAAGTTACAGAATGGTCTGTTTTCTAGCCTCTTTTCCACTCTTATTCCATCAGTATCAAGTACAACATTCACAGGTGGGCGTCTCTATCCACCACAAAATAACACACTGCTTCAGCAAACTTTGAACATGTGGTACCATTACTGGTCCGTGAACAATATTAAAGGAATAACTGGCAGTACTGAAATGGTCTGTATTGTCTAGAATGTCTGCGTAAACCCCCAGTTTACAGAAGGCAGTGGCGGGCTGCCTCGTGCAACATGTAGCTGCTAGTGCACTCTGGCCATACTGTCCTGCCAGGAAGGTCTCGACAATACTCATCAGAGTTTCATCTCAACCGGCGTTGGGAGGTTGACTTCACAATGTTTTCTTTTCGTAGCATAAAAAAAAAACATGTCCAGCACTTGGGGTGCAATTTAGAGCCCTCTGATGGCCAAATTTATTTGACTTTATTTATTTACATTTTTTTTATTGTCCTGTAGAGAAGAAAGATTTATTCAGGAAATTTACTTTCATTATTTTAAACTGTATCTTAATTGGGTCTGGCTGTATGAAAAGCAACCCAAGTCAGACTTTGTTGTTGTCACGCTCTGGGAAAGTGTTAAATCTGCTGCACTCAGAGGAACACTTACATAACCTACCAGCTGGCTCCGTTCTCTTCCTCACTTCCCTCCTTTTCCTGTGTGAATGCTGGGCATCATCTAAACATTGTTGTGGTTTACATATCTCTTTGCTCTGTTTTTTCAATCTATTTTTTCTTCTCTTTTTAAGCATATTTTGCTTAACCGTGCCTTCTTTTGCCTACATTTAATCCCATCTGCCACTTGCAGTTTTTGCCCTATGCCGTAGAATCAATATGCACACTCAAACTGGAATCCCATCTCAGTATCTCTCTGATGATTTGTATTAGTTCTGCTTGTTTTGCTAAAGAACTAGATGTGCATTAGTAGCTGGCACAGTTGTGATAACATTCAGGAGAATCCTGTGTTAACTGTGACCACAGGAGGATTTTCATACCGAGATCTATGCTTATTCCTCAGTTAGCCGAGAGGGGCATCCACATTTAAGTGTTTTTAAAACTAAATTATTGCAGTGTTTAGCATTCCTTCATACCGAAAGAGAGTTTACCCACCTCATTTCTTAGTGTCATATGTGGTATTGCTGGAATTTACCTGTAGGCCTGTCAGAAGCCAAAATGTTAATGACCCTAAACTCTATCCATTTACTTCCATACATTACTTTTAGGAGCTTTATTTAGGTTTATATAAATATCTGAAAGAAATGATACTCCAGGCAATAATGACTGCCTAACATTAGGTTGATTTATCTATGAGTTAGTGTAGTTTATTTCTTCATATATTTTTGTTTCATCCAAAATATTGTAGAGAATATTGATAAAATACCTGATCTAAAGGTTTTTAGGGGTAAAGGGTGACCTTAAGAATCCCGTTACAATATAATTAAAGACTAAGTTCATACATAGGAATATATTAAGCCATTTTTTATCCTTTAATCCCATTTACAACTCGGATGTAAACAGAACAAGTAAGAAAAGGCTTAGCATGTTTGTTCAAGGTCTTTTATCCAAATATGAGTTATAAAAGGAGTCGGCATTAGTTTTCTCAGAGAGCTTGCTTGCAATTGAAATAAAATCTTGCGTCTTAATTTAATTTTAGCACTATATATGAATCAGGTTTTTGTCTGTTTTTTTTTTTTTTGTTTGTTTTTAATTTGTTTACAATTCTTAGTTCATTCAAAAAGATTTTTGATGTTAGTTTCTAACTCTGCCGTTTCATTTCCAAAATGTGAAGTATTATTATTACATGCAGGGAAGGAGAAAACTTTTGCTGTATAATATTAAACCACTGATATATTTGAAACTCACCACTTATGTTTTTATCTCTTTTAGCTCAGTTTCCATGAAATACCTTATTTTTTCTGTTTTTCCAACTTCCATAAGGCTACATCCTGCTGGAGTACAGAACGTACAACTTGTGACCTTTGTCTGTATTTAGTGGATGTGCTGTGCCAGCATAAAGACATCCATGACATCTGACAATTCAGCAAAACATTTTTGTAGGATCCCAGAAAGCACTTTTACATCATTCTGTCATTGAAAACATTGGAACAGTAAATGGATAACAGCATTACGTGTATATTTCTCATTCTGCATTGGTGAGAGCTGCTTCAAAGCAAATAAAATGTCTCCTCCTGTCCCTGCACATTTTAGTTGAGGTGACTGCTGTCCAGTAGATCCTAAGATTGATTTCTTCTTTCTGAGGTCCATAAAACATGTGGCATGGAATTTTGCTCCTATATTTCAGAGCACTATGAAAACACATGTGCGTAAGTTGTCTCCAGAATCAGTGCCGTGTTAGAGGTAACATGCCTCCAAATCAGCTCCAGATGTTTGACTGGCTCGTGTACTGCTAGGCATGGAGTTTTCGTGCTTGAGTGAAGGTATTCATTGTAAATAAATGAAGGTATGGTCTAAAGAAAGCAGCCAATTTAGTGTAAGGAAGCTTTTTCAAGACAGAATCAGAGACCTAATGAGACAATTGTTTGTTAATCAACAACAATTTTAGAGCTTTTTCTTTTAAGAACTTAGATCATTTTGCATAAAACTCAGCTGCAAAGTAGTGAAAAAATCTGTGAGCCGTAGTATAAAGGTGCACTAAACACGTCTTACATGTTGTTTGGTT
>JBAMHX010000010.1:13523225-13547151 GCA_037177515.1 Pseudomugil tenellus | reverse complement strand
TATATAAGAGCATAGAACGTATATATACGTTCTATGCTTTTTTTTTTCTTCTTCTTTCTTTTCTTCATTCGAAATTACTGGATATGGACAGTCTGTAAGCTTGTCGTAAACTTATCACTACTTTCTCCACCATGGCAGATCTGTCGAACAGCTTCAGGTCATAAAATGTCTATTCAGGGCAAACAAAGGTGCATGGTTATTTTTTTTTTTTAAATAGATAAAATAAGCTTACAAGCACAGAAATATGGCTTATCCTTCACAATATATGTGCTCTGAAAAAACACTGCATTTCCTTGTACATTTGATTACCATTAATAGAAAAGTTCCTATGATCTATTGCACTTTTCCAACTATACAAACAAGCCACACAGACTTAGTGGCAGCTCTTCATTACAAAACTCTGCCACACATATTGGAGAATACATTACCAAAAGCCTCCGTTACACTTCAAAATAAATCTGACCTCATTTTAATTAAATCTAAGCCACTGAATCATAAGCAGATGCACCATGTTTAAATCATTATGAGACATTATTGAACATTTCTTTCTGTTTTTGTCTTCCTAACAGTGAGGACAGCTACAGTGTGATAGACTACGCTCTGAGGGATCAGATTTGGGTGGGTACCTGTCAACCAGAGGAGCTCAATCTGTCACCAGTCAGAAGCACAGCCAGCATGTTGAGCTCCCGGCAACCCAGTGCCAATCATCTCTTCCGACTGTGCTTCTGTAGCAACCACTCGGGTGAAAAAGTGCCCATGATTCTAGGAACAGAGTTGCTGTGAGTATTTATATGTGACCTTTGCTCCTCTTTGTGTTTTTGTTTCTCTTGCATTTCGGTTAGAGATTTACAAGATGTGGCATTAAGCAATAACTAATCATTTTGGCATCTGAAGTAATTCTGCAGGTTTTTTTTTTATTATTTTGCTGACACGCTAGAGCGCTTATGAGGTTTGAGCTTGATTTATTGGACTCTAATTTAGACAGTACGATTCAAAATGAGCTGTATGCTTGTTTTTTAAGGGAAAAAAAGCTGTGGTCAGGTTTCTACTCCATTATCTTCTCTTTGTGTGTCCCAGAGAGGCTTTTAATTTGCAGAAAGCGAATCGCCTTTCATCTCTTTTCCTTACTTCTAATCTCAGTCATGTCATTTACTCCATTTCAGGTCACAGGGAGATTTAGTTACATCCGTTGTAAGGACAGAACCTGAGCCTCACCATTGTAGTCTTTTCTTCCATTATCCTGTAAAATTGGCTGAACTAAATGTGTGTTTTCTTGACCAACATCCAGCGATATTCTGAAGTAAGAAACTGTCTGCGTGTAATTTGTAACATGTGAAGACTAAAAATATATTTATTTTGTTTAAAAGTCCCTAAAAGTCATGTCTGTAGATGTTTAAGTTTGAAACCAAGCTTCAATATTTCAAGCTAATTTTGTACAGTTTTCACCAGGAAAAGTTTGGATACTTAGATTAATTTACACAAGTTATTTGCATTGGCGTTCATATTTGTTCGCATAGACTAATGCACAACCATACACACATAGTTGCAAGTGCAAATATCTTTTGTGCAACTGTATGACTAAAAATCTGTGTCAAATGGCATATGACTTGTTCTAATGTAGTTAGATGATATTCATCTGTATGCTCAAAACAGAATCTGGTTTTCAGGTGTAAAAAGTTTTGTCAGGTATTTCACTTGCACTGTGAAACTGCAAAGTGTGACTGATGTCAGCTTGTGTTTTAATCCTGCTCCTCAAGTTAAGACTCAACTGTTTTTCTGCTTCCACATATGGCTGAATTGAATGACTCATAAACGGAATTACAAAAAAATGTGATGGTAATCTGTTAAGGAGCTTTATTCATCTGAATCACAGGATGTGCTTCAACAAAGGTGTGAGTGCGATATGAACTGCATAGGTTTAAAAAAATGTCTTGCATGCCATCTTTGAAACATTTCTGTCTGTTTTAATTTTTTTAACAGTGTGGGATAATTATTTTATTTGCTGTGAAGAATTGTGTTTCTATAAGATTCACACATGTAGAATCCTGAAGCTAAAGCCAGCTCCCGTTGGGTGGGAGAAGGTATGCGCATAGGGTCGTTGTATCTGAGAATATTTGGGATTTATTTTTTTTTTTAGATTTTAGTTTCCCTTTAGTCTACAAAGATGCAAATCTTTTCATGTCATCATTCTAAGGTTTCATTTAATAGTGAGACATTTATTTTACTTTATAACCCATTGTGGTTTCTTTTGTCAACTGTTTAAGGCCACTACTGTAAACTTAATTTCTCATATTATTGATAGCTTTTCAGCTTTATTAAAGTATTTCTGAATATTTTCCTAAGTCGTTTAAAGCCTTTTAGACGTGTTTGTAGACTTTCATTAGTTTTCATCTCCAGTTCTTCCACCAGTGTGTGATTGTTTATGGAGCAGCTCATCTCCTTTACACATTGCACCATACTTCCACTTGAAGCCTGTCAGAGCTTCTGAAACATTTCAGTACTCACTTTTTTTTTTTAATTTTCTTTTTTTTATGTTCTCTTCATTTTCACACAGCTGCATTTTGGCCCTGTTTACTTGTTGAAGGGCCTGGAATTGTTGTCAGTGACTAATTTTCGTAATGCATCACTCTACATGCATTCAAAGCTTTTAATTACGGTAGTTCTAAAGTATTTCCCATATTTTGTGCACTATCTCAGAAATATTTTCTTCTTATCCTTTTTAGCAGACAGCTGCTTCTGCTGCATGTTAATCTGGCTCCATGTTTGGATAAAGGCTTTATTTTGCTGTTGCAGTGACATTTTTTCATCATAGTGCATTTATATTCCATGTTTTGGGGAAACACACTGGAGCTTCCTGCTCTTTAAGTGCCCCAGTTGCTTAATTGTATTTCCAGCTTGCAACATTGTGTTTTAGCTCTGAAACATCTTTTATCAGGTGCTCATTTGATCTGAAGATTGACTTAAATGTTGAACTTAACACTTTTTAGATCTTGTAGATGCTGGTTCATCTGTGCAGCTTTTAAATTCATTGCTTTTCCAAATGTTTTCTCTTGCATGTGCTTGAAAAAAAAAACTTTAAATTTTATTTTCAGAGCCTTGTTTCACTTTTTGGGTCTTGGTCTTTTTTTTCACATATTGAGTGACCCTGTGTCTTTTAGATAGATTTGTTTTCACTAAGCAGGGTGTTTAGCATTTTTGGAGAGGTCCTCGTTCTTGTTTGAGCACATTGTTTTTGTCAGTGTCTGAGCCAAACAAGCAAAAAGAAAACCCAATGTCCACTACACTGTTGTGCTGCAGCCGCAGCAGGAGAAAGCAGGTTGTATCTAAAGTTAGACCAAGATCCATTCATTAAAAAAAAAAAAAAATCAAACCCGTTCAGTAGGTAGTTTTTTTTCCCATAAAAGTGCTAACAAATAGACAGGAAAACAAGATATATGCTGGCTAAAACATCATCTCTGCCACCTGTTTACAGAGGAAATAACTTTCATCAGTAGGCTACTCTCTAACAGTCACAGAAGCTGAACTCTACCGTTTGCCCTGTTCAATGCCGTCTAGTCAGACACACAAAAGATAAAACTACTCTGGGTTTGCGTGAGTCTACTGAATGTTTTTATGTCAACTGGAGTCTTGTAGCACAAACACTTTTATTGCTTTGACTCAGAGAGCTACAGTGTGAGGAGGCAAAACACAAATTTAAACTCTTATCACAGAATGACAATTTTTAAAATAACAGTTGAATATTTTATAGCAGAAGCAGCAAGACACTAAAAGCTCCATTTACTTGTGTGGGGGTTAGGGATTCCCGTGTGTGTGTGTGTGTGTGTGTGGTGGTTCAGCGTTTCATTCATTGGAGTACTGAATGAGCTACGGTAAATGGGGCGACTCTGGCAACTTTCCAGTTTTACAGTGGTTACAAGGCTTTGTTTAAGTTGTTGCTTAGCAACAGTCTATTGCTCAGCAGACTGGTTCCCACGACCCCCCTCCCCATGTTGCTTCATTCTCTGCAATTCCTCCTCATAGTCTCTAGTCTTTCTTGTAGAAAGTCTTCACGTTGTTGTTAATGACCAGGGAATAGTTTCCTTTCCTTCCAACCATTCATCCCAGTTTAGTGAACTAACCCAACATGACAAATGATGTTTTGCTAGATAAGCATTTAGAAGATAAATGAAGCAGAGAGGAGTAATTGGGCATCTCTTCCAGACTACAGTAGAGGCTGGGCATCATGATTCTCCGAACTAAGAATAGTTTTATTAGAAATTAAGATTAATGTCTGAGAAGTTATGACTTGCAGATGAATATATCCTCAAGATATCCTGGTGTCTCTGCTCTCGAAAGGCTTTAATGATAAACAGAGGGGTAACATAGGGTGTAATTTTTATCATTGTAACAATTTAGTTTACAGTCTACCATTTTACATAGTTTTATGAAATTCTGCAAATTTAGCCAATGGAGAAGCAGAAAACATGTCAGTGCCTGGACAGAGAAGTTGCTACAAATCTAAATTCTGTTGTGATGTAGAATGATGGGGCTAAATTAGATCTCTGGAGTGGATCAATCAAAACTGACCTATCTGTACAGTTTTTAGAAAAACAAAACGCATACAAAAAACAAATGCATAAAACCATACTAGTTTAAGGCTCTGGTATAATGGCACATACATGAGACTAATAATTGAGATTATTACTATCTTCATATAATAGTCTTTTTTTATTACAACCAGAGTACAGAGCAGAGACCACATTAGCCACTTTCCGATGGTAGGAACCTTTTGCAGGAATAGATCAGTTTTTCCCTTTTTTTCTTTTGCACGCATTCAGACAGGTCAGAACTAGGATCTACGACCCTCAGTTCCTATAACCTATAGGAACACCTCTGATGTAGGTGGTGGCTCCACCCTTTAGCAGCATAACATCTGATACGTTTAGTCATAGGACATGGCTAATTTCAGTGCATATTTAAAAGGTTAAACTTGCACATCTTTGTCTGCGGTACTGTGCTCTCTTTTTTCATCTATGAAACGAAGTAGAATATCGCCTGCTTGACTCCTTTTCTCCTGGCTCTCTGTGAGCACTTTCAGCCTCGATGTTGGCTGCCTGATGTTATCCTCCAAGATTAATAATCCTGTCTCTTCACTCTCCAAAGATGCTCCTTGGCTGTGTTTTCTTCTCTCCTTAATTTGTTTGTTCTGAAGCATAGTGACGCTAAAGTACACGTCATGTCATAGATGGTTGCGTCACATCGCTCCCTATCAAGGTCTGTTTCTGATGTGCAAATGCAAAATGAAACTGTTTTCCTGGGGAAGGGCATTTCTTAGAACTGCAATTTTGCGTCTCTTTGAATGCAGCTAAAGATGCAGGCTATGAATACTTCCTGTTTACACTTATTAGGTTCACTTCAGCCTTACTTTAAAGTGTTCACAAGTTTAAATGTGAAATTCCACACATTCTGACTGTGGGTGGGTCTATTTTTATATGAAAGATTCTGTAGAAAAATATTTTTTTCTGGTCTTGTCACTTTTGGTATCTTTACTCTGTTGCCCTTTAAGCAGCTGCCTTAGCTTTTTCAGCGTATCCCTGTCTGTAGTATCCATATAACGCAGTGATCTTTGACCTTAGCTGTGCTATGTGTCGAGAATCCTCGGAGTACTAGACTAAAGATGACACAGGGATATTTTCTGTGCCTTCTTCCTTTTCTGTGAATCTGTTCGCTGTTTGGATGTCAGCGTGCCTTCCCCATGACCTTGCTGATTTATCCTGTCCAGACTCAGTGAATAGCGTCTCACTGTTTGTAGAACAGAGCAGCTACAGAAATCTGAGGCAAAAACAGAACTGTTTGTCACATTTGCAGCTTCAAAACAAGTCAGCATATATTTCCTAACAGCTTAAATCCAGAGCAGGGGTCTGTACTTATTTTGCACATGCTGCATTGTTTTTGTTTTTTCTTACCCTGTCTGCTTTCATTTATATCTTTCAAAAGTGAAAGATGCTGCTGGGAATTGTTCCTTTTGCCTGGGAATTTTTCTAAATACTTCATTCCGAGCAGAGATATGCCATGTGTTTCTCTAAGAAGTAGGAATCGCATCCAAAAAGCATGGCTTCATGCCAGGCTGAAACATACTGGATTTAACTGATAGTAAACAAACAGAAGGGAAAAGAAAAAAGTAAAGCAGAACCGAATAAAATCAGAAAATATGTGATTTAAAGTTTTTGAAGGGAGTTTAAAAAGTGACGTACTTTGTTTAACACCCCAACCTCTTTTCAGAGGTGAAACGCACAGTTAACAAAGGATATACGATTCTTTCTATTGTTTTCTTCTTCGGGATAAAAAGTTCAGAAGCTTTACTACAATAAATAGATCGATCTTCTACAAGTCTGTTGGAATTTGCAGGCAAGCACCTACTATTTTTGCACATATAGTGTTCACAGGCCTCACATGCCTTCAGTACATCACACATGTCCACTGATAGTGCCTGTGCTTGACATGTTGCATCCATGACCCAAGTATTTCAGCTGTTTTAACGAAAGAAGGTGACTGTGATTGTGCTTTGTATGCACACATGTATCCGACAGTTGGCATGTGTCTCCAGCTGCTAAGAGTAACAACTAGCAGCTGCCTTTCCCACAGATCAGTGCTGATGGATGTGAAGAATTTACACACGTGGAACAGAGAAGTAGGAACACTGGTTGAGAGATTTACCTATTTTGGCCCATATTTCTGTTATGGAAATAGTCTGACCCTTTCACTGGGCAATTCTAGAGAATAGTAATGCTGAGACATTCAAAAGTTGGCTCAATAGGTTATGCTAAAGAGGAGTGGTTTAAGTCCCAGTGGAAACATATAGGCAAACTTGTAGTTGTAATGACATCACATTGCAGTGATGACAAAGTTGTGACTTTGAGTATGGATGATAACTATTAATGTAGAACTAACAGAATCTTTAGTGAATGTTTTAGCAACGTTTTGCATAAAAAGCATCACTACAGAGCAAAACTAGTAACACGTTTTCTATGTGAAAGTGTTAGCTGGATCCTTCAATCGAGATGTAAAGAATCCAGTAGAAAAAAAAAAGATTATTCAAATCCATTATTAACTTAACGCTATGTAGACACACTGATGGTCTCCTAAGTTAATTATTTCTCCGAACTTATTCCAAGTTGGGGTTATAAAAATTCAGTCAGCTTTTATCATGTTGTAAGTTATTTATGGACACTTTTTGTACCCTGAAAAGGATCAGAACATCAGGAATGCAGTAATGAGGTCTGACTCATTGGGTCTTGTCCATGGAGCTTCTTTAGATGCCCACGTTAGGAGGATCCACACTGCCACCTCTGCCATTGTTCTGTGCATGGCACAGGCCTGCAGTGTTGAGTCACGGAGGACCTCCAAAAACCCCATCTGCTTCATTTCCTGAACCCCTCCTTTACTCACCCCCCTCCCTAAATCCCTCAGACCGGGTGAGATGAGATATAGTTTCACAGAACCTGACCTGTGCGATTCCACCCACAAAAGAAAAGGTTGAAAGCAGGTCCCTCTGTTCCTGAGAATCAGCCTTTGTGCAGTTTTCCTTCTACTGAAAACACACCTCTGTTCTCTGAATGTCTGAGAACACAGAGGAGGGAGGAAGGAACCTAAAACTTGCTTGGCAACATAACTATATTGACATTCACAGGGCTGACTTTTCTAGTTAATAAATTAAACAAAGAATTAAAAAAGTTCATTAGTGTCTCACATTATTTTAATGTTGTTTGTTTATGGTTTAGGAATGATCGCGCTCGGTGGATCAGTTCTCTGGACCGGACTGTCAACAACAATAAGAATAAGGACAGAACTGGTAAGTTGCCACACATGCCTTTATAGTCTCTGTTGAGTGTATTGCACCACCTTGTGGTTATTGAAAGAGCTTTTTTCCCCATTGATTCCTAAACTATTGACTTCTTCATGAGGAAATATTGTGTAACTACCTAACATAACTAATAAAAGTATGTTTGTTCAACCAGAAGTCATCCAGGTGGAGGTGACCAGGACTTATACAGCTAAGCAGCCAGATGAGTTGTCTCTGCAGGTGGCTGATGTGGTGCTGGTCTCGCAGTTTGTAGATGATGGTATGTTAGCTCTCTTTCAATTCCATCTAGTTTCTCAATCTGTAGTTGCACATAGTTTACTTTAATACTCCTAATTTTTCCCGCCTTACTTTCCCAAAGACATCCTTTCATCATACCTCTGTAGTCGCTCTTTTACTCTGCATCTCCCTTACAGAATGGATCAGATATGTTTGGAGTTACATCTTTTTAAAAACATGGAATCCGAAAGCAATTTGTTTCAGTGACCATAGCAACCAGCTTTCATGTTAAAAAACAGACAGCATCAATGAGATCAGGCCAGCATGAGAGTCATTTGCTGTATTTTATGTACATATAATTTCTCCTTTTAGGCTGGTATGAAGGTGAGCGACTGCGTGATGGAGAAAGAGGATGGTTCCCAGCAGAGTGCGCGCAGAGAATAACATGCAAGGCCACCATTGAACGCAACATGCAGAGGATGGACCGCCTACAGGGGCTGGAGACTAATGTGTGACAAACTGGCTCCTTAAACCTCAGAGGGTTTTTCTGGACCGGTAGTGACCCTTTGACACGCCAGTGATCTGGCTTTAAAGAACTAAACCCTTACAAATGAGTTCAGTGACAGCATCAGCGAGAGCTGCACGGCTGCTGGATCCTTCGTGGGATTAGGAGCAAGTCATAATCTTGCTCGGCATCCGGTAAATGTCAAGCTCACTGTGTTGGGTTTCAGACTGTTAAGAACAAACACAGCAGAGGAACAGATTTTCTTAATTAGCAATTTGTCCCTGTGTGGGTGAGGTGGACGACGGTAAAATCTGTCACACCGATTAATTCCATGGCTGTTTGGAAAACTTCACACCCACAGCTTTCAACTCTCTGCCACATTACTGATAGTGTGAAGTTTGTAAATGTGTTTCAAACATATTCTTTGTAAGTGACGTGCAGTGTAATGACTACAGTTCCACTGTAGGAGGTAAAGTAGACCAATTAGTGAAAAATCGACAGCAGCCTGGAGTACACTTCGATAATGAGGCTCAGGCCACGTGATGAAGAGCAACGCCAGTAATGACACAAATATCTAGATGCTAATTATGAATGTGATAAGGCACAATGGTGAGAACAGCAGCTTCTTTACAGTATAAAAACTCCAGTGTGGCTATGAAGTTATTCATTAGAAGTTACTGTAATCTGAGTCTCTACATATATTTATCTGAAATCTGAGGCTCTTTGTGTAAATCTAAGTAATGATCAGGCATAATCAGAAGAAGTGGTGTCTTATGTCATAGACAGGTTAAGGAGAAGAGCCAAGTATCCGTCCTATCCTTTGCGGTTTGTCACGGCTAATGTCACCATTATGAATCAGACTCTACATTTGTGTCACGAGTACCATTATTCTCTACATCCACCCAGTGATTGGGACAGCCAGAAATATCACCCACTCGTCGCCAGCTAGAGGTGGCTGCATATAGACACCGCTTCTTAGGATTTATATTTCTGTTACAGAAATTAATGCGTGCGTGTACACGCAAATGGTGAGATTGGAAGAGCCGAACAGCCCTGCCTGGCTCTGCTTTTAATGTGATTGTCCAGTGTGAGTCATCTTTTTAGTGTTGCCAAGCTAAAGGAAATTAATGGCTCGGCCAGGGGATGTTGATAACACAATCTATCAAGCCCACTGCTCTGGAACCAGCCCAGAAGATGACCACAACCACTGGTCTATACGAACTGAGCAGCTATCAGGACAGTCACAGGTCTTTTTGTTTACACTCAGGGAAAATGAGCGATTTGATACCCACACGTCAGGGCACGAACAGATTGTTTTAATTAAGTCCTCTCTTTGTAACTATTGTAAATCAGCTTGTGTACATGTACATGTTTTTAAAAATAAGCTTAAACTGTAACCTGTATGTTTTCAGAAATACAGATTTATATTGGAAAATCTCTGTATATTTTAATCAGCCTTCAATAAAAGCTTAATTGCTGGGAGTCTATGTATACCAAATGCTCATTTCCTGCACATTATGAGATCAAAGATAAGGATTATATTTTTTGCTAAATTCACCATTAAGTGCAGATGAACAGAATCAGCTACATGCAACAGCAGACGTCCAATTCAGCTCTTCAGCTAAGAGCACATTTTTCCCTATCATAAAAATTGCAGGGTAAAGTTATCACTAAAGACTTTAATTGCTAAAACTCAGCCTATTAAAACTAATTGAGCTAAGAAATTGAATTTCACCTTGTTTCTTTATTGCATAAACTGAAGTGGTATTGTTTGATTAAATATGATAAAAGACAGATGTCTCTAAAGCAGAACTGTATAAACCAAACTAAGGAGATGAAGTGTGTATTTAAACTCGGGTTGGTCCTTGTAAAACGAAAATGGCTTGAAAAAAATAAAACGCAGCTCATTCAAGTGCAGAACATTTCTTTTTTCCAGTACACTGGCCTTGCGTGTTTGGCCTTCAGCAGCACCCAGAGAGCACTAAAGCAGAACCATCAAGGAAGCCAGCTGGTTATCATAAATATCCCAACTAACCCCCCCCCTCCCATGTACAAGGATGGAGTCAGTCACTGCAAAGGCTCTTCTCTTCATTGGCAGCCAAATGCCTGGCCACTTCTAATCGTCTTCATCATCATCATTGAAGTAAACGTGCTGTCCTCTAGGGGCAGACGGCCACGTCCTGCCAGAGTCACTCGTGCTGCCTGCAGGCTTTTCCTGGGTGGTGATGAGGTCTATGATGGCTGTGATGACAGCGCAGTCTTTAGACTGACGGTTTTCCCAATCCACAGGAGCCGGATTGCTGATTTTCTCTTCTAACAGGGAATCCAGCTCTTTCTTTAAACTCTGTGTAGCACACATGCAAGAATAATGTTCAACAATCAATTAAATCAGATATTTCAAGACTGTGTTATTTTACCTTTACAAGGTGAGCAATGCGGGCTGGTGATCTGAATACAATCCACTGGTCCACAGCTATGGTTTCCTGGTCCTCGTCTTTCTGGATGCTGATGTCTCCACCAAAGAACAGCAGTGAGAACGGGGACACCTCGGTGCAGTCGTACAGGAAGATCTAAAGGACAGACAGATGTCACTAGCACACAATAGCAGGAGTATTACAACAGATTAACACATACAGTGACATGAAGCAGCATCATTATGACACATTGTGTCCAACAGCTATTCTGTGGTGTGGGCTGAAAGTGTCCCATTAGTGAAGAGAGGCTTTGTCAGTTTGAAATGTGTTTCAGTGCCTCTGGTGTTAGCAGAAATGTCATCTTGCCACGTCTGTGAATCGCACTGATGTGTTGCACCCTTTTCCATCCATTTGCAGAGCTTAACTGACAGCTGCTCATGTAGAGCAGTTTGCCTAATCAGACAAAAAAATAAAAGAAATACTACATGTGACATTTGATCAAGACATGCAACTCAAGTTTCACTTACTCTCACAATTACAAGAAAGAAAAAAAATCACTAAAAAAGATTAATGAAAACAATAATTATCCCATCTCTCGTTTCAATATGCGGACTTTGTATTTGTGTTATAAATCCAGCACACTCGTATTATTTTCAGCGTTGCTTAACAGCCCAAAGTCTGCATGCAATCAAAATGAGGGAAAGAGAGCCTTAAGTCAGCGAGTCTGATGATTCCAGAAAACATTATTTTTATAAAACACTGCGTATCATAATACAACCCATCTCTGTGACTTAGCGAGACACCGAACAACTCAATGATGACAGCAAGATAACAGACAAACCTACTTTAGCTTTCATGGCTGATAGAAGATTGAAGTTGTGAACATTTTTTAACAATGTGTTTTTTTGTTTATAAAAAAGGATCAATAAGGAAAAAGAAGCAAGGAGAGAACATGGACAGCCTTATTTACATTAAATATATAATATAGTGTACCACTATACCGCAAGTGCGTCAGAGGAGATAAAGTTTAACGTCATCCTAGACTTTCATTCTGTTTTTTTTCTGATCTAAAGCATTTGGTTTCTCTCTGCTTCTCTCCCAGTGAAAAAAATATCCTTGATGGTCTCACACACTAAAAAGAACCTTCATGGCCATTCACGCTCGGTGCTGTGCACAAGAAAAATGACAACATCTCCATTTTGCAGAAAATTATGGCAAAACAGAGCAAAACACTTCTTCATCAAGACAAAGGCAGCAAAATGAGAGACCACGGCAGACACAGCATTCAGAGAGGAGATGAAAGGTGTTTTTCTGCTGGATGGAATCTCTTACGCAAGAAGAAAATACAGAAAGAACAAAGAAAGATTGGAGGGAGGGAGGGAGGGAGGGATAAGAGTCTGTGGAGTGGGAAAATAAAAAAGGGGGGAGAGAACAGCAGTCAGGAAGCAGCATTGACCACTTTTCTCTCACCACCACCTCTTACATTGTGTCTGGAAGCTTTGAAGCACAAGAGCCTTTGAGAGGGAGTTGAAAGGCTGCGTTTTAATCAAATATTCATCAAGTGCAAAGCTGGTGTGGCATCACTGCCAACCTCTCGCCACAGGCGATTCTATCCGCTCAGTCATCACAAGGGCACGTGCACAATGACAGACATCAATACAGGCTCAAGACTAAAAACATTCAAGCTGCAAAACATTCTCCCGAATCGCTTTGTTTACTCACGCTGCTCGTTCTCATCTTCAGGTGGTAAATGAGCCATGTGTAGTTGAATTCCGTCTCTTCTGCATTGACTGATTTTGGGTGGATGTTCACCTTTCCATCCGCTTGGGTGTAAACCATCACTCTGAGATTATATGAGCGTGTGTAAGTGTTAGAAATACTCATCATGACATTTCTTTTTCATAAGATTTTTTATCAATAAGTAACAAAAGGTACATTTACATAATATGAAAAGAAAAAAAGGTAAATTCTTGTCAAGTGATGAAAAATCTGACATCCAAACTCCTGTAGCAGGAAGGTCCAGAAAATTTTTTATAGTAGCATCTACTGAAAATGGTTTGAGAAAGTCTAAACTTCCTAGGAAAGTTTATTACAATGAAAAGCTCGTCAGTTAAAACAAAATATTAACTTCTGAAAATAATTTAAGTTTGATTAGTTTTATTTATCCATTTGTACTTTTTTTAAAAAGGGAAATTCTGTCATTTTTCCGCAAAAATGTATCTACATCTTTGCAGTTCTTGAGTCATCTTGATATCTGCTCTTCTATCCAGGTTTTTTTTGGTAATAAATTCATTTGGGAAGGTTTGAAAGCCCCAGTGATATCTCATGTTTGCATTTCTTGAGTTTCATTTCTTTAAAATAACAGATTATCTAAAGACTTCTTTGAGAATTATTTTTATGAAATTTATTTAATTTGGTCTTAATTTTGAGAATCCCCTTGAAATAAGTTAACACCTTTTCACAGCATCACTAGTTCGCCATGCAACAGCATCAATGTTTTTGTAAACTAGTTCAAAGACACATGTTCATAATAATTATCCTAATTTCCTACCATAGGTTCTTACTAAACTTGCAAACTATACAGCACAACAAATATTTAGGGGATGTTATTCAGCAGGTTGGAACAATGGGGATTTGTTTATACGCATCCACTGCATATCATTTCTGACTCCTAAAACAAATGGATGATGCTGCAGTTAGTACACTCTGTGGCTCTGAAATAACTTCGTTAGGTCAACAAGCCAGAAACCGGTTTCGTTTAATGCTCCACAATCAGTGTGTGTCTCCTATTAGTGGGCATTGATATGAACATCCTCTGTCCCATATTACAAAAATAAATGAAAAAATAAAATAGATTTTATTACATTTGACTCAGAGTAGTTCCAGAAATACCCCATTAGATGCTTTTAGCATGCGGATATAATTCCCTCTGCATACTTCCCGTTATCCTGCCACAAAAGGACGTTAAGTGAAACTGCAATTCAGTCTGAAAATCATATCTAACATGAAAGTAATACCATATTCCAAAATCAGTTCAGCCAGACAGAACCAGCAGAAAACATGCTGCCTGTACCAGTAAGTGGTCTGATTTAACCCCCCCCCCCAAAAAAAAGACACTCTAGCAGTGAATTAAATTAAATTTTAAAGCTTCGGTGCAGATGAGAAACCGTCTGACTCACTTACTGGTTCTACCGTTGAGAATTTCATATGCAAAAAAAAATAAATAAATAAATAAATAAAAAATTAAATGTGCACCTGAGCCTAAACTGTCAGCAACACAAACAAACAAAAGCAGCAGCCCTACTGTGAAAGTCTGTGCTCCTGTAGTGTGAATCTATCTTTTGCACACAGGTCACAGCTGCTGATTGTGACAACTGCCTTAGGGCAATTTCATGATGACTGCATTGATCTAGAGCTGCAAAAAGGCCCATGTTTTTGACAGTTTTCCTCACATGGTTTCTGCACAGCCGCCGATAGGTGTTGAAAGATCCAAACAGAACTCTTACCCGAGAAATGTAATAAGAATAATTATGCATTTCCCTATCATATTCTAGTCAGTCAGTCTTGAACCAGCACACTCACCTGGGCCTTTTTTTGCTGTGAGATGGCTTGATCATGGCCACCTTAGGGTATAGCCCTGCCACAATCACTGCCTTGATTAACTTCTCATTGTCTGTGGAAAGATATGACAGTTAGAAAAAGGTTGAGAGATGACTTTTCCACAAAGTGGTTGTCAAGTTCCCCAAAATAATATGAAAAGTCTATTATAATTAACCTGAGTTTATATTGGATTTGCGGTCTTTGGGGTCCTTGCTGCTGACAAAACCTGCATGCATAAGGTGCTCTGCAAACTGGCCCTTCATGTTGTGCAGCATCTGAATAATAAAAAGGAGTAATGGCTTAAATCAAGTCTTAGACAGAAATCAAACGCAAGTTGCAATCATGCTTTTTTTTTTTCCAAATCTGTCGAGGCAAAACTTTTGCAATCAGCCTGACTCACTTGGAGCGTGTTGGCAGACAGGAAGTTATCCCAGCAAAACTCCCTCTCATACCTGGCACCACGCCGTTTGGCTTCTTCCCAGCCCTGGTCAGTTGGTGCACAATAAAAACTGGATCAATTCATGCAACAGAGATGAAATAAAAGCCAGGATCATGGTTATGGGTGGTTTTACCTGAAAGGCATTAACTATAGTGAGGTGGTCACTCTTTGAGTTCCTGGACAGGGTTCTTCTCCTCATGTCTGCCATCTTCTCTTTACCCTTGAAGCAACACACATGTTAATAAAATTCCTTTTAATGTGAAAAACATCAAGAAGAAGTCAGAAGGTGGAGTTAAAAGATCTGTTGAAGTGTGTGTGAGTCTATGATGCTGTACGTGTTCATGTCGGTGAACTCAGTGCTCTACCAGAGGTATGAAGAACGGGTCTTTGAAGCTGAGGGAAGCAGCGATGATGAGTATGGGATCAAGGCATCCCAACAAGGCTCCAAACAGGATGAGTTTACCGATGTGAGGCTCCACAGGTAGACGGGCCAGGTGGAAACCCAGTGCTGTCAGATTCTCTGCATGGTCCAGGGCGTTCTAACAACCATAATCATATCCAGAAAAAGAAATCATAATTTAAGAAGCAATCGGTTGTCCAATCTAAAAATGAAAATCCTGATTAACGTAGCATTTCCTTTAAAGATGGAAGAGAAATGAGCAGTCTGTGTCATCTCAAAAAGTCAAAACCCCCATGTTAATGTGTATTACTATGGTTTAGACCAGTGTGAACAGTTTTTTTGCAACATGATTAACCAATACGCCAGGATACTATGAACATATAATTATTTATACATGTATTATACACATTTCAAATGTTTTTACTTTTACACGGCCTACATTTTTTATGTAGGCCGTGTAATCAAAGAGGTGATCTTGCAGCATTAACACTGATGATCATTTTCTGATATTTCAGCAGGCACAATATAAACTGTGAGACCGAGATCCAGTGGTTTACTTCAAACAATCAATCATTGTATAAGCATTGTTTTTATTGTCACAAAAAATAGTTGCCAAGTGATCTGTACAGTTTCCTACCAGGTCTGTCAGGTTCTTGATGGCAAGGTTGACAGCTTTCTCAGTTGGAGGGTCCAGGGCTTTCCCCAGGAATCGACTTATGGATCCAAGCTTCAGTATCTAGATGGTGTATATCCCATTTCACTTTGATTAGTCAAAGCATAATTCCATCATATATTAATAAATTACCATTACTGTGTCTAGATAATGCAAAGGTGAGATCAACTGGAATAAGATCTATGTGCATTTTCCTCGTACAGTCAGTGCATGTGACTCATATTGATGTAATCCGCAAGTTAACCACCTTAACATGCATCTTGAAATGCTAGGGACAAAATTGACGAGAAGCTATTTAGTTTCACAGAAAGTATATTAATCGCCAATCCCCCAAACCAAAGCGGAAAGCAACAACCAAATCTCCTGTATGTCTGACTAACAGGGTGATTTTGGAGTGCCTGTGCATTAGAGAGTCAGCTCAGGGTAAGCATGCTGTCAGTGTTGCTCTCCCTTTGAGGCTAGTACGATGCATTAGTCCACCTCTCACCTGCTAGCTTAAAAAAAAGCCACATTACACACACACACACACACACACACACACGCACACACACACTTGAATACATTCAACTAAGCTGGTAAAAGATGCACACTGAGCACACATCCAATAAAGCCACTGGTGAGAACAATCACTGCAAACACTAGGATTGACTGAACTCTGGCTTTATGTTCCATTGGCAGCAGCTGGAATATTTCTGAGTCGAGTATAAAGGTTCGCAGGGGGAAAAAAAGTGGGAATACCGAGTAACTAAAGAAGAAAATGATCGTTGATGTATGAGGATGAAACCACGAGAAGTGATTATATTGTAGTGAAAAAAAGAATTGTAAAACGAGTGGCATGAGTCAGAAAGGGATGCTCATCTCAGTTCTTATTAGGAACAAGAAGTTACTGTATTTCAGCACACAACTAAAATCACAAACACCATTGTTGCCCTTCACTCCTCCATCCACTCACAAACTCATTCTAAACCAGCTCCTCTTATCCCATCCCAACCTTTATCTGCAAGCAGAGCTCCTCCAGCGGCGTCCTCATGATTTCAGGTAATTGATATGCATCCAGCAGGCTTGCCCTGAGCCCGTTGTACAGATGATAACACTTTCCTGGACATACTCTGAATATGTGGAGAGAGGAAGAGGGACCCAAAAAAAAAAAAAAAAAGTTACATGTTATACCAGGCCTGTGACAAGAATCAGTAGGATAAAACAGTGCAGCTAATTGGACTTTGCTGTTCGACCTGGGAGCAACTACACATTGCCTCTGTGTTTACAGAGAAACAGAAAAGGATTGGTCTAGTGGAGAAGACTGACTTGAGAGTACTTAGGACAAAATGAAATAAAATGATTCTCCAGGACTGGTATCAAACAGCCATTAATCCCCCTTATCATAAATATATCAAATCGTGTTTGTAGACACCTGCCGGCACGTCCTTTCCTTTGTTTGGCGTTGGCCAAGCTAACCCACTCAGCTGTCATGGTACCGATGTTGTTGTTAGTGTCAAAGTTGGTCTCTTTAATCTTCCCACCATCTATCACATAAACAACATCATCGATGGTGATGCTGAGGAGAGAGGAAGAAAGAGGAAAAAAAGACATCAAATAAGAAATAGTTCACATCAATCTTAAAAAAGATTTAGCTAAAAATCTTAAACACACAGGCAGTGCAAAGTAAAAATAAATCAAAGCCCTTCAGTAAGTTTAGATTCTATATTTAGAGCAGTGATGTGAAGGAAAGCAGCTTAGTTTGCTCAGTTTGTGTGGAGCTCTGCAAATGCATTAACAAATTGCCTGTCAGAGAATTCCCCATCCAGGCCAATGTTTGTAATCAATCCAAGACGAACGTGCCAATCAGCTCCAAATCTTCTTTTACCACCTTGTAACAATCGGAACATAGAGCGACACAGTAGCCCGCAAATACACACGTGTGTGTGTGCATGTACCAAAACGCCTTCACTTTAAGAAGACAAGTTGTCAGTAAAAATAAGTTCAAGAAAAAAGTAACTGCATTAACACACACACACACACACACTCACTCACATACACACACACACCTGGTTTCTGCTATATTGGTAGCAATCACAATCTTCCTAACTCCAGGTGGAGGCCTTTTGAACACCTGAAAAGAAGTGGGCAGAAAGATGAAACTGGACATCTCTGATACTGAAACAAGAATAAAAGAAAGACGATCTGTGGACACAGAGACCAACATAGAAGGAGAAATACAGAAGAATGCTGACCTGCGTCTGATTAACAGTGGGCATGAGGGAGTGCAAAGGGATGATAACAAACTGATCTGAAACACAACAGGACACAAAAGAAAAACTCAAACAAGAGCTGATTACCAAACCAGTCCGCTATGGCACAGTTGTGGTTTGGCATGTACGAATATCCTTATATGACCATGAATGTCCTGACACAAAGAATAAGCAGCTGTGGCAGAACATTTATTTAAATATATTTATTGTTTAAAATAAACAAGTTTAATTATGATATGAAATCTAAAGTCTCTTTTAAGAGCTTCAAAAACAATACGCTATGTTGGAAATATTAAAGCAAACTAAATATAGTTAAATACAGAAATCTACCCTGTAGTACTATATCCAACATCCAGTATTCCAAAAAGTGCCTAAAAAAGGAAAAAACATTGAATCATCTCAATCTCCAAGTTAAGGAGTACAAAAGTACTTCAACTTCCAGTCCTGAGTTATCCATTGTCACTCTCAGCTGTACATTTTAACACATTTAAAGGGTTATTTTTTAATCAAAAGCCATAAACATTACTAGTTATTTAAATAAATGTGAAAAAGAATCAGGTATAATAAGAAAATTGTTGTCTTTATCTGGAGTAATAATGATAAGTAGATGTTTTTTTCATAAAACATAGTAAAATGAAATGTTTTAAACTTTTAAATGAGAATGTGATGCTTGGAGAAAATTCTCCTCACCTTATAGACTTCATTTTAATGCTGTGAAAGGCTATTTTATCTGTTGCATTTACAGCTGCTCAATGAGCCATATAAATCTTTTTTGTTTTAATAACCTTCCCAGAAGTAAATTAACCAACACTGATTGTTTTTTCCACAGATTTTCTGCAGGACAACCTGCATGGGGTGAGTTTGATGGAGGCTGCGCTTGTTTTCCGGACATGTTCCTTCTTGTTTGTCAGCCAATATATCCTCAGCCCAATTCTTCACCAGAACCACGTGTAACATTTTCAGGTTGACATGAGTAGCGCTCAATAACTGAATGTTCTGGACAACTTAGGTGTCACTCTCATACCCAATGCTGAACTTCTGGGGGAGACCCGGGCCCACGTCAGTTCATGTGACGTCATAGACGGAAGATACTGCAGCTGTCATTATGCACTCCACTCTTGTCTAGCTTCTCTTGTTTATTTACCAAAGGCATGCTGTTCTTCATCTCACTTAAATGTCTGCAATCGTGCAACTTTAGATCAGAGTTCATCAGAGCTAAAGACCTGCCCTTTCTTTGGCTTTAATGATGGTCTCCATGAGCTATGAACACACTATGGACAAGCAGATATCTGCATAGAAACAAATAAACACCTGGACCTGCCAAATATTTGGTTTACTGGTGCAACTATTAAAATAAAATAAAAAAAACCCCCTAAATTCTCACCTCCTCCATTTTGCATTATATTAATTTGCAAGATGATGGTCATTACATTTTAAATATCCTTAAAGTGTGTCTGTGTGCTCACCTGATCGGAACATCTGCTCAGCCATGAGGAGGTCATTGAGTCCGCTGATGTTGTCCCAACCAGGCAAGAAGACTAAGATTGCTCCTTCCTTTCAAAGAAACCCAACAGTCACAGTTAACACAGCAGACACACTACAAAAAATAAATAAAACAAGAAGCTTCTGATAACAAAACCTCTTTTAGAGCAAATGAACGTTATGCACGCGTCCTTGGAGATTCTGAGCCGAGTCAAGGAGATGACATGTCCTAATGCTCAATATCCTCATGCAGCCAATAGACCATGCAAGTCCTTGCCAAGAACATTGTGACAGCAACACCTTTCATCTGCAGGGCAGCCTCTAGAGGGCTAACACCTCAGCCTGTCTTCCAGAAAAGTACAATCACATACAGAAATACCTCAAACGACTAAAAGATTTTTCAATCTCAGCTCCATGTCTCCTTGGATTTAGGTGTAAGTAGGCTCAAAAATATATGCAGATGGACCTGTGTTGAGTGAAAACACCATAACCGTCCAATGTTTAGAAGCGGCAATTACCGACCACAAGGCAATTACAACACAGAACAGTAAAAGGGCTTCCATTAGTATCTAAAAGGCATTGACTAAAAGGATATTAACTTTTGCGTAAGTACAACTCTTCCTCTTTACGAACAACTGTAAATGTCGCAGGATAACAGGAAATATGAGCGAGATATGGGGCCATTGCCCAGAGGAATGAACTGTCCACAGGTACATTACAGATAAAAAACATTGTTTTCTAAAGTGAAAGAGTTTTTTGTTTGTGATTTTCCAAACAGTCTATGCCACCTGTAAAAGAACTGGATACGGGAAATGTCCATTTTGTGTGTAGAAGAATTTCATGTTTTAGCTTAATTACCTTGCTCTTCATTAATGTCAAGTTGAAAGGTCAGACCATAAGGCTCCTAAACTCATGTCATTCTAACCTTAGTAAACCATCTGCAAGGCCGGCGTCATTCCATCAGGGAAATGTTTAGATGAGACCTTGATCTTGTTGTCGTGGCCGAAGAACAGGCCTCAGATTGATGCACGTGACCAAAGTCTTTAAAAAAAGCTCCCCTATCTGACTGGGGCAGAATAGTTCCAGACTTCTGTGTGACGACAGATCTCTGGAGAGATTCTCCTCGGGTTATAACCTTGTACCATGTCTGTATGTCTTAATGTATTGTCCCTTCTTGTTTTAATGTTTAATGTATTTTCAACTTCTTTTATCTTCATTATTAAATTTATATTCTTCTCAATCCAAAGAAACCAGTGTCCTCGTCCTTGACAGGAATAACGGTCGTCTACATGTGTACTGGAAATTTCCCGCCATTGTGTTTACTCAGAACTAACTGGAGACAATGTTTATTATAAGATTGTTGTTGCTGACAAAGTGGAGAAATCTGCTGCAAAAGAGAGGAACAAGAATTCCTATTTCCTCGCCTTCTTGTGAAGCTTTTTATAAAATGGATAAGTAACCCCCACATGGATCACAAAGTACAAAAAAACACTTTAAAATTATGTTTATCAGAATAACAGTTTTCCTAGTTTCTGTAACATAATAAGGAGTTCTTCATTTTTTCATTTCAGTGTTTTCATTTCTACTGCTGATCAGTATGTGTGTGAGAAGTGCTGAAAAAAGTGTTCCAGATGGTTCAGGAGCATGTACAGCTGTTTTGAGCCAAGCTGCATGATAATAAAAACAAATGAACAAAACAACTTATTTCACTCTTTACATTTTTTCCAGATGATAACATACCTAATCTTAAATACTTTTACACATAGTTTATTTATGCAATGACTGTTGCGATTACGTGCCAATAAATATTATGATCAGTCTGGTGGTTCAGTAAGGTTTCATTTTGACTGAATTAGCTTGTGTATATGCAGTTTTCCAGTTTTGCATGATCACAACGAACTGACATGAATTGATTATGTTTGCAGAGCGCTTTGAGAAGACTTTGACGTGAATTTGTGAAATACAAATAAAGCAGAATTGAACTGAATCAGACATTTACGTCTACTGTGCTATGAAATGTATAATCCTACATTCAGTATTGAAAGGTTAACGTGTATAATTCAGTCATAATTAAGCATTGTTTAATTGTTTGAGACAAAAACATCCTAAGAAAACAGAATACAGATTCAACAAAAACACAATTTGTCTTCGACAGCATAACAAGAATGCAAAGCCTCATTTTTTTTAAACTTCCAATTTGACCACATGCTCAGATTAAGTTTTTGGTAAGGTCAAACTGAGCAACCTTGAGCGCTACTGATAAAAGATGTGGAATGATGAAGGACCAGCACTGTAATACTGTAAGTTTATTTGTCCTTGTCACAAAACTCCAGCAAAATTCAGATGTTCTTATGAAACACATCAAATTGTAATTTTGAGGAACAATAATAGAAATCTAACTATGAAAGTGATAAAAACACCGCTAGACTACTTTCACAGGATATGACGAATGTTAACACTTAATGTGTTCTCACAGCAAAATGGGAGAATCATCACAAAAGTAAAGAAACACGCAGTTTTTTATACAAATATGAAGGCCACAGTTTAGGACACACACAAAGACTGGGTGGTTCAAAGGAAACCATGTTGGCTTCTGAACACACTGCTCAGTGCACCATGCTGCAGGGGACAAACTGAATCCGTCAAGGTTTTTATTCACACATTGCACATATTGACTTGAGAAACCTGAACTAAAAAATGAGTGAATGTTTTTCCTTCACTGCATGAAACACCTAAATTAAAAGAAAGATTACTTATGATATGAAATTAAACCAGTTTAAAAAAGAGAGTTATTCATTACCTGAGAGAAATAAAGAGGAGACTAAGTTCAGATATGAAAAATAGCTTTAGAGCCTTGAGCAGTGTTGCCTTTTAATTAAACCTAATTATTATCACCAGTGCTCAAACAGTGGCGCCCACATGAGACTGTGTGTGTTAGTGTCTGAAGAGGACGGGAGACGTAAGCAGTGTGCCTGCATACATAGTTACAGCCTGACAGAAATGCATCATCACATGCGTATGGGACACAAAGAGGCTGATTAATTAGTGCAGAGTACAGTAGGCTATGTATTACTAGACTATTATTTAGCGACACACACTAACCTACCCCCGTACAGAGTTGCACCTAGCAGGCACTCATTAATGCCTGGATGTCAGGCCCCTGGGTGTCTAATCATAGACCTCTTCAATATAATTAACCAATCATTGCAGTTGAAAACCTGGCAGGCGGGCCATATTCTCGGTTCAGAACGGCGTCGTGGTAAATCAGCCAGTTCCTTCTCAGCCTTTTGACAATGCCACGGTGAATCAGCTGGTCGAGAAGCTGAGTGTGGCCGTGACTGATGGAGATATGGCTTCGTATATGGAAGGATAATTATTCTGTCTGTCTGGGTTAGTCACGTCTCGTTCCAGGCCTCTCTTTTTCATCTCCTGCCTTGTACAAACACAGCCACAAAACTAACAAATAATTAAACTAGTTCCAGTTCACTCAGAGAAATAAAAAACCTTGTAAAAGCAAACACATCCATTTCATTCTCCTTTCCCCAGTTCTGGCCCTTGTACTGCAGCATGGTGTCCTCACCATCATTATTCTCTTTTCAATATTAACAATAGGTCGTACTGACTGGTGTTGTTAGTGGTGTTCTGTGAACTGAACATGAAAATGACATAAAATGAGAAAATCTGAAAGGAACTGGAAGGACAAAAACGAATATGGATGCGCCAGTGAGGAAAATATCAGCTCAATTACTCATTAGCAGAGATCGGTTGCCAGGATCGTTGTCGTTTTTTCTGATCTAATGTCACTTTGAGTTTGGAAGCCAGGACTGTTTCTTCAGTCTGCTCTGCTGTACTTCTCTCATATTGTCAGCTTAACCATCTGTCACCTATTAGTTTTCGTTTAATCTTAAACTGTCTAGTACATGGCTTCCTGCTCTCGAGAATGATCAGAATGCAGGGAGATGGCAGATTCATGAACATCAATCAGAAAATTCCTACAAGTACCAGTGGCAGAAGCCTGTTATGGTGAAATATAACAAGCATCCTGAAATGTAAATGCTGTAGAATACATTTACTTTGTTCAGTAAATAAAATAAAATGTATTTAT
>JBAMHX010000010.1:13476300-13503649 GCA_037177515.1 Pseudomugil tenellus | reverse complement strand
TCTATCTATCTATCTATCTATCTATCTATCTATCTATCTATCTATCTATCTATCTATCTATCTATCTATCTATCTGAAATATAAAATCATAGACAGCTCGAATAATCAGGATTTACAGTGTTTTAATCAAATTTTGGCACATTTCCTTCGTTTACAGCCTTACTTCATAATCACAATTATTTTTTGTTGTTTTCATCTTATATCATCATGTTTGAATATTTGATCAATGATTCATCATATGTAGCACTGCTAATGGTTTCAACAACATATAACTCACAGATGTGTTTACAGACATCTAAATCTGATCCCAGACAAGCAAATGGAGAAACAGGAACAGTTGCAACACTAAACCAAATGCTTATATTTAAATGTTAAAATTTCTGGCCCTTAAAATTTCAAGTCATGTCTGATCTTCTGCTAAAGCTGCTCCCATTGGCTGAAGACAGTAAACTCCAATGAATGATCTGGCCCGCAAGTTCAAAAACACACGGAGAACTTTTGATGCAAACATGATCAGTGCCACAAAAGACTGATAAAACTGAATTAATCTTGCTATATTAGTCATGACTCCTACTTGTTAAACAGAACACCAGTTAGTTCAGTTCAAAGCTCCTTCTTTATTCTGTTGAAACATTAATTTAACATCATAGTTTACTTTGTGCTTCATTTTCCTACATTTTTACATTTGTTTGGTTAAACATATTTACATGTTTCCTGTTTACAATTACAATTTTCATATTTTATCTTGTGTACTTTGCAAAAATGGTCAAATATGGTAAATATATCGCATTGTTTTACCTGGTCAATATCTGTGGTTTCTTTGTGTCCTGAGGTCAATTCAAACACCAACAACAGTATAAGCCATGTCAGTTTTCCTCTATTGCGAGCGGTGCCTTATGGTTCTTCATTCTGCTATTTAATGCTATGCTGCCTACCTATTTATTCATATCACTGTAGATTTTAATGCAGACTATGTGCCCCTTGCTATTTTAGAGTAATCAAATGTTGTGAGTGGGAGTTAAATAACCTTGAATAAGAGTTAAATTATAAAACATTACGAAAATCTCCAGGTCAATATTGTTTGTAATCGAAGGTTTCCTATTAGACCTTTTATTTTTGCTGCCATGAGCCTACTTTTTCCACATTTCTCTCCGATTTTGATTTCTGACATTTCCTCTTCATGCTCAGAGACTAAGTCTCTACTTGTCTTTTGTACACACAAACACAAAATGATGTCATGAAACCTTTTAAGAACACAAGGAAAGTGTGCTTTTAGACTAATTTTGCATAACCTAGAGCAAAAAAACACAATAAAAATATACAGCTGTTGTGGATTAATCATACTACCCTTTTTTAGGGGCACAACATCCAATAAAGATACATATAATCAAGGTCAGCTACTAAATAAGTTAATTACTTCATTATTTTTTATCTATAATGGTTTACATTTGGGTAGTGATTAAACATTGTGCTTATGTATCTTCTAATTGACTTAAACGGGACATGTGATGGCTAATATATCATATGATTATTATATGAAGGAAAGTTGAACAAACAAGTGGAGCCTAGTTATTAATACTGAGGATATTAAGTATATGCAAATTACTTCCTCTCTGTTGGGGCTCATTCATAGCTGCACAAACCCATATTCCAATCAAGTTGGAGGGCTGCGTTGACCTGTGGATTGCTCCAAAAAGGTATTTTCTGAGCATTCGTCAACCTTCCGAGTTTTTTGTTGTCCCTATCAAATTTAAAATGAATGAACATTTGAATTGGATATTTACATTTTACGCATCTCAACTTAATTGGAATTGGGGTTGTATGTAGCATAGCTTTTGCTGGTGGCAGCCCCAAGCATTTTTGGAAAAATCTGAGGTGTAGGTGTTTTTTGTCCGTGTTGCAATGTCATTGGTTCTTTTGCTTTGAGAAAAAAGATCTTTCATAATGCTGTATCTCTGACCTGAAATCTGTCGTAAGCGGGCCTCTATCTGATCTGAAATAACCAGTTAACATTTAATCGTTGCTTCATACGAGATATTTGTTTTTTCTTTTGTTTTTATTAATTGATGCAAATACTAGTAGCATGAATGAACCCTTATGCTGAAGAAATGAAAGAAATGAAGCACTGCTCATACTCTAACTTTGGCACAATAACACCTTAAAAGGTTGACACAGAATAAAAATTTGCATTCATCACTTTTTCTATGTACATTATTTTTTCTTACATTTTTCCCTACAGCACTTGAATTAAGAATTTGTCTTGTTGGCAGCAATTTCCTGGTATGAATCTTTAATGACTGCGGTCTCGGGGAGGATGGGAACTGTGGCAGCTGATGAAAAGAAATCTCTAAGGGACTATTCAAAAATCAGGGCAGATTTAGTGTAGAACTAAGCTAAAATACTCAATACAACTCCTTTAATCTAATTTAACAACACATATATAGTTAAATTAGCCAACTTTTTGCACAAAACATTTTGCATTTGTGTATAGAAGTACAGATGTAAACACTGACATTATCTAAGAGAATTAAGATTTAAGCGCTTCTGATTTTAACAGTTCATATGATGATTCAAAGCAGTAAAGAGCACAATACTATCAGTGGAAATTTATATCCAGTCCTGAATTTATGCATGTAGAAAGCAACAGGTCCCAGTGACTCACTGATTGAATGGGAAGTGAACTAAGAGAAATGATCTCCCAAAGTGGCTCTGAAATGTACATTCATGTGCTGCCTGCTAAAGTAAAATATGCACAGTCACTCATTTAAATTGCACTGAATGTGCACGAGGCAGAATAAAAATGTGTTCAGCATATGAAACCTTTTAACCTCTTCTTTGATAACAACCTGCTTCCCTTTTCTTTTTTCCTCTCCTGTTTCAGATTTTCTACATGGATGGCAATGTGTCTGATTTTTAGTTGCAACATGGATGGCACAACACACCTTACAAATTGCAGCTGACTTTGAGGAAAATCATTAAACAAATTAATTAAATTATTTTTCGAATGAAACGTATACATACTTTGGGTGGCTGCCTGACATCACCACATATACTCTCATCCTTAAGGACAACACACACTTCAATGAGTCAGACACATGGGTCGGGTGGCTCCTCCTCTTACAGATGAGTCATCAGTGATGTAGTCAACACAAGCTGTTCCATATTAGATGAAATCAGATCATGGCCCCTCCTTCTCAACGTCTAAGGGAATTTTTCTCTTGCTGTATCTATCCCATAATGACAGGCTGCCATATGGTGCGAGTCTCTGCAGGAATACTGATGCACTGATGCCCTTTCCAGCATTTGGCTTTCTTTCTCTCTTGTTTTAACACAGTCTCTCCTTTGATAGGCTTATCTACAGTATCTCTGTGTGACCTACAGATAGCTAATGTGTGTGCTCTCCTCGTGATACCTAAAGAGGAAGTACAAGAGCAGAAAAGAAGACTATTATAACAGTCTAGCCGAGTCTATGTTGGTCACCAGTCAGCCTTGTTAAAGAGAGGTCTGAAGGAAGTAGATTTGGAATGATTAGGAAATTTTGTCTTGCAGCTTTTACTGCCTTGATTTGCTCTTTCAACCCCTTCCCCTGAGACGCCACCCCTTGTTATTCTGTGTCTAAATCACTCTTCCCCCTCCCCTGCCTGCTTTCTGTAAGCCTCATTTAGCAGTTGTATATCCTCATGATACCCAAAGCTCTCTTGTGTCTGCCGACGGCTATTCTGCCGGTGGGCTTCCACAGTGTCAGGTATAGTGATATTGATGGTCTCTGCCTCAGTGTTGCCGCTGCTGGGGATGAGCAGAGAGTAAGACGCTGTCTCACCCAGGTCGCAGGACACAAAGCGGTTCTCCCTCCGAGAGTAACGTAGTGATGGAGAGCGGGCATGGGTGGAGGACTGACTGATATTAGAAATGATAGAGACACTGTCCATCGCCTCCTCATTATCACAGATTTCCAGAACCTCAAGGTGGATCTTGACGTTGGTGTCACCCACCCTGGCTCCCATTCCCATGTCCATGCCGATCTCCATGTTCATTCCTACGCAGCTGACATTCACATCCCCAGCCTGGCCTCCGGATGCTGTGTCTTCTGCACTGGGTTCATGACCAACAGATTTGGAGCGATACACTTCCACCTTTAAAGCAGAAACACTGATTATACATGGTATTTATAGGTATTAACGTCTTTAAACTACCCTCACAAGACTTTGTTTTTGACTTAATTGAGTTCTACCTTAATGTTCTTATATTATGTCTAATTTAATTTCATGTCCTATATAGAGAAGCTGCTTTCCTAAAAGATCACCGTGATCATGCAGCCAGTACAACCTATGTTAACTAAAGAAATATTCCATGAAAGCAACTTTAAGTGAAACACCAATATAGCATCATTCGTCACTAATCAGTTGGGTGTGGTTAGATGTTGCGTTACTGACTAAATGTAACCCGGTCAGTCACTACACATTGAAATATAATTGCTTTCTTTCAAATCCTCTATAAGAGAACTTTGTGACTGCTTAACATGGGGAAGTTTGTGCTCAAGCAGAAATGGTTTAATAAGTCGCATTTTTCTAATGTTACCCTAGCGACCTTAGTTCCTTTGCCTGACATGCATATTTTTACCCACAATGCATTTCAGTTTGTGTGCATTAAAATCAAATATGACAGCAGAAATTGTAAATAGCAATTCCTTGAGATGGTGAAAATAAGTTTTTAAATTTTAAAATCATGTTAATAAAAATAAAACTTGTTTAAGTTCATAACAGGTTTTATGATTAATATTCACTTATTTAAAACAAGAAAAAAAATCAAGCAAAAAACAAATAAATGTAATGTGCTTAGCTTTGTAAAAAGACCAGAAACAGGGGTAATGTGATCTCATAGAGCTGATTAAAAAAATACTGAAATTAAAAAACAAAGATAAAGACACCACAATTTTCAGGGTTTTGAAACTTTCATGTGACATTTGCTATTAAAATTACTTTTTAAGGTATAAAAGGAATCTGAACTAAAACAAAAATATTATTTGCTTAATAAAATTGACGACAAACTTTTCCTGAAATAAACTATACAGTTTTAAGATCTATCCAGGAAACTTTTGCTTAAACTTAAACAAGCTTTGATGCCTTAACCTAATTAAACATCGAGCAATGGACTAAATAAGAAACAAAGAAGTTGAAAAAAATTAGTTCTTCTGTGTGGAAATGTTTGGAGGGGGGCGGTGGGTGGGTTCTGTTACTTCCATCTGTATCCAAAAACGTGGGAATTTGGAATACATGTTTCTGGTGTTTTATTTTAAATTTGACAAGGGGACACAAAAACTACTACATTTTATGTTGTACAAGTGTGAACGAAATCTATCTTCCAAAGCTTTCCAGAATCTGTCTTTTTGAATAAATAATGATAAGTATATACATTTGCTAAATTTTAACCTGGTCCTCTCATGAACTGATATGAACAGGAACTGCAGCTTGCCTTGCTAAAATGTTATTGGAAGAGAGAGTGGGCGAGGGACATTACCTTCTTGGCATTGTTGGGAGAAATTTTGAGACCATCACTGCTGACCTCATAGGTAGAAAGCGACAATGTCTTGCCTGTGGGTGCTTGCAGAGACACAGTGCCCTGAAAGGCACACAAAGGGATTGACAGGCCGCCTGACGACCGCTGCAAAAGAAAGGAAAAAAAATAGTTAGCATCCTGCACAACATCGTCAGTAACATGTTATAGTAGTTCATCCTAATTCAGAAACACAAAACGTTATTGGACTGTTTTTTTCCTCACAGCTGACATTTGGGTTTGCTGTCACCAGAAAGGCATGGGTATAATTCATGATGACTTTATACTATGTTTCTAATACAAGCTTTTAATTGTTTTAACTTAATTAATTATTTCAATGTGATTTTAGCCATTTGTTGATGATTTTTTTAATTTAATGTTTCTTTATCCCGTATGTAATGCTTTTAGTGTTTTATGTAAAGCACTTTGAATTGTCTTGCAGATAAAATGTGCTATACAAAAAAAACCTCCCTCACATTACTTACGATAAGCTGAATTTTCTGAACGATCCATTTATGTATCTCCAGCGGTTAGTAATGCAATATGAACCACGCTACAAGGACTGCTGCCTGTGTTGCAATAATAATGATCTGCTGTTAAGAAAATGTACTGGCAAAATTTTCCCAGATGCACAAGAGCCACAATATAGCACTAGCTGGAATATATGTAAATATGATGCTTCACCTGCTAGGAAAGTTGAAATTACTGCTGTCAACTTAGCTTGTTGCATAACTGTCAGTAACTACAGAGTCTAAGAGTTAACAATAACACAAGCAAAGTCACTTTTGCATCACATTCAGGATGTTACAGTAATTATACTTTGGTTGTGTTTGAATGTGTTGACAAACCATTTCTACCCCATGAGGCATATATGTAAGAACCTCATCAACAGATCGCTGCTGCTGAAATGAGATATTAGCCCTGTAGGCATGTAGAAGCTAACAAAGCTTTCAGGCTTGCAGTAAAATCGCTGCAGCGAGACTGATAAGTCATTTAACTATTACCGTAGTATTTTATTAACAGTTTATTTGAATAACATGCTTTTGTTTGATGCATCAGTTAAACTTGGGCTCCTCCTCCTCATAAATGTATCCTTAAAAATGTATTAATTACATGGTTCATATTTTCTTGTCATGTGTGTATTTTGCTCAAAGTTGCCATAGAAGACATGAAAGTGAGCTTTTGTCAAGATGATGTGTGTTAGACAATCAATACTGCTTGGAAATGTATAAAAACACTGGGTTTCCACAGTGGGGGAACTGTGGCAGGTTTCATTCAGAACTCTAAATGATATATATCAGTAAATGTGATTATCTAATTGCGAGCTTGATGCACAACAGAAACAAAGAGGATGTCAGTCTTTTGTCCAGGTTGTCTGTTTTCCCTGCATTGTGTTTACATTACTCTAAATGATGAAAGACAGCAAGAATAGTCCGGAACGTCGGGCTGAAAACACATTTTAAAGAAAATCAAATGAGGACCCGACTCTAGCAATGCGGTAATCACAATGCTGTAGTTATGTAAAGCTTCACTTCTGTAGATTAATTAGATAGTAATTTACATGATGTGAATATAAAAACCTCTCTGGTGCATTTTTTCACAGAACTGCTATGGCTCCAGACAGAAAAAAACCCAAAACAACATAATTATATTCCCAAACAGAGTGTCGGGGAGATAATGGTTTCATCACCACCGCTGCTGCTGGTGGCACTTTATGCAAAAAAAAAAAAAAACAGATTTTTGCCTATATCTCTGAAACTATTTACAATTGGATTTTGATACTCAGTGTACTTGTTTAGGTCCCAAAGAGGACGATCTGTATCAAATTTCACAATTATCGGATTTATAGTTTACTCACCAGTTTGTCTGCCTTTGTGCAACATAACTCAAAATGTTATGGACGGATGAAATCATGAAATCAGGATATATCCAGATTGAGAAGATGAAGACGTGATTAAATATTATTGGTGATCCCAATCACCGTCTGGATTTAAGAATGTTTTGAAGGATTCTTTAACATTCTGAAATAGATACTCATGTTATTGCAGCTATCGCCACCTACAGGTAGTTTCTGTCTGCCATTTCTTACTGTGACAAAGATAATGGGTGACTGAGTAATATTTTGGGATACGAGTCACAATATGAGGGAAAACTGCTAGCTTGGTAGAGATTTCCGCTCTCCGAATGTTATTCTAGTTTTATATACATCGTGCATTACACATGATGTAATGTGTCATACAACTTACTAAGAATTTACCACAGTGCTATAAGATATTTGGTATACTACTTGGTGTTTTACCGAAACAGTTTACAGAAGTTGGTAAAACCAGTTTAAAATTACATTCCTCAACAACAATCTGAAAAAAATGCCTAAGCATCTAATTGTAAAGGTGTCTTCTATGTGTTACATAGCATTACCACCATATAGTAGAGCAAGAGCACTGATCAAGGAGCAGCAGAACAGAGAGGAAGGAGCTACTGGTGGTGAGAGCTGCTTTTTTGAGAAGTTTAATGATAAATATGTTAGAAATGGAGGATTAGGCAATGCTGTAAGAGGAAAAGGCCCATTTTCTCCTCAATGGTAAATTTATCCTCCTGCTATATGCACCCTGTTACTCAACAGGGGTCTATGGAGAAATTTGCGGACAAAGTTAAACATGCTAAATCTTTGAGGCATTCCACATAGTGGGAGAACTTCTAAATGAAAGGCATTCCTCATTATTATAAGTATGCTTATAGGTTTATACCCTAAGGCAAGCGGCAATGTTTTATATTGATGTTGTCACTGTCCTGCACATTGTTTCTGTTGGGGTGCCTTTCCTTTTGAGTCGAGATTGGAAAAGACTGTAGATTCTCCTCCTGGGCTCAGTGTGCTGGCTCTCCAAGTGTCAGAGCTATTACTCTTACGCCTTGCCACTGTCCCTCTTCAGAACTAACTTGTCTCTGTCAGATTCTCCACTTCTTCACTGTGGTAATTACTCCATTTCATGCAACCTCTACAGGGCAAAGTGAGTTTATGTGTTTAGCACATTTCATGTAAATACTATTCAATGTGCTTTACATAAAGCATTAAATGTATTTACCTCTAAGTAACTTTAGCTGTTTCTGTATTTCTCCATATGTTTTTTTATGTGTTAAAGCAAGGGTACTAAATTCCGGTCCTCAAGACAATCATGCAACATTTAGATGCAAACCTTCTACAACACACTTGAGTGAAATGAGTGGGTCATAGAGAGGTTTCTGCAGAGCCGGATGACATGTGGATGATGGAATTTAGCCATTTGATTCAGGTGTGTTTGAGAAGGGATGCATCTAAAAGTTACAGAACCGTAGATCTCAAGTACCAGACTTGGGCATCCTTTTGTCAAAGAGTTTTCTTTGTTCCAACAGGCCGCCTTCACACTAGCCCAGTTCAGCCCCCTGTGGAACATAAACCTTTTTCACTTATTTGCCCACACTATGACTCGATCTCTTGCCAAGAATTTTTTTAAATAATACAATGACGCTATCCCATGGAGTTAATCATAGTAATTTACAGTTTCCTCTTGAATTAACTTGCACCTTCTTTTATTTCTAAGTGAAATCCAGGATGGGAAATGTGAAGCCAATTTGATTCAAGCATAATGCATACATACATACAGATGTAATTCAACCTCAGGCTGTATTATTGGTAGCTTAACTGACTGTATATTATCATGGATTTGCATAACAAACTGACGCCTTGTACAGTCTTGATTTAAAGTGTGTGAATTTTTCAGACCAGATAAAAATGGCACTATGCAATTTTTACACAACTGAAATGGTCTACCAAGTATTTATTGGGATAAGTCATTCCTCTTGGTATGCGAGAGTCATGGCTCCAAGATGATCTGTTTTATGTAAAACAAACTCATTAATAAATTAGCCAACAAAGGAAAACAGCTTGTTTTTTAATTATGTTCACACAGTTTGTGTAACATATATACACCAAGGTTGGCAATTGAGAGAACTTTATTTACAGATTAATTTGCAATTATGACCCTTATGGATAATGAAAGCAAGAGAATCTGCACTAAATATTATTGTGTTCTTCATACAACAATGCTCTTCTTTTGGCTTCTGTGATAAATTCACCACGCTGCAGCTATAGTTGGACTTTTATCACCAAAGCCCAAAACTGGATTGAGTTGACTAGAGTAAACTTGGCAGGCAGGGAATCAGACTAACTTTTGGAACTTTAACACATGTGAACCTGCAGCAGCTTCAATGCAGGTTTCACAAGGTGTAGCCCAGTTGGTATCCTAACCAAAGTTTAGGTTAAGTTAATCGATAACAATAGTTGGATTAATTAAAGAAAATACTATGTTTAAACTCGATTTAGGAATATTGGCTCTATTCATGTTGTTTCTATGTCTGTTTAAAATCAATCATTTCTTTCATCCTGCAAATTCAAACTTTCTTTCTGAGAACATTTTCATTCATTTTGCAGCTTCGGATGAAATCTTCAAAGAGCAAATGGGTTTCAGTGGCTTACATCTGAATGCACATCCTTTTCCCCTCAGGGAACAGGCTTGTGAGCTCTGTGCTCACTAACAGAGTATAAAGTCACAGAGAGGGTAAATATGTTCTTAGGCTCTAATTCCACTTCTCCCTGTGGATGCTGAAGGCCAGAGGGTCTGAATGTGAGAAGAAAAAGTCACTAGGTAATGACATCTGGTCTGCTAACAAGGAACAAAACACGGCCGTTGGAAACATAAAACACAATGTATTTCATTTTGGTTTTCATCTGTTGTTTGGACTTGTGTGTGTTTACAGTGATGCTTGTTTGGCTGTGTTTGTGAGTTCATTTTTATCTTTATTGCTGATTTGGGGTTTTGCTTGATGCATTAATTGGAGCTTAATTCTATTGTTTCTATTCTTTCCTTTTTGGCCATGTTTTTATGTTTGTTTTCAAATGCACATTCATACTGTAAGTTTATTTTTATATATTTACAGAGTCCAATCAATTAATAAACGCTAAGAAAACATAACACGCAAGACTTTGACACCAAGAAACTAAGAAGTAGGACACACACACACACACACACAAATGAGCGTCTCAGACTTGTACGTGATGCAAAGTGAGTGCCAAAGCCAAGCTGTAGAAACATGCTCCATGGATTTTCCACCCTCTGGTGGTTTTTAAACCAAAACATTTCAAACTTATAAGTGGAGCAGGGAAAGAAAATAGGACAGACGGTGAAGAGGTGTCGTCACATTATTTGTGTGAACATATATGCATATATGCATTTCCACATCTGTGGAAACAGGCTCAGGGCGTTGTGTTGTTGGGGTTTTTTTTTCCTGAAAACTAAATGCTGGTTCTGAAGGTTAAGCTTGTAGCTGCTCTGCTGTTTTCAGGAGCAGAGTGAGGCTCATCTCTCATCTGTGTATGTTATCTCCACTGTCAGGATGCATTAATCATTAGTTTTTTTACCTAATTCAGTTGGGTTTCACTAAACACAAAGAGAATTAAGCTTCTGCTATTATGAGACCAAAGACTGTCGTCAAAAGAGAAAGAAATTAATCCAAAATGGATTAGTGGATAGTGCTTTGGTCCATATGCCTGCAGCAAACTGCTTCAGACTCTCTGTTTATATTCAGTGCTCTTCTGACTTTTTAGCCACTGGATAGAGTTGCATATTGATTGACTTTATGAGCACAGTTAAGGGTCTTGGCAGAAAACAATACATTATATAACATCGCAAAAACTGAATAAGTAAAAGTTCTTGACTGAACTTGAACTAAATGAATGAATAAGAAAATGTGTAGAATCAGACATGCAGAGGTTTCATACATATAAGGGAACTGTCTGTTCAATTAATAATGATTTTAAATCTATAGATACTCGTATTGATCCTGCCCTGATTAATCTGACCAAGATTAACCTATTATTCAGGCTGAGCCATGTTTGATGGTCTGGTTGGAGAGTCTTGGGGCAGTAATGAATGTATGTTGTGCTTTTAAATTCAGGTGTGCATCTGATAGTATCTTGATCAATTGCTCTGTTAATGTGTATGTGTTAAGGCTTAAGTCAGATAAAGATGCAGAATTTGGGGGGGGGGGGGGCAGAGAGGGCAAGAAGGCATAACCAAGTGCACAGCTTCCTTTATGTCTCCCTTTTATGAATGGATTATAAAGAGTAATATTTACAGATCTGTAAAAAACCAATAGAATCACAACAAACAAAAGTCTTAAAAACTAGGCAGCTCAGCAAAACAGCATTATCTTCTTTTTTGACAAAATTATAAACAGACAATGCCAGACTGAAATTGTAATTGATTGCCAATGCCTACGATATGATCATTTCCTCAAATGTTGAAAAATAAGCAATGATTTGGTTACTCTATAAAAAGCAATAGAGTCACCGAATAGAAAAAACAACACATGTCAGCCATAGAGCATAGGATGGCAGATGCAAATGACTTAATTTAACTGTTCAATATCAATCTGACAAACTGGACACTCGGGGCCGCACTTTACCTGTCTGGGTGTTCTTTCTGATTTGCTTCTGCACCACTCCCAGTCTGTCAGCTCGATTTTCCGACACTCCTCATGCGACAGCCTCCTCTCTGGCCCATCAAACACTGACGACGTGTCAATAAGATTGCGATCCTGCTCTCGATGATGAGACGGTAGCGACGACTGACAGCGGAATTCCTCATCATCCTTGTGGTTCTCATGGGGGAGTGGAGGACAGTCAGCCAGCGCCTCCTCCCCACCAGCCACTGACTCCAGAAGTCCTGCAGAAGAGGAGCTGTTCACTGGGCGTGAGGTGCTGAAATCAAAATTGGGACCCAGCCTGGAGAGCCCTCCACTTTCTAAAGCATCGAGGTGGGCATTTGGGAAGTCACAGTTAAAAAGGCTATGATAAGTGGGCTTTTCTATTGGAGGACTGCTCTGAGACTTGGCTGCATGTGACAATTTGTACACCCTGTAACCTTGATGGAATGAAAGATTGAACTCAAATCTTCTTTTAATTGCTGTAAAGAAGAGAGAATGGGAATAATTAAATTATACCCTCAGATCAGAAAAGAATAAAACATTCTGAGACATATATTCAAGGATTTACCATGTAAAGACACAGTGATAGCACATCATTAGCCAATCCTATGATTATCTCTACCTGAGGGTTCCTGTGCTGGATCCCGTTTGCAGTTAATGAAGCAGCCACATGGCATGTGGATCCAGCGTTCGGACAGCACAAACAGTGGAGTGACCGCAGGTGCGAGCAGAGTAAGGAAGAAGCTCAGCGTCTCCAGGGAGGAGCTGCGTGCATTTACAATGTGCCGTATGAGTACCAAGGTCTGTGTGTGGGAGACAAGAGAAAATTCATTCACAAAGAAGTCAGTGATTCATAAAATATAATGAAAGACACATATCGATTACCCAAAGCACAATATAAATAAAAATCTGGATGCATTATTAAAATGTTCCTTTGAAAACACTTTTTCTTGTACATGTCCAGAATTCAACCTGCTGCGACATACTAAAATGTTTGAATGAAAAATAACAATGACAGAAAAAATACTTTGAATTTGTATAATTTCTTTAAGAGATTTTTTGACATCTCCAAGATTCAGCATTCTGCTTATGTTATTCGTCACAATGTTCATGCTGGATTATAATGATAAACTCATTTTGTTGTCTTTAATAAATATTTAGTATTAAATAAATAAAAGCCTCGTTGATCCCAACTAAAATTTAGGAGAAAGATAATCCTCTTTAGATGCCAAAAAGCTCTGATATAAATTTCGAACCTACATTAACAAACTGTCGTGCTTCCCAAAGTTGCTCCAAAAACCAGAAAAGGTTTCTAAGTAAATGGCATTCTATTGATTAATTGAGTTATTTATCATAATCACATGACTGGAAATGAATAATGCAATAAATGAATAAATAAGTAAATAAACAAAACCCTTTCAATAACTCTATCTTTAAATTTCATGGCAGACAAATCAAATCAACCATTTCTAAACCTCCTTTTCAGTTAAAAATGCCAAAAAAAGGTGTTTAAAATATGTTTTTACCCATTTAAATTTGTCAGATCACGAAGTCACAAGTGTCCCCCCCCCAAACACACACACACAAAGTTCTGCTTATCTCCCCTCTAAGACAACAAACTATAAAAGTAATTAACGTAGAATATTCTGCATGTGTTTTGAGGGCGGCGCTGGGTTTAACGGGATTTACATTTGTATTCTGATAGAAGATGTTTCCAAATGGATTGAAGTTTTAAGCTTCATGAATTTTTTATAGGGCCTCAGCTACTCACATAACGTAATTATTTTCAAATCATATTGCTTTATTTTCCATCAAATTATTTAATTTCATTTCATTAAAAGCCCTCGGAATACAGAGTTGTATTTTTCAGCAAATTGGGCACCCTCTGTGTTTTTGTCTTGCTTCTTACCATCATTGGCATCCACAGTACAACCCGGACGACGGCCAAAATCATGGAGAAGCGCTTTTGCGCAAACACCACTGGTGTATCCTCGACAGCAGCTGCTTTTTGCCCTCCGACAGACCCTGGGGACAGACCGCTGTCCTCCTTCTCCCTTACCTCTGTCCCGCACGAACTTGGGCTCAGTTCGTTGTACGCACCGAAACTTTTATTCAGACTGTCCCGGGAAAAAGACTGAATATCATACAGAGGAGCGGAGCCACTCAGTCCCCTCGCCATACCCAAGTAACTCGGGTACAGCAAAGTCCCCTGGGGCTCTCTGGAGCACAGCAGTTCATACGTGAGTGAGATAAAGAAAAATAACAAGCCACAAAAGCACAGGAAATACAAAGAAAACAGCAGCAGAATGTAAAAACTGTCACTCTCAGGGAAACACCCGAGAGAAGCCGGCGTAAAGCTGCCCCATCCGCACAAAGGTAACACACTGACGGCCAGGCTAACCGCCCACACACCGACAACAGCCCACATCACTCTCAGGGGCCGACGGACCGATTGCAGCACTCCAAATCTCTTGGTGACATAAAAAGTGTATGCTGCTATGAGACATGCCTTCATGTTGCTGGAGACACCCTGGAACACGTACAGAAGTCCAGATATAGTGCACAGGCTGCCCGACCCCTCACCTCCACGCGTTTCCCATTGAAGAAGGATGAACAAGGAGAGGGGGACCACGCTCAGCAGGTCGTCCACCGACATGGAAGCCACAATGACACATAGAGAGGTTTTTCTCCTCATCCGGAGAAGAGAGAGCAGAGAATACACACCTCCGACTAAAGTAGCGGCGGCGATGGTTACGCACAAACCGAAAAGAAGCAGCCGAATTTGCTTTTCCATCCTGGAGGGGTCTGTTGTGTCATAGCTGCCCGTATAAACGAAGCTCTGGTTCGGCGCCGGAGAGCTGTGGTGCGTCGTGGACATCTTCGGGAAATAAATTTCCTCTTCTCTTTTGGCACTTTTAAATGAGTCAAATCAGAGTTATTCGCTTGTAAAGTTTACCACGCTGAGAATATGTAGAGATGGCACAACACGCCCCGCGTTTAAAGAAGAATGAAAAATAGAAAGAAAGGAAGTATTTCGGCGATCAGAGAGACAGACTACAAAACGCATCAGTGATCCATTCGGGGACGCATGCGAAACCAGAGCTTTCTGGTCTCCTGGATGTGGAGTTTGCTGTACCGTGTTGGCAGGCACTGGTGTTCCCCGTTCAAACGTCGTAACCAGAGCATCTCCCCGTTTCCAGCAGCCGGTTTACGCGCTTTCGTCATCACCCTTTCCTTTCAATGCCACCATCAGCGAGTGGCTTAAGCCCTAACTGCATACAAATGAAAGGAGAAATGTTCAAATGGAATTGCAGTTAGTTTTCAATGTTATTTGGAAACACACTTCTTTCTCTCTGCGGATCAGCACATTATTCATGTTTCATTCATTTTGTTTAATCATTCAGTTCTTAAAAAAACCCTTTGAGCTAAATTGAACAAGGAATCCAAATATCAGGGTTAAAAGCAGAAGATCAGGCAAAATTCAGCAGTGTTTCATGATCATGTGATGCTGGATATTGGCTGAATACAGAGGTCAGCTTGTTGTAATTGCAAAGGCTATTTGTCTGTTTTTATTTAGCAACGTGAGTCATACAACTGCCAGAGTAAAGAAACAATCAAAAAGCTAAGGGACAAAGAACACAACAATGAAAACAGTGAAGTTATAGGAGAAACTTAATCTTGCGTCTTAAGTCAAATAAGCAGAGCTGCACAAGTTATTATTATTATTGCAATATTTTCTGCCAGAAATGTAATAAATGTGAATGATTAATCAAACACCTGATCTTTCTGTTAGGTATGGATTCACTCTGAGATATGCAACAATCCAGATCAATCCTGCAGCTAAAAACAATGTGTCTGTCATAGTCTTGCCTATGTTGTCATGTCTCTGTGTGTAAATCCTTGTGTCATTCCTCCCTGTGGTGTTCAAGGATTTTCAGGCTGAAGGATGCCTCAGTTTGTTCATACGGTTCATGGGTGTTCATTCGTCCTCATAAGCTCCAGCAAAAGCAAAACTCCAAATGTTTTTTCCTGCTGAGAGATTTTTTAGACTCATGTCCTTTACATACATATGCATATATTTTAATTTGCCATGTACTCAATCAGGTCAGGGTATCATCATCTCAGGATGTTCATTTTGGTGTGCATTCATTGATGCAAATGCTAACATGAATGTAAATGTTCCTAACCTCAGGCCTCAAAATTAAATCTGAGCTGGAGCTAAGTGACTTGCAGCCAGTCTAATGACTCGACTCTCTGGGGCCACGAGGACACAGACAGGAACATAAGAGGGGGTGAAAACAGAATTTACAAGGGTGCATAAACACTAAAATGCACACACCGAAGCACACAAACCCACCATCTGACATCAGCATCACACATCAAGGTGACCTACTTTGTGTACATGTGTATGGGGTTGTGCATGTTGCATAGTTCGTTCAGATATGGAAAAGGTGAGAGTGCAGCTCAGGAATCATTTTCACAGTTTTCTGTTGAAGAGTTAAGTATATGTAATGAAAAAGCATCTGTTAGAAACTCTGAAAAGCTGACACTGTCAAAGCATATTTGTCCTGTATTATGGAAGGCCAGATATTATATGAAAGTCTTTCACTTTTTATCACCAATCTTAAAGAAACCTGGAACCTATTAGTTTTCTTCTGATTTGGGTAAGGGGAAGAAGTTTTACAGCAAATTTTATGGTACATCATCTGTGATGTAACATGGTGTCATTCAGTGTTTGGGACTTTTATCAAAACCATAGTTAGCTATATCTTTTTTTTATCCACCACATGTGGATATGTTTTGTTTTTTCAGCACAGACAATGCTTTATTATTAATTGATACACTGAGAAATTCATCTAAAGCAATGTTGTGTTCACTGTCTTACCCAAGGACACTTTGGCATTTTAATTGGGTGAAACTGGGAACTGAACAACTCCTTGCACTTGGCGCTCTTTCCCTCGAATACCTTTCCTGTCCAGAACTTTTCAGTGTATATTTATTTAACGCAGGAACACCTGTCTTAGTGATTCTGACTCAAGAATTGCATCAAATCTTAGCAAAGTCATCCGTATGATGCCAGAGAGTCTGAGCAATTTCCTCAGATCAGCCCTCATTCCTGAGCTGTGGTCAGAAGTCCCCACCCATTTGGCATTGTAGAGCTTATACTGGTTGTTCCTGCTTATTCAGTGAGATCCCTGCACTGATGGCCAAAGTGATAACCTTCAGTTCCTGGTTCTGCTCACATAGATAACAATCTTTTCCCAAAACCTTTGAGTAACAACTCTGAATGAGCACAAGGGCTTTTTTCTGCTATACAGCACAGTGATTCAATTTACCTGGCAAAGACATAAGTAGACTGACTGAAAAATGTTATTCGACCTGGTGTGCCAGGACTTTCCCGTAATCAAGATCAAGACATGTTCCAGTCTAACGCCATAGCTCCCAGCATGACCATGCCTCTTGCAGTGGCATCACAGCCATCCTAAGGTCCAGACTTCTGCACACACAAAAGTAGATTGATGCTAAAAAATAAACAGTTTTGCCTTTAATAGAGTTTATTTTAAGTCCATACAGTGTAAAATGAAGCCTTTCATGGCCAGAATTGCTGTTGTGTTAAAACAAAGCAAAACATTCGTTAGAAGCTGATATTTACAGCATATGGCTTCATTTTTCTGTCTGCTTCAATTAACTTTTAATGAGTCTTATGAAGTCAAACAAAATTACATTAAAACTAACAGGGCATGAGTGTGATTTGAGAATTATTGCCATCTTACAACATCTAATGAATCATTTAGATGTAATATTGTTTTAGAAATGAAAATGAAACCACAGGGATACTGTGAGTTAAAATAATATAGTTCATCTGGACCATAAAATAGAAGCACTTAAGCTATGAATGACTATAGTGCATTTCACAAATAGCCTTCAAGTTCATCATTAATGTGTGCACATATTTGCATTCTTGTTTGTGCAAGCCATCACCCTGTTGCTTACTGGCCTCTGGTGGTTGGTGCCAAATCGACACAGCTAGTAACTGAACTGTAGAACTATTGAAGCACACTCCCTAGCTCCCCCCTCAAACCTGCATCCACCCACACCTGCATGCACACACATACCGACACTCACACTGCCTCTAAGTGCATCATTATCCTGAGTCACATCAAGTATTAATGAGGCAGCGCTTGACACAGAGATTCAGAAACAAGGACAGGATGGAAATTATATTTGCATAGAAGACAGAAGCGGAACTGAATGGGAAAAGGATGATGAATAGTTAGGGCCATGAATTTGTGATAACTCAGCCCCTTATTCTCTGCTGAGGTGCTCTCTCGGGGTGCAGCATGTTAAGCATTGATATGCTTTATATATTTGAAGTGCTGCTTCCTGTAGTGTATCCATGCACATCAGGGCAGAAAAAAAGAACAGTTTTCTAATTAGTATGACTTTTAGAGACAAATACAATTGATAAAGAAAAATGTGGAGTCTGTCCAGTATACACCTTATGACAGGGATTTCCATGTGTAGTCCTTAAGGGCTACCATCCTGCAGGCTTCTGAATTGACTTTACTCCACTTAACTGTTTTTCATAATGACTGAAAAATTTACTTAACCAACTGACTAAAGACTAAAGACTGACTAAAAGATAAAAAAAAAAAAATTGTTAGAACAATATGAACGTCTATGAATGATTTTTCATATTATCTATATTTTTTCTTTCAGATATTATGCGTAAATTAAATCATACACTTGTGTCCATTAAAATTAGTTAGTGGATAAAAAATTAATAAAATATTTTGTAAAAGGATGCAGCATGTGACCGATTGTAATACTATGCAGTGTTGGTGATTGCTAGATAATCGACAGAAAGAACGCTGAACACAGTCACTAAATTGTGGGCCATATCTGATCCAGCATACAGAGCAGGTACTTGTATGAATCTATAGGATACAGGGCTGTGATGATACCTGGGTTGTGAGATACTCACTGGAAAAAAATATGTGCAACATTATAATCAACTAATTGGCATTGTGTACAGATGTGCAGAATATGGACTGATGACCCCGAGGTCCAATTGCGAAACACTTCTTGTAATGGCCAACAACCTGAACATTGTGATGATTGATGAAAAGCAGAGGGAAGCTGCAGGGATCAAATCTGCCATTTTAATAGGTATATAGTGTATCAGGGAAAAAAAACATAAGGAACTTGAGAAAAACAAGAACTCTAGAAACAGCTAGAGAAAGTGCAGAAGGTGAAGACAATAGTAGTGCCTGTGATCAGAGTGTATCTATTTTTAATAGATACCTGGAGAGACATCAAACATCTCTTTTCATAAATCATCTTTAAGATATTAAAATATTTAAGATACTCCACAGGACCCATAACTTCCCAATACTCTGGACCTCAAGATGAACAGTAATCCAGGAGAGATGAGGGAGTGGGTCGGGTGGTTAGGGGATAGGTACAACCCACCAGGCAAATGTTTAAACAAGCTTTACTAAAAGAGCAAATGAATGAGTGTGTGTGTGCAGCACAAGGGTCTGTGTGTGCTGCTATAAAACAACAATGTGACATTAAGTGTGGACAAGTGCAGGAGCACATGAAGTGGTGCCATGTATAATACACGTAGCGGTGTGCTGGAGGATGTTTTAGCATATCCTCATTTAATTATTCATGCACTGAATATATCTATATAAAATTTAGAACAGTGTAGTAGCATGTAGTAGAAGTATAGGAAGTATAGATTTTGCATATGATTGTGTAGGTATATGTGTGTTTGTACTTATGTGCCTTGTATGTGTGTTTGTTTGTGTGTGGGTGCCATTTCAAGCCAAACTAAACTGACGGTCAGAAATTCTTGTCAGACTAGATTCAGTTCATAGCACTTGTTTCCACGGAAACAATTACTAAAGTTTATGTCTGACACAAACAGCTTCTGCTCTTTTTCTCCACTCTGTAATCACACTAATACTAATGTGATGTTTACATCAACACGGACAACATTACACCAGCATTTTTTTTCCAAAAATGTTGTCAAAGGTGTACTAGGAAAGTGTTATGTAAAGGCGGCATCATCATCACAGATTTACAGATCCCTGTAGGGAGCAGTGGTTTGTTAGTAGGGCTCAGTAGGAACAACACTTGCTGTTTTTACTAAAGCATCTTTTTACTGCCAAGATACAGTTATTATTCCAGTAAAAGTTTTAACCAGAAAAAACCAGCACCAGCTACTCTGGGTGAACACGCTACTACAGGACTACAGATAATGGCCCTACAAGGACCCCAGTCTTGCAGGTTTTAAGCATATCCCTGCTTCAACACACCTGACTGAGATTATGCACAGCGACTCATTAATTTGAGTCAGCTGTGTTGGAGAAGGACCAAATCCAGTAGCTTTAAGGTACAACATGATGTTCTTTGATCTTGATTCAACAGATCTGGAAAGTTCTATCCAGCAGTCTTCATTTTTAGGGCAGCTTCTTTGCAGATCTGACCCACATGCAGCTTGGTTTTAATTTAAATGTAAGGCCTGATGCTATTTTAACCATTAATGTGAACAACGCCTCAAGTACAGGAGAATATGCCCATCAATCAATATGTGATATTGTGTTTTGTCTCCTGGGTGCAACTCTGCATCAAATGGGTGAGTCTTCTGGTATATGAAGCTGCGGCAAGCTGGGTGAATTTTGCATTTATCTAATGTATTTTAAAATGGATATAATACTCATATTACCATTTTGATACATACACAGTTAGTGGGATAAACGGCAGCCAGGTTTATCTACTTATGGGTAGAAATATTTTAGAAGGTATTCATAGAAAATCAGTGGGATGAAAGAAGAAAAAAGTGTATTGAAATCAGGTTTAAAGGTTTTTGTTGCAAATAATTTTGAGTAACATTAGTTTTCATGGGCCTTAGAAAAGTAGAAGATTAAAAACATCCAAAGCTTTACAAAAAAGTGTAAGTGTTTAATTTTTCAGAAAAATTTAGGATTGCTGAGCTGATTTGCATTTAAAAAGAAAAAACTTTGCCTCACTGATGAGCCGGAATAAATCTAAAACACCTGGTGGAAATGAGACAAGCCACAGACTGCCAGCTTACCACAAAGATGTTGGTTAAATGAGTGGAAAATGTGACAAATGCAGAAGCTTCCAGATGACTGTGTGTGTCTGTACGTAGAAACAGAAACGGGAATTGAGTGTGCTGAATAATACTGAATTGGAGAACACTTTCGAACCATTACTGAATATTATGAAAATAACTTATGGTTTAATGTCTCTGGATAAAGAAGTTCAGAAAGCTGCCTAGTGGGTTCATAATTGTAATTCCATGAATGTCACAGGGAAAATACATAATACGGAACTGCATAGGAGGAGTGGAGCTGCTTATTCAAAACAGATATGTGTGACACAAATAGCAGCAAAAAAAAAGCAGCAAAAATAAATAAATAAAATTGGTTGCTGTGCTGTAAATGGGTACATTGAGTAAACCAGGAATACAAATACCATACAGCAGAGGCCTGCACGACAAAGTGTGAGTAACATACGAAGGATATCTCTTTGTTACCTGGGTTGACTTACCCAGACATTTAGAATCTGGATAAGAGGTACTTCGAAGGTTATCAACTCAATAATTCAGCCAAATCCCTGTCGTGCATACACCCTGCAGACAAGCTACTTTACCATGGAGGAGCAGACAGTTAAGCTTGTTACATACTCTACAAGACTGAAGAACATTTTCCTTGTTCTCGAGCTCACGAGAACAAAATGTGACTGGGGACATCTTCAAAAGGGTCTGCTTGTCCTCGACACATCAGCTGAGCAGAATTTTCTCTTTGGGAAACTTTTTTCTCTTTTGTAAAAAGAGAAAAAATGTTCTCTTTTGTAATACTGGTCAGATGTTTGAGGTGGAATTTTTAATGTGGAAAAATGTGAACAAATTGTTTTAAAAAGCAGGTGATAGAAAATGTAGACACAAGTGGCTTTAAAAGATCCCATCAAATGCAATACCCCGCCCTTCCGCGGATAAAGTTTGTTAAATACGAATTAACCTACTCCTCTTCCTCTTACATCACAGACGAAGCTTCTCTCACAGACGACTAGAATAAAGCTACTGTCAAGCACACGAGCATACATTTCTCACTTCTTCTGGAATAGTAAGCTTTATGCAGGACATAGCCTTTCTCCGAGCAGGTTCATAATCAGTTACCATGGTGACTGACCAAGATAAAAAGTGAACCAGCTTTGTAGGTCTAGTGCAGAAAACCCAGTGTTAAGCATAAATTACCTGGATAGAGAACATGTAACTGCACTGTCATACAGGGTGAGCAGAATTATTTGGCAAGTAGTATTTTTGATGATTAATTATATTATTGAACGACAATTATGCTCTCAATGAAAACAAAAGACTCATAAATATTAAAGCTAAACATTTTTGGAAGCTAGAGTGGGAGTTTTTTAGTTTTGATATGTTAGGGGGATATCAGTGTGTGCAGGTGACTATTACTGTGTATAATTATTAGACAAGTCCCACCCCCTCATGTCACTGTGAGTAAACCACTGTTTTAGTGCTGGTAAATATTAATTTACACCATTATTCTGTTTCATAAACCCTTTTATCATTTATATTGAGAAATAATCATATATTAATTTGTGGTAGAAAATGTATCATTTTATTGAAAACTCAGAAGACAGGAATGACAGATGTGCACTGATGAAATCTTGTCAGTGCTTCCCTCTGATGCATCAGATGCCCACAGCCAGCAGATGGAGATGTGTTAAATGTTTCTAACACAGTGTTTCATTTCCAGGCATTTGTGTCAAAAATGCTCAATGTTTATTGAGGCTTAATTTTCACCATCCTTAATTGCTGCACCCCTCTACAAGACATCTCACAATTTTTTACTTTTCAGAGTCCATCAAATCTCTCTTTTGACCCATTTTGCTAAAGGAAAGTAAGTTGCCAAATAATTATGCGCACCTGATATGGCGTGTAGATGTCATTAGATCACACCCCTTCTCATTACAGAGATGCACATCACCTGATATGCTTGATTGGTAGTAGGCTTTCAAGCTGTACAAGCCTTGGCGTAGGACAACATGCATAAAGAGGGTGATGTGGCTCCATCATCTTTTCTTTTGCTCGAGTATGAAAAATATGTGTAATTTATTGTGCCAGAAAACCATAAATTAATTATGACAGGGAATACTTTTATCTCAAGTTGACAGCATGCAAAGGAACAATTCTAACAACAGATCACAAAGCCAATGCAGTAAATTTGCCTGGGGGTGTGTAGGAAGGTGAGCCAGAGTACTAACTGCTATCAGTTACACCGAGAATATTGGAAACAAACAACAGGTACTCTGATAGATTTAGAGCAGTACTTCAATTAATTAAAAATGGGATGTTCCTGATGGTTTGATGGATAAGTCAAATGACTTAACAGCTTACCTCCAAAGACTCTTGGATCTCATTGGATGAACACAATTTCTAAGTTTGCTATTAAATAACAGATTTTTTTTTAAAAAGTTGGACTCAGAATCATACCGTGTCAATGTGTCAGTGAAAACATAGTTGATCTACATCAGTAATAAATGTCTTTCCCCCCACTGCAGAGGAGAGCTGGTTTGTCTGAGTTTCTGATTTGCCCACCAGATGGACCTGTTGCGCTGTGGAAAAGCCATCTGGTATGATGAATCAGCTGAGGAGGTCTGAGCCAGATTTTACCTCGAATTTATCTCTCAGTCAGAAAGAATAGACAGTTCCAAACTTTCCACAAGCTAGTATGATATCAATTTAACTAGAGATGAAGCAATATTTGCTTATTGAACTTTTTCTAGCTTGGGGACTGATAGGACGCTGCAGGTTGTAATTACACAAAACTCCAAGATGGACCACTGCCACACTCAAGGATCAATAAATGTGAGCAGTTGGTTGCTGGATTTTCTCTTTGTTGACACTCCCTCCTTGTGATTTCCAAACTCTGTCCTAACAACTTGTACAGCTCTAATCAGCATAATGAATTTCCCCAAGCATGCCAGGCCTAATGGAACCAATTACTAGTAGAAAGCGGTAAAAAGAAAAAAAAAGTCAAATCAACAACCAGCGGAGAATAAATTACCTGGATAGTTAGAGACAGAACAAGAGGGGACTTATGTAGTCCTTTTGAGCCTTTATGCAGAGAAAAAACTAATGATGATAAGCTATTATTTGTTTTCTTTCTCATTATATAAAAAGACAGCAAAAAGTGATGGGAAGAGGGGGAATTAAAGGAGAGCATTAAAGAGACGTGATGTAAAAACCCCATCTGTTTTTATTTGCACGTGTATTCACCTTTTGTGTTTGTGTTTGTGCACTTCCAGTAAGGTTTGATGTCCTTTCATGCTTATATACATGTGTGTATGTGGCAAAATAATGAGCTGACTTGAGATTTTCATTAAGGCTTCATTAGTACCTCCTTCTCCTCCGGAGCTCCATCTTACCATTCATTCATTTTTCTGATGCAAGAACCACAGAGAGACAGACACAAAGTGGTAACAGACACTGCAGGATATCTGTCACAATTTTCAGGAAAAAGGCTGACTCGCTTGAACTTATCTGCCAAATGGGGGTTAGATTGAAATCATTAGCAAGTAAATGAGGTAGAATACAATAAAAATGGTTCAATTAATAAGCATTAAACATTTTAAATAAAGAAAAAAATGGCTCTGCTATGCAAAATATTTGTCCCGTTGTTCTGTGGAGAAGTTGGTAATCACCATGCGAGGCTGACAAGTTGGTTTGGACAAAATTTTAAAGCCGTCAGAAGCAGTTTTGCAAACCAGAGTGTTCTTCAAAATGATGCGGAGGGGCAATGACTCCCCCAACAAGTTAACTGGTGGCAGATTATATCTGGTGATGTGTCTTTTCAATCTTGGCCTTTCCAATCCGGCGCACATCTCAGGTAGATAAGCAGTTTAAAAAGTTTTGCAGGGTTACAGAAAAAAAGAAACTTTTTCTCACTAAAAATAAAATGTTTCATCACAGGGTTTGGAGCAAGGAATAGAAGTTGCTTAGCTTTAACCACAGAGCATTAGAAAGAAATGGCTCTGGCAATGATGGAGATCACCCAGAAGCTTTTAGGCACAATGAAGAGATAAAAACAACCTTGCAGCAAGTGATAATCATCTGTGTTTGCTGCCTGCTGTGTGTTTCACCCTCAAGCTGCCTCCCCTTATTTTTGCATAAATGCAACCACTTATCATGATCTCACTTAATGCTAAGAATGATAGAAAACACTACCAGTCATGGGTAATTTGTCAATGTTTGCGCTGAGTGTTCTAAGTCAAATAAGGTTAAATATGTCCTTTCAGATGATATGGGCCAGAGTCAAGGCATGGGGGGGTGCGAAGCTATGACTATGTAAACCCAAACAATACAGAGGTGGTCAGCAGATCATGTTGGCATGCTAAGACAAATAGTGGTTGAAATAGTACAAAGTCCTGGTGCAGAAATCTGAAAACCGCACAGAGGTGACCACATGAGCCAGTGCTGTTATTCATTAACCCAAAATATGGCACAAGTCAGGGAAACATCATTCTCCAAGGGGGAGTCTTGAAATAAATCTAGACTTGTTTCCCATTTGGATGTGTTTAAATATCTTTTTAGCATCAGGATGGGATAAATCTCAGATCTTCATTGCTGTGTGCCCACATTTCAACTCTGCCCATGATTCTTGCAGAAGTATGGAGCAGCTGCACACAGAATGTAAAGATGCGACAGAATACATCCTGTTGAAATAACATTTTTGATAGCAAAAATATGAAATGCTGTGTGTTTACTGAAGTATCAGGTAAATATTGTAGTGCTGATGGCAAAAATGCAGTTTATAATCTAAACATGCTTGCATTTGATACAGTTTAGCTTACTGAACATTCAGTGATTATTGAGAAGGCTAGAAATATACAGCTGTGTTTTCTTTTACTATTATAGTTATACCATTATATCATGTCTTAATCAGGAAGCTAGGCCTGTTATATGACTGATACTAACTCATCTCTAATGAGATGCTCTTTTACAGAAAAATATGTGTGATCATTTTGACACCATACTAGTTATTACTATTAAATACTAGTTATTAAATGAGTAGGAATGTAAAGAAAGTCACAAGGGCAACTTGCATAGCATACTAATTTGTTTTAGATAGATAACAGGTTTGGAAGAGTTTATGACTTTTAACAAATCCATCTTTACTAAATCAGAACTGTTTCTGAAGGTTGGCTGTTCAGCGGGTCATAATTCTTTTGATGTCCATTTCTTTACCTATGTTGGACGAGACTGCCTGGATTTACTCATGCCGCTCTCTCATTCTGACAGTGTATCAAATGTGTCAGATGGAAGTAACACAGTCAGTAAGTCACTTCCAAATAGCAACAAATATTTGGCCCAAACATGGCCTACAGCTAAACTTTTCTTTGGCTCACATTTGGCCTTAAATAGCAGTTTCAGCCCTGACATATGGCCCTCATGTGTCTCAAAACACACATTTCTGTAAGCTTTTTGTCCTCACCTGGCCCTCGAAATACATAGCAGTGCTGCAACTGAGCCGTAAGTACCAGGAGAACTTCCAATTATATTGGAAGGGTAGCTCCCCTACCCCTGTGGGGAGCTCCACAGGAGGAAGTCTCCTACCCCACAACAATCAGGGTAAGTCCCGATTTTTGCAACCAATTACACATAAATGCAGCCGTGACTGCCAAATTCTTTACGGCAGTCTTGGCCCTGGTAGAGTGTGGAATCTAAGGAGTAACACACAGTGTACTGGACAAGCGGAACTCAGTCCAGGAAATGATCACAGTAAATCCTAGATCAAAAGGGTTACAGAAGCAATCAACTTGACCTGTTTGACCTCCAGCTCTCAGCATGTGAGAGTCCTTGGAGAGACATTTTTGTGTGTGCATGCCTATGTGCATAAATGTGGAAAAATGAGTAAACAAGGACACAAACAACTGATGTTAAACACCTGCAGTTTTGAACTTGAACCACCTTTTGGCAAGAAAAGCTACAGAACCGAGGATGTTTTCAGTGTGTGCAGCTGGTAAGACCTGACAAGTTCAGTCTGTTTAATAGTCCCAGCATGACGTCAGTCAGATGTGTTGTCATTTGGGTTTTTCATATTTTTAAAACCATGATCAGCACAGCTGTTGTTATCACTCTTTAGGGTATAAAGGAAGGAAATTTATTTTAGAGTTATCATTTAGGGGCAGAATAATAGAAATATCACATTTATATATA
>JBAMHX010000010.1:13458795-13476116 GCA_037177515.1 Pseudomugil tenellus | reverse complement strand
TATAATAATGAAAGAAAATATGCCCCTCCCACACATTTTATCCAAATATTGTGTTTGTGCCACAACTTTGCTGCATCTGCTTCAAAGATATGAATTTTTACAGCTCAAACGGTCCAAAGTGGACTAGTTTGAACTGTAGAGTTTTTAGGCCAAAATACAGAAGGCAAGATCACACAAAAATATGTATACAGCTTATTTTTATACTCCGCCTCTTGTCCGCTAATTGCTGGGATAGGTTCCAGATACCTGCAATGCTGGTGTAAGCAAAAGAGAAAATGAACAAATGAATGTTTAGTTTTAAGAAAAACATTAGAAAAACTTTAAGAAACTTTGTTTTATCTCTGATGCAAACAAGTGATGCAATATTGCCCTGTTTATTCTTTATTTTCAGTCTTTGATAGAATATGTTGAGACATGTATGCATATATTTATTTTTTATATTAATTTTTCTTGATGTAACAGAGAAAATATGTACATGACACACTGAAGTTGTCATCGTTATCTCTCATAACCAATCTATAAACAATGCAGCAATAAGACATTTTACCCATGCTACTCTGCTCGTCTTGCATGCAGATGGTCTGAATTTCATAGTTTTATAGCAGGGAGCTGTTTGTAAACCTAGGGCTGGCCTTTTATTCCACCAGCTAAAACATTTAATAATAACAATTAATAATAAAACCCAACCAAGAAAGAGCTTTGAAAGCAGAAAAAAGTCTCAAAACAAAGCACTTCAGTCAATTGCAGGTGTGAATCTATGCCATTTCTACACACAGTGTCATGTCACACAGCAGCCTGATATGCAGCTGAACAATAAACCTTCATCTAGCAATGTTGTGTTTTATTGCTCATTGCACCAGTAAAAAGAAAAAAAGAAAATATGTCAAATCTTCTCAGACTGCTTTTTACCTGTGTTGCAGTTCCAATAATGTTGTTTTACAAATATTAGCTTTAGCATAGCGCACTGCATACACCACAGAACTGGAGTTGCACATACCTACTTCTGTTTTCAGTCTCTGCTATTTAAAGACAAAGAAATCTCCAAACAGAGACAACTATTTTATGAACCAAGCCGGAGAATGACATATATGCTCTCAAGAAAACGGGTCAAGTTATGGCTATAGGGTCATTTTTGTTCTGATTAGGAAGAATAAATTAAGCTTCACTAGAATAAAGAAAGTAGATTACAGACCCATGCAATGGTATTAAATGTTTAGATTTTCTACTTCCAACTTTCTAGCATAGACTAAACAATGTTATAGGTGCTGCTTAAACAGAGAATGATTAAATCTTTGGAGGAGAAAAGAAAACATAAGTAAAAAAAAAAAAAAACAGAAATATCCAGTGTTCAGGGGTTCTGTGAGATTGTTGAAAGTAATTTCATGCGGGAACGGAGCAAAAATGTGTCAGGTTTCCATCACAGCTGATTTGAGCTGGAACTGACATAAGTGTTGATTATTTTCTGTCTCTTACTGAATGCAAAAACAGATGTCGGAGGATAATAAGGGAGAAAGTGTTGAAGTTATGGTATTTTTAATGGCATAGTTTGTGCAGTCCTTATCTTTCAGTCGCATATCATCTGTCACAGATCTTTTAACTCAATCATGCATCACTTTCTCTATAAGGTACAATCACCTGTTTCTTTTTTGTTTTTGGCTTCATTGAAGGAGAATCCATCCATTTATGTTGACTTTACAGTTTATTCACCGTGATCATGTGACAAGAGCAACCATCTGATCAAACATTTGTCATCTTGTTTGCTGTCTGCCATTGTTTGTTTAGGATGAATCACTGCCTACAAACTTTTAAAATACCACTTTCTGAATAACATTTATCGTGTCTTTTTTCTAATCTTCTTCAAACCTGTCGTGCTCTTCACACAACCTCTGTGCTTTTAGAGACTAAGGCGTTTGATTTCATATTCAGGAGAGTGTGAATGTGGGTGGTGTACGATTGATTAGAGCTAGAATGCCTGAGCTGATTCTACTCCCCCCCCCCCCCCTAAATTTTCCCCAGTCCAACCATTTATTCCTCTCTCACTGTTAGTTTTGTGGTTTGTGATAAACATTTAAACAAAAAACATGAACCTTTATACCAAAATACAAAGTAATAACACACTTTCTTTGTAGTGAAATTTATTCTTTAAATTCTCTGTTTAGGTATTAAAATAACTGATTATGATATAAAAATCCTGTCATATAAGGTAAGTTTATTACAAACCTAAACATGGTAATTATATATTTTTGGGTTATATTCAATATTTGACATTTTGCATACTTTCACTACATTAACACACTGCAGTATCACACTGTACTTAGTATTACCCTCCACATTTCAATGAAGGAAACTATATATTTTTACTAGAGTAAAAATTGATCTTTTTTTATCCACAATTCTTTCCACATTAAAAATATGTAATAATAAATCCACTTTGAACAATTAAAATGGTGGATATTAGGTATATTAGCCATTTTCTCCATCAGCACTTATTTATTGCTCTTCCTGCTGCCTCATGACAGCCACAAACCTCAGTCTGATGTCTTTCTGTTGGAGTGACAGCAGTAAGGTTATTAATGTGTGTGTGCATCATGAGAGTCCTTGGCTATGTGGTTGCGTTTCTGTCATTCTGTACTTTGGTGATGTGAGCATGTGCATGGTTATTTGTGCTGACAGCAGACTTGGAGTTGAACCGGACAGCTTGTCTGCTGCTGATAGGAGAGTTACTCTCCTTGCAGTTCTTGAAAGGAGGTGCTGATAGAATAGCACGACCTTGATCCAAACCAAAGAAACTTCATGTTTCAGCTCCTCTGACGTCATGCACCTATCAGTTGAATGTCTTGCTGGATAAAAAAAATAGCTATGAAACCATGACAAACTTGCTGTCCTGCATGATTCATGGATACTTGTGGACATTTTTCTTGTTTGCTGCTGGGGTTGCTCACATGGTTGTCATTCATATTTCTGTTAATGAATCACATCTAAATTGATTGAAAAATAGTTTATTTAGCATTGTTTTTTATATTAAGGGCTAAAGAACTTTTTTTGTAGCTTATCTTCTAACTAATTTTTCTTTTTAAATTCTTTACCTTTAAACTAATCTATTTATCTTTTAGTTATTACAGTTTATTTTTATTTATTTATCTGTTAACATATTTAGCTTTTTAAATTCTACTTGTATTAGTAATCTATTCTAAACATAAAGACCATAATGAACTCTCATATACTTTTATACATGTTGGTCTTATGTGTAATTGTTTTTAGATTGATTTAATCTTTTATTTTATTTTGTAAACTCTAGTGCCTTGTCCGCTCAGTTTATGTGTGTAAGAAAAAAGCATAATTATGTGTGTGTGCTTTCATTTAAGTGCCTGATTGCTTGTGTTTTAAATATGCAAAACCTGTTCTGATTATTTTAAAAAATGCACTTTGTGCTGTTGTTGTGTCCAAAACTGTTTTATGAATAAAGTTTGATTGGAGTTTATTTGATTGAGAATTTTTGTTAAATAAATAAATATATAAGATTGTAAAGTATTTGGATGTCAATTTCTGTGTCTACAAAAGAGCACTTATTCTTTCAGAAAGGCTGTTCAGCGATGGCTCCACCACGGGCACAGAGCAATTAAAATCCAGCCCTCTTCAGGAGTCCATAACACGCTGGGCTTACTGACAGTGAGCAGAGCGCAAATGGCCAACAGAGAGGGGGCAATATGTTTTCTGGGAAGAGCACAGCAAACACAAAGAGAGAAAATATTATCAGAGATTGTGCTTGAAGTATATGATCATCTTTCAGATGCAACTGTCAGGCAGCTACTGTGGAAACTTCTCTCAGATCAGCCTCATAGATATTCACACAGATGGAAATTCCTTGGAGGGGTCTCACACTGTTCATGATCAGACACGAAGAAACGTGGACAGAATGACTTGTATGAGGTGACACTAGGATAGTGTTTACAGTGCATGTCACGTGCTGAGTGCATAATCGACAACAGAGTTGCTATGACAGAACATGTAGAGATGAAGGCCAAAGAAAAAACCCTGTACCCTGAAAAGACACAGTGACCTGCAACCATTGATATTCAGATTTGATCTTTTAACAGGTAATGTTGCAATTAGCATCTGGTCATGGTGAAATGACTTCTCAGTAGTGATGGCCATTGAACAGCTCCAGCTGAGATTAGTAGTGATGGAAACATGACACCAGTGTGCACAAGCTTGTTTTCGCTGAGTGAGGATAAGCAGAGGAAATTTTAAAACCACATGTTTACTGAGTGAAACATCTCACAAAGAGGCTCAAAATCTGACAGGATCACCAATCTGTGGATAAAAAGAAACTTGACTGATCCATTTTACCAGTTTGCACAGTGGCTGTCAGCTCCGTCTCAGACCTGCTGTGTGGAGCAGATTTCAGCTGTCGAGCCAAAAATAATATGTTTTTTTTCCCCAAAATGTAAAGATTATCAGAAATTGTGGTTCACCACAGTTTAGGATGCTGCCACCCCCTTCTGTTTTGTAATGTAGAGAAATAATTTACTCCCCAGTTCAACCCTGTGGTGATCGGACCAGATGACTGAGGGTAATCGTTTTGTTTCAGGCGACAGTGTAAGTCACCCTGACTTAGTAGATATATCTACATTTAAACCATGCACATGCAAAAAGAAAAACAAGTCAATTACCATATAATGCAATGAGTGCTGTTAAAGTTGATAAAGCATGTGTAACTTTGTGTAAGAAGGAAGACAGACTGGATGGGTCATCACCGGCCGATCTTTAACATGGCATATTAAAGTTGTTTTTGATGTTACATATTTTTTTAACCTCATCAAATCCTTATTTTATTTTACCTAAAATGGGGTTTAATGGATAAAAGATGTGTGGACCAACTGCTATGTGTAGGTACTTACAAGAGAGACTGAGTAAATTGCCTATTATTTGTCACTTCCCACCCACGGGATGTCTGGTAGCAAGGGGTTAGTAGGAGGTTGGAGGCTAGAGTCATACACATGCTTGTTAAATGTATCTCCCTTGCATTCCACTGTCTCTATGTATTTCTCTATGTATTTCATTTATCTGAAAACTTTGCTTTCCCTGTACTTAAATATTTTATATTTGTATTCAGATGAGTTTAGTGTCCATATAACAAAATCTATAAATGTTTTTGAGGATGGCAAAAGTAATTTTTGTGGAATGAGAATTTGTTGAGAATGATAATTTTGATAAATTTCGATATAGTAAAGCACTTGTTAGGAAATATGTCATTAGAAACTGCTTCAAATTTTAAATATTAAGTTGGACGTCTGCAGAAACAAAATAAACCTCCAGCTTTTATACAAATAAATGATCTATAAATGCAGTTTATCCTCTTTACAAACATGGCAATTTTCTTTTGTTTTGCAGTGTAATGTTGGACTGCAGTGACATGCCACATGTGCATAGAGCTCATTTTTAATCTTCCTGCAGCCAATACACTCATGTTCTACTTAGCTGCAAGTACTGATTACATTATAAAACCAGAATGAAGAATGAGCTTTGTGATGATTCACACTGGATCAGAGACAGTTTGTAGTTAGCCACAAACAGTACAGGTGTAAATAAAATGTTTCTTTGATAAGATAGTGATTGTATCTCATCTCCAGCATGTTCTCCATCTATATGACAATAAATCATGTCAGAAACCACAGTTTGCTGAATATAAACTCATGATGCTCAGTCACTAAAGAGTATTCTCACCCAGAAGGCTCTTTTGGTTCTTCAGAAATGAGGTCACTTGTTCACTGGAGAATGTTCTGTTTTCTTCTCACTTAAATGCTGACTTTCACTTTCAGACCAAAACTCCTCGTATTTGCAGAATTAACTGTTTCTGCAAATGTGACCCTGCAGTGAACTGTGTCATTCAACAGTAATGACACTGGGAGCAAAAGGTTGCGAGTAGCTAAATATGAACAAAATACTGACAGATAATAGAATATTTTCTATGAGACATTTCACTCTGCCTACTTTTTAAATGTATCATTTAAAGTTGCACAAATTGTTAAACAGGAGAAAGTTGACAAGAAAATCAAGAACATTTACTATCAGTCACAATTTGAACACAATTTCCCATTTGATTTAATTGGATGTCACATGTGACTTATCTGCCCTACAGAAAAAATTTTAGAGTACACTAATTTAGGTCATTATGTGTTATATTTATGGAATTTAAAGCTATCTAAACTTAGCAAAACACTTCAAGAGTTGTAGTACTCTATAGCTGCAATAAAAGCTATAAAAACTACTTGTTTAAATTTCAGCTCTAAAAGTATTGATTAACATGATGCACTGGTCCAGTTTTGGATGAGCAAATCCTAAAATACACTGACAAAGGAGTAAGGGACATTATTGTTTTAACTATGTAGGTAATTATTCCACTAAAAGCTGCTGATCAGTGTGAACTCATAATAACTTATGTTTTAATCCCAGCATCCTTAGGTAACCGAACAAGGATCCGTTCATCATGCTTTGACCTCAACACATCCGAAAAGCTGCATGTGAAAGTGTTACACATCCCACCATCACTGATGACTGAACCTGCGCGCCGAGGCTGTTAAGTCTCACTGCAAGTGCAGCTTTTAGGGTCACTCCTCCGCTCTGACGGAGAAGGCAGCTTCTTGGTGGACGGAGAACTTCAGCAGGCTACTTCACCGCCTCCTGCATGTCACGGGTTTTTATAAATATGGGATCCCCCTCTATGTGTGGATCACAGACTTAAGCAGTTGCACCGCGCACGCCTCTTATGGATCATTTGGATTCTGCGATCCTCTCTGGGTAGATGTGGTAGCCTACTGTACAGTTGCAGTTTGTACTTTCTAGATAAGGGTCGGTGCGTGAGTGTGCGTGTTTTTTTGTTTGTTTTTTGTTTTAAATGTGCATTCCTTAAATAGAGAGCCAAAGAACGGAGAAAAGAGAGAAAAGGGGCATGAACGGATTGTGCATTTAAAAAAATTGGGGGTGAAGCAAATAGATCATCTCTGGTAGATCAATCAGCATTTGGCGCTCCCTTTGCGGATTTGATGGATGTTTGATCAGTGGATGTGATGCCCATATATATCATCGACCGAAAATTTCCCGACATATCTGGTAAGTCGCTCACGCACAGCGAGCGTTACTTGTAACGCAGTGCCATCGGCGTGCATTGGTACCTCCATTTGTGTGTGTGCGTGTGTGTGTGAGAGAGAAAGAGAGAGGGAGAGACAGAGAGGGAAAGAGAGCTTTTGTTCTTCTCTGCTTGTGCGCGTGTGCGTAGTGGGTGACACAGGGCAGTGTGCACCAGTTGATCATTCCACCACTCACCCCCCCACAGAGTTTCCAGAGTGCAACAGGAGATGAGGAGCTGGTACGCATTTAAGCTTCACGGCTGCAATACCCCCCGCGTGCTGCAGCTACATATTTTTAACACGAGTTTATTTATTTGTTTATTTATTTTGGGCAACACCTCTCCAGCTGGGCATCTTCTCCATTTACTCTCTGCCACTGGTCCACAGCAGAGGTTTTCAGCTGAGAGGAGACTGATTAAGTTGAGCTTATTTTGTGGTGCAATGCCCCTTTAAAAGTTATTTTTACTTTTGCATTCAGGCTGCCATTACAAAAAAAAAAAAAAAAAAAAAAAACATTAGGAGAGCAATTTAGGAAGTGGTCTTAATTTCAGCTGTAAGTCAAATCACCTTTAGGCACCGAAAGTCTTCAGCATGCAGCATTAAGCCCAGAGAAGGTGTCATTTTGATTTTAAATAGGCCACATTACTCATTCCAGCTCATTTAGGTGCATGACATTCATGGCCATGGCTCATATGGAAGAAAGTTGTAAAAAAAAAGTGACTTTGAACAAGTAGACTCATGATGACATATCTCTCTCTCTGTGTGTGTGTGTACACACACAGGGGTTTTTCAGGTGTCTCAGTGAATGATGGGTTTAATTTTGAGGGGTTTTGTGAGAACTAGCTATTTATATTTTAGATCAATCATGTTAGCTAGACAGAGTGGAAAGTAACAGAAAGAGAAAGTGTTTTTTGCTTTCTAAGAAAGGTAGACACAGCATGCAGCATATATCTTTCAAAGTGCACTCAGAACATTTTACAAAGTAAAAACATCAAATAAACTCTACAACTGCAACATTAGCCAGTCCTCGCTTTTCCCAGTGTAAACATCCCTAAAGGCACAATTGTGATGCACAATTTCAGAGGTTATTGACCTGAACCTGAAGCAGTGTTAGTGAGTGAAGGAGAATTACATTTGAAACATCTAACTTCTACAAAGAAACACAGCAGAAAGGATTACCTATGACTGATAAACAGCAGTAGGACATATCCTCCAAAATAACACGAAAGGAAGTCACCTAAACATGATTTAAAATTAATTTTCTTACAAATCTTGCTTGAAGCCCTTTGCTTTTTCTTGAACATTCCTTCACTTTGTGTTTATATCCTTTATCCATTTTTGGATGAGTCTCATAGATATTCGATTACTTGGCACGCAGAGTGTTAGGAACGAAGTGAATGATGTGTGCTGACATGCACACATGCTTTTATTAGAGCCGTGGGACTGCTGTTGAAGTGATCTGTTTCCTCGCAGGCAAAGTTTCTTCCCCCTCCTGCAGAAACAAGGTGACAAGAAGTTTTGATTAATATATCAACTTGTGCCATACCGTCTCATCACCTCGTTATATGTCTGCAGTTAGTCATTTTTTTAGTTGCGCATTTTCCGATTGTAGAATTGCATCCAGTCACCCCTCTCCTATATTAAACTTAATGAGTCGGGGTGATGTCATGTGTGCTTTAAGTGCTGTTGTGGAGCAGAGAAGACAGCCTGGAGGGAGCAGTGGTTCATGTGTAGTTGGATAATGACCATAATCAGGGAAGTTTACTTTACCTTGGTCTATTGTTTTGTCATGCACATAAATGATAGGCATTTTGACATTTAGGAAGAATGTGCTTATGTGTGATGAATGTGTGTGGAGTAATGGTGTGTGTGTTACTTCAAAGCAAGCTAAAAGACATTGGTCATGCATTGCTCTCATCTCGGTCTGCTCACAGAAAGACCCACCCATCTGCTCAGACACCTCATGGCACTGCCTTGTAAAAGTGTGTTTTAGAGCATATTGCTCTGGATGAGTGTGTGCGAATGAGTGTGTGTCTGAGCAGCGTTGTTAAAGGATTAAGGATTAATTGCCTTCAGACCTTCAGAGATAGACTTAACTGCTTGTTTCTTAAACTTTGTAAAGTTCTCTCTTGGCCCCTGAGAGGAAAATAACACTTGGTGTAGAGCAGCGGAAGAAAGGTCTTGGTTGTTTTCTGATCTTCAGAAGTGTGTGTTTCTTGTTTTATTTTTTTCCTTCTTCCATTTTTTTCTTGGTCTGAAGCATACAGCCACAAGGGTAAGAACTTCGATTGTTCTCACCTATTTTACTCCAGCACTGTTATTTTCTTTATTTGTCTCCTTATTCCAGCTACAAGCCTTTCGTTTACCTTTTAATCTTTTAATTTTTTTTTCTGTTTATGCCAGAAATAATCAGGGGACTGCAGGGAAATTGTTTTCTTTAATTATATTAGAATCTATGTTATATTTGAAAATCAACATATTGTAGAGATCTTCAACTAGAAAAAATATCTTTGTTTGATGACTCCAAAAATACTTTACTTTCATACTTGGATATTTAAGTGGTGCTGACAAGAATCTTTTCAAGATGAGTGAGTTATGAGGGGGAACTAATTCTCTGTGATTTTTCTTTTATATAAACACATCATTATCTAATTTAACGCCTATCTTGTTTTATGTGGTGTTGCATCAAAATAATTTTTTTATTGTTATTTCTGTATTTCTTTTCTAATAAGTATGTTAGATGAAAGGTAAAATGTAATAAAATATAAATAGTAATTTAATTAAGTAAGACATTTTAATTCCCCCATCAACACTTGCTGAGACTTGCTCAGGAGGCCTTGGGTCAAATAATTGTGAGGTTTTTGTGGTCCTGTAAAGTTTAATTTGCTGATGTAGATCTACATCTGGATGTTGTGGGGGGAGAAGTTTTAAATGTTCATAAAGTAAGGATGGGGGTGGGGGGTGGCGGGGGGTTGGGGTGATGATCTAGATTGGCATACAATAATGTAGTTCAAATGGACTATGATACTGGCGACCTGTCCAGGGTGTACCCCGCCTGCTAATTGCTGTGATAGGCTCCAGCTTTCTCACGACCCTGTACTGTGCTATCTAGTATAGAAAATGGATGGATGGTTCCACTAGCTTTTCAACAAATATTTGACAACACTGATAAGCATTCATATTTCGGACATTTCATCATTGTTTGCAGTAAGAACAAATGATCCTTTTATTGCAGCTATTTGGTACACTAAGTACCAAATAGCCAAATGGCTGATACGAGGCCAAATAGATAACATAAAAGGGCAGTTCTCGCTTTAAACAAGCAAGGTAGAAGTTTTATTCTTGGCTGCTCACAGACTATATATTTTCATACTTATATGAACAAAAAAATGGGCTGAAATCGTATCTTCACATAAGCCACATTGTTCAGGTGCAGAATGACTGGAGAAATGAATTCAGTAATCTCTCATCAACTCTCTCTTCAACAGCACAACTCCAATTCTAATGAAGTTGGGACATTGTGTAAAGTGTAAAAAAACAGAATATAATGATTTGGAAAACCTTTTTAATGTGTATTTAAAACAAGATGACCAATGTTCAAACTGATAAACTAGGTTTTTTGCAAACATTTATTCATCTTGAAGATGATGCCAGGGGCAAAAAGAAGACCGGGGAGGTTGAGGAATATTTAAAACACCTATTCAGAACATTTCACAGCTGATCAGGTCAAATGGAAACAGGTGGGTGCCATGACTGGGTATAAAAGGAGCACCTTCGAAAAGAAAAGATGTGGTGAGGTTTACCATTATGTGAGGAACTGCATGATGAAATAGTCCAGCAGTTTAAGAATAATGCTTCTCTGTATACATTTGCCAAGTATTTAGAGATTATCATATGCAGTTCATAATATGATCAAAGAGGAAAGGCCAAAAGCCAACAATGCACAGAATCTTCAATTTATCAAGCATTACTGCATTCAAAACCGATTACAGAATATTATCACATGGGCTCACTTCATAAAACCACAGTCAGTAAACACAGTTTGTGGCTACATCTACAAGTGCAAGTTAAAACTCTACCATGTAAAACCATATAGCCATAAATCAGCAACACCCACATTTTAAACTACAAAGAGGAAAAGGATTTTGCACATCTGTAAAGGTATCATTAATGCTGTAAGGTAATTCAGGTTTTGGAACTACATATTCTGAATCCAAGTAATTTTTCAGGGACATTCCTGCCGTATTTCTGCCAGACAATGTTAAGCCCCATTTTGCACATGACAACTGTGTGGCTTTGTATTAAAAGAGTGTGGGTTCGCCTGCCGGCAGTGAAGGCCTGTCTTCCACTTAAAATATGTTGTGCATTATGAAACTCAAAATACAACAATGGTGACCCCAGTTTATTGAGCAACTGAAGTTGTAAATCAAGCAAGAAAGGGAAAGAATTTCACCTACAAAGCTTCAACAATTAATGTCCTCAGTTCCCAAACACTTATTGAGTGTTGAAGGAAAGGGGATGTAACACAGTGGTAAACATGCCCCTGTGCCAGCTGTTGCGGAAATTTTTGGATTACATCAAATTTAAAAAGTCGATGTTTACAAAAAAAAAGGTTTATCAGTTTGAACATTAAATATATTATCTTTGCACCATATTCATAAGAAAAGGGGTTGTAAATTATAACAATAGTTTAGTCATTAGTTCCAATGTTGATGGTTTGAGCACATAGAGACAAGACAGAGACAAGGTCACAGACGGTCAGACTGTATCTCTCTCAGTTTTCAACTTGAAATCAAAGCTGAACTTCCAATTGGTGCTCACATGGGTTACCCAAAAATGTGTTAGATTTCTTTGTTCTGCAGCCATTTTCTCCTCAATTTTTTGGGTTACCATGGTGATGGTGACATTTTTATTTAGTTACGGTCTAATGGTGTCTATTTCAGGCATTTAAATGTTTCTATTGAGATCTATAGGTTACCTTTAAAGCTTAAAGGAACAACAAAAACAACAACAAAAAACTCAAGTTAGAACTGAAATTTGATATTATTTGAGTTTTATTGAAACAGACAAGAAAAAACTATTTGATCACATTAAATACCTTTTAACAAGGGTTTCACCTTGTCTGCGTGTAAAATAGAATAAAATGACCATAAGAGTTGGTTGAACATACATTTGCTCCCAAATGACTAATTGCTCAGTCTCTTCTTAGGTGAGTTGACACAGCCGGCTGCTGAAGGAAGAGACCCAAGAATGACAGAAACAAACACTCCAAAATCGGCTAAGAAGCCCCGCTGGACCTCCCTGGAGATTGGCCTCATTACTATCGTCTCCTTGCTCTTTACTGTTGTTATTGCCCTCATCATCCTCTTTGCCACCCAGAAGACCGGTGAGTGCAGTAATGATTAATAATATGTGTTTTTTTTATTTTTTATTATTGAACAAGACTGAAGGGAAATGGCTGATAACCCAAAAAAAAAAGAAAAAAAATTCGCAAAGATGGAAAAGATTTTGTTAATAAGTTTTAATTTAATATCAGTTAACTCTGCATGTGCAGTGACCTCCTTCCTCCTGCTAAGTTGATGTTTAATTAATTAATAGTAAGCACTAATAATCACTTGATAGTAAGCACAACATAACAGGATGAAAAACTGCACTTTTCTCAGGTGATACCACACACTTGAACTATGTTATTAAAGGACCATTCTAAAGTACAACATGTGGAGTAGAATAAAAAATAAATGTGTGTAAAAAGGTTATGAAAGACTTGCATGTTTCAAAAGCAGTTCTCCCAAACTACCTCAGGCTTTATAAATTGTAAAGAAGCATAAAAGGCTTATTTTACAGGAAATGTTAATCATTTAGCTTTAAGATATATAGGTTATGTAGAAGTGACAGAAACAATCCTCTTTTCTTACTCCAGGAAACTTATACTTGCTCAAGATTAATGTCATAGTTCTTTGGCAAGAGAGTGTAAAAGTTTTCAAACTGGTTTTAACATGACTCAGGTTATATAATACTATCAAGAGTTTTGTAATGCTTCTCTAGATTAAAACATTTTGCTGTGGTTCAAAATAAGGAGTCTCAATGTTAGAAAGCAACTGAAGTAAATGTGATTTCTGTCTCACAAAAAGGAACATTTATCAATTGAATGCTGAGTATTTTGTAACATGAACACGGGGATAGCAGATTATGAATGTTTCCTGATGGCTGATGGGGATGTATTGTGATCAGTGACTGGGGAGGAAAGAAACAAAACATGAAGGATTCAATAGAGCCAAGAAGAGCAGTGCTTTTCAATCTTTTTTGAGCAAAGATTATTTTTTTTATCCAAAAGATTCCAAGTAAAAAAAAAATCATGCAGCATATATTAAATATATGCAGTTTATACTTATATAACTATATGAATACGAATCAAATAAACAAAGAGAAATATTTTTTACTCACTCATTGTAAAACCTGGGTCTGCTGTTTTATAGCATACAGGTGAAATTTGATCATTTCCCATGACACACCTGATCGTCTCTCATGGCACATTAGTGTGCCACGGTTGAAAAACACTGAAGTAGAGCATGAGCTTAATGAAGGTTGCAAAGATTATTACAGACATAACAGTGTGCCTGAAAAGAATGGTTTGGTTGAAAATGCCAAGCTCTGAAACTGACTTTCAATCATTTATTTTCTTTAGCGCTCAATCCAATTCAGGGTCGCACAGAAACTGGATCCTATCTCAGCAAGTAGCAGGCAAAAGGCAGGGTACACCCTGGACAGGGCGCCAGTCCATCAGAGATCCAACACAGAGAGACAAACAATCATTCATGCTCACAATCACTCATAGGAACAATTTAGAGCACATGCGTAGAAGTCAGGTCCTCGAGTGCCGGTATCCAGCAGGTTTTGTTATTTCCTGCACTAACACACCTGATGTGAATCAAACAGATCCAACAGGTTCTTGGTACTTTTCATTAATTTCATTCAGCTGTTTTGGAGCATGGAAACAACAAAAACCTGGAGGGACACTGGCACTCGAAGACTGGACTCCAACCCCCCTAATTTAGAGTGATCAATTAATCTAACAGACATGTCTTTGGACAGTGGGAGGAAGCTGTAATACCCAGAGAAAACCTATGCATACATGGGGAGAACCCCACACAGAGAAGCAGTTCAGACCTCTCTGAAACTCAATTACAGAAGGAATGGATGAAAATGTTCTCGACGAAAGTGTCAGATATTTGAAGAATTTGGGGAAAATAAGTGTAAAACCACAATTTCATAGTCATTTTCTATTGTTTCAGTAATGAAGGTTGAGACAGGATGTGTACAGCTCTGCTGGGTTGTACATATTACACTAGCAACTTGTAAAGGATACATATAATGTAGACAGGAAGTGAGATTTTGTGCTAATCAGATTTACTTGTTTGAAAATGAGAGACCTAGGTATGAACAGTAATGTCTGAAACACTGGAGTGGTGTGAAGGAGTTGATACCTGACAAGAACATCTGGATAGTGGAAGAACATCTTTTAAAATGAAATAAGCATGGCTGATATTACTGCTAGATATGACGGAGGAAGGCAGGTGGGGGACACTGTAATATGCCTGGAAAGAGTTTCAGCAAATCAGTTGGCTGAGAGCATACTATATGTGGGGCAAGGCTGTTTCTGTGAAATGTCTGACGGGCTAGATAGCTATTGAGCTGGTTGAAAATGGGTGAAAACGTTAAAATTGGAGCAAGACAGATGTTCAGTTCTGCTGAAGTCTGAACTTCTAGAGGAAAATGTATGAGTGAATCAGTGATAGAGTTGGGACAACATGCAATCAAATCGCATGATAAATTGTGTGTCTGATCTAATTACTAGTTACATGTAGAATTTCAAATGTCAGACCTACCCCTAGTTAAGTATTGAAAGATCACATCTGCATGGATCCTGCCTCATTGGCTTCTCTAGAGGAAAGTAACGAATAAGAAATGCACATGGAACCAGCTTCTACATCTCTGAACGATACTTGTGGATCCTGGATTTCTGTAATGCTAAAGATGCTTGAACATGGGAGCCTGTGAAACAGCACAGCGATGTTATATTTTCAGCAGCTCAACTGAAACAGGTGCAACTAAAATGTGAGAATAAAAACACACAGGGAATAAAAAGGTCACAGATGTTTTGGATCTGGTCATGTTTATTTCATTTGAGTCCAGAATCCCAAGTAAACAAAGATGCATGCTGGTGGGTTGTACACTGGTCCTCGGTGGTATTGCTTTAGAATGATCCATTTGAAACAACATATTTTCTTGTGCGGCAATATTTCTATCTTGTATTATTCCAGGAGACAATGTGTTAATTCTATTTTTTATTTAGTTTGTTGATGTGGGGAAAATAGTAATACACATGGACGGCCTTAAGAATTATATGTAATTGGAATATTTTATAATAATAAAACATTAATTTAAATTAAGATTATAAACAGTTGTTTTGGAAATTTAGGCAAGAATTTCCTCAGTGTGATTCCCAAAACATGAGTGTTGACATGAGACTAAATAAAAATATCAAATGAGTTTTCTGTTTACATGCTATTAATGATTTAATGAGGAAAAGGTGGCATCCTGCCATCTTGCAGAAGCTAGTACAAAAATAGTTCTTTTCCGAAATTTATTTTTAGTTTAATACAGCATACTCATGTTTCTGCCTTTAACCTTCTGGCTTAAATATTTTTCAGACGTAAATCTTATTTTTAAAACCCTACAATGACTATCTCACTGAATATTTAATGACACAGCCTCTGCAAGGATCCTTGGCAATAAAATCTAGGCCTGTTGAATTGATGTCAGATGATCTCAGGGACACATATCACTCTAAGCTGAACTCATACAGCTATTTATAGTAGTGTTCATTTAGTTCACAGCTATACTGTTCATAACAAAACTGGATGCCTTTATCTCAAGAATGAGGACCTGAGGATGATTTTTATAAAGTTTTAACAAAGAGCAACTTCGAATTGCTGTTGTTTCCATTGAACATTGTTAAGCATAAATCATAGTTCTCAGTGCTATCAAAGCCCATCTCCCTCATTCCCCTTTCTAAATTATTATTTCTGGGCTTCCCAGTTATTTGCACCTTACCATGCCATCTTAACTGGAAAGAAATCGGTCACATGAACTTCTATGTCACATGTGTAAATGCAGAAAAAGTGTTTCCACTTCACTTTTTAATGTTTTTCTATAATGAAATATCTGAAAAACCCCCTCAAGAGAGCTTAAAAACCTTTTAGCACTGAGAATTTTGTTTTTAAAAGTAGGTGTCTTCATAATTTTTTGAAATATTTAGGTTTGCCCAATTCATCGGGTAATGGAAATGCAGCAACTCTTTCACACCTAAGCTGCTTGACAGTGCATTATTCCCGATAACTGGCAAGCAAAGAAAAAAGTATTTCGTACCAACCTATAATTAGCACTTTGCACTGTACTCCAGTTATTATAACTGACATATTTACACCAAATTACAAAAATACATATATTCTATAATAATAATAAAAAAATAATCCAAATATAAAGGTGACATCGGAGGTATTGATCAGTATCAATCAGCACATTCTATAGCCTGGCTCAAGTTGTTCAGTTCTCAATGCGCAAACTTTTCTAACTATTGATAAGTTACATATAATTAATAGAGACCACATTCAAATAGGTGTCTACTTATCATGATTAACATTGGGTTCTTAGCTGTTTTTTTTATTTACTAATATATTTTTTATGTTGAATAAAGATACAGAAGCTGTATAAGAAATTAATTCTATTCATTTAAATGGCAAACACTGTTCTCTAACAAAAATATCATACAGTTTGGATTTTTATATCATATAAATCATTGCAGTATCTTGGAATTTCACACCATCCAAAATAAAATAAAATGATTTATTTTATAAGTATAGATCAGGTCAGTCATTTATTAAATACATAAAAAGTTTAATTTCAATAATTATATACTATTTTTTATGAAACCGTACCGTACCGTACCATACCGTCTTCTTCCGGGGTCGGGTCGAGGGGGCAGCAGCCTAAGGAGGGAAGCCCAGACTTCCCTCTGCCCAGGCACATCTGCCAGCTCATCAGGAGGGATCCTAAGGCGTTCCCAGGCCAGGCGGGAGAGATAATCTCTCCAGCGTGTCCTGGGTCTCCCCTGGGGCCTCCTCCCGATGG
>JBAMHX010000010.1:13419821-13430253 GCA_037177515.1 Pseudomugil tenellus | reverse complement strand
TGGCTGATTGGAAATTAAGTGTTAATGAGCAGTTGGGCAGGTGTACCTAATAAAGTGGCCGGTGAGTGTAGTTGTAAAATTTTACTATTATACAATTAGACTGCAAGACATTAACAATGAAAATTTCAAACTGGACTTTTATTGCATCAATCTTCAGTCTGAGTTTTTGCCATCGTTGTCTTTTAAAAAAAAGATTTCTCTCTGTTTTTCTCTGTTTTATTTTGTAAGGGATCAATGATATAATTTATACAGTCTATTTGTATGTATGTTTGGCAATTAGATGGAGGAGATGATAAAAGACATTCGAGAGGTGTTTATAAGTAACCTGGATGACCTAACCTGGATGGATGCAGAGACCAAAATAGCCGCTGAGGAGAAGGTAAAATATATAAGAATAAAAATGTTTGGTGTTCAGGATATTCTGATTTAAGATTTCAATATTTATTTTATTATTTTACATTTTTGCAGGCTCGAGCTATTCGTGAACGGATCGGCTATTCTGACACAATTATTGATGACAAATTCCTTAACAATGAATACAAAGACGTGAGTGTTTGGAGGGGGTAATGGATGTTTCATGTTCATTGAATTAATGTAACATAATACAGAGTAGCTTGAATGAAGTCCTGTTCACTACAGCAAAACCATCCCAATGAATTCTTGGCTTTGCTTGGGAATATATGACCAGGTGTTGATAGTTCTCTCCACAGCTAATCCATTTTTTTCTGTCTCCATGTTATTGTTAGCTGAGCTACAGTGCAGAGGAGTACTTTGAAAACATCCTACAGAATCTGGAGTATGTGCAGAAGAAACGCCTGCGGAAACTCAGAGTCAAAGTCAACAAAGACGAGTAGGATTTCCCGGGGATAGAATTCACAAGCTTGTTCTTGATGTGTTTTTAATTTTAAAGTTTGGACTTTCTAAATCACATGTTTTTAAGACTTTATCTTTGATGCTTACGGTGAGACCAACTAGAGGGATCTACCTCACTTTCAGCAGCGCTTTTACTTTCTCCCACGCAAACTCCTACTCACATGTAGAGTTCAGCTTTGCACAGCAGGGTAGCCAACATGGGTATAAATAACCACAGGTTAATTTTAATGATTTCAATCAAACGTGCATTTTTGTGTGTGAGTACTACTTGCATTACCACAGTTTAATTCTATCCAAATGTTTCTGCAGATGGGTAACTGGAGCTGCTGTTGTCAATGCCTTCTACTCATCCAGCAAAAACCAAATAGGTATTTCACATGTTAAGAAATAAAAGAAATTAAAACACATTCCAGTTCTTTTTTTTTCTTCCTCATTGTTTTTGTTTCTGTCCAGTGTTTCCTGCAGGTATCCTTCAGCCCCCATTCTTCAGCAAAAGCCAGGCTAAATCTCTCAACTATGGTGGCATTGGCATGGTAATCGGTCACGAGATCACACATGGGTTTGATGACAATGGTATGATTTTTCCACTTCCTTTCCTCTCAAAGCAGTTTTGACAGATTCCATGAGTCTTGGGATAGAAATATTTCCCTTGTAACTGGTACCGCTTCTCCAAAGTGCTTTTTTGTTTGTTCCACTTCAGGACTTTTAAACACGATTATTTTAAAAGGGTCATATGAAGTTATTTTTTACTTCAAAGATGCTTTGAAAAGCAAATTAAATGAAAAAGCGTCCTAACAACTGACAACGTTTTTAGTCCTGTGTACAATCATAATGAATGTTTAGGAACACAGAAGATTAAGAACTTTTACTGTTCATCACACCAAGCCATCCTCTTCTGCAAATCTGTTCTACTTTTTAGGGCGTAACTATGATAAGGACGGTGACCTTAAAGACTGGTGGACGCCAGAATCTACTCACAGATTTCTGGAGCAGTCAAAGTGCATAGTCGATCAGTACAGCAACTTCTCTTGGGACCTTGCCAATGGACTTAATGTACGTTCCTGCTGACAGTCTCTCATCTTCTGGACTCGGATTTCCGTCACACTTTTCAACAGTATTTAATCTTTCTCCTAGTCCTCCTTCTCTGTGTCAGGTGTCTTTAATAGTCTCTATTGACAAACAAGTACCCTTTTTAGTACTTTTTCTCCTCTGTACTGTTCCTTGAAAAAAACTTCTCTTTTGTGCATTTAATCTACAAGGAAATGTTTCCTATATCACAAAGTGATGCCTGTGATTTTGCCGAAAGAGGAAAAATTACGAACCGCCTTTCCATCCCTATGCTCCCCAAGTCATGCTGTCCTTATTTTTCTCTTCTAGTTAAACGGCAACAACACCCTTGGGGAAAACATTGCGGATAATGGAGGGATACGACAAGCATACCAGGTAAAGTATGAAAACAAAGCTTAAAGTTGGTTTCTGAGTTGGCCAGATGTTATGGGCTTTACTGACATTACTTTCACAAAATGAACATTTTGCACAATATGTACAATCAAGAGAGAATAAAAATGATATTACTGCACTGAATATGCAAACTTTGTTTGGTAGCAGGAAACGATTTTAGTGACCTGCAGGCTGTAATAGCAGGGCAAGTGTTGAAACGGTATTTGCCCTCATACAGAAACCAATGCACATAACAAGGATCTTGGCTTGGATTTCTGTTATGTATTGGCTATTACCTCAGACATATTCATGTTTTTAACTAAAGTTTCTTAGACTTAAATGTCTAACATTATGTTTTTCCGAATGTGAAATAGCCCTAAATGGCATCACCTGCAAAAAAGAAAAATTATTAACCACCATTTAATTTATTTTTTGTTTACATTTGGCAGCAGTAAAACTCTTTACTACATTATATATCTTTGAGAAAAAGGCAAAAAATGTGGCATTGAGTTGATGTATTCATTATTTGTAGGCCTACCAGAACTATGTGAAGCAGCATGGAGAGGAGCCATCGTTGCCAGGCATAGATCTTTCCCACAATCAACTCTTCTTCTTAAATTTTGCTCAGGTAATCACTGGATGACTGCAGTCTTTACGTTTTTAGTGAAAAAACATTTAACAGAATCGCTAAAGATGCAAATTAAGTGTTTTTTACATGAGAATAAAGGGGCCTGTTTTATTAGAGTAGCTTTTGTTTTGATATAAATCTTTGCTAGAGCTGAGATGTTAATCCCAGCAGCATTTTAACACTTCTAAAAGTGATCAAACACGATTATATTTGTAAAAATAAAATAAAACATTGTATATCTGCTTTTTATCTGTTTTACAACTTTCGATGCAAAAGTTTTGGTATTGTGTCTGGCAAGAGTAGTTGGACTGCTTGGCTGAACCAGGCCTGAATTAACAATCCTGGGGAAGGGAAAAAAAATCTATCAAAATATGAGGCTTTTCATTGCATTCTCCTGAAAACCTTTACAAATATTTGTCAAACTCCTAAAATCTTAAATCATCCTATCCTAATTTTACATTTTTTTTTTTAACATCACAAACCATGTTTGTGTTAAAATTCATTAAATATTGCAATGCTTTGTCTTACCCAATGCCCAATTGTCTTGTAACTAAATTGTTATAAATGAGTTAATAATATTACCCATCAGATTTATGGAATGCATTAAAATGAACTGCATTGCTGGATTAAACAGATAATCTATTTGATTACTGAATATATTTCTACATGATAGGTTGTGCAGAACAGTATTGGGCTAATACAGGACATCGGTCTCATTTTCAGGTTTGGTGTGGAACACACCGACCAGAGAAAGCTGTTAATTCCATTAAAGTAGATGTGCACAGTCCAGGAAAATTCAGGTAAAGTCAAACAAGTTGTATACATGTCATCCCTGTGCTTCCTGCAAAGGGCTTAGCTATGGTAGCTAAAATTTTAAATTCATCATTTAAAATCACTTCATGCAAATTTCAGCTTGGAATGATTTTCAACTCCACTAAATTCAGCCATGATAATCAGTCTCCTCCACCTTCCACAGGGTACTGGGCTCCCTGCAGAATTTCCCAGAATTTTCCAAAGCATTCAACTGCAACAGAAGCAGCTACATGGTCCCTGACAATGTGTGCCGTGTGTGGTGATCTGAAAACATCTGGGATGGGCCATCCCTGTCCCCCTGCAGTACCTCTCCCCCATTTACTGTTGGATCACTCATAGAGGGCTACAGGAAGTTGGAAGCTTCAATTATCTTTCTATTTGATGGACTGTGGCTTTTGGACTGCCATTGCAGTGTGCATCTGAGGAGAGCAGCAGGCTGCGCAAACAAAGCACTGCCTCTCCAACTCTGATACTGTAGTTCATTCAGTCCGCCTGATCTACTCTCCTCCTCACTGAATACAATCACTTGCATTTTAATTTTTAGTTATTTTTTGTTTCTCTGTTTTACTTGTCTTGCATATCATCTATCAGTCTATTAATTTGATTCTGCAAGTGTGTTCATATGAATGTTGAGTCAAAATGCTGTATAAGTAGTTTGCAGTAGTACCAGACAGAAAAAATGTACTCAACCCACTTTCAAATGAATACAGCACACACCCACTCACACATGCATGCAACGAGGCTGAACCGCTGTATTGTATGTGGGACTGAGCTGTTCGACTCGTAAAACCTCAGCTGCTTTCTGGCTTCAACTACAAGCATTTACACTTTACAACATACTTAATGTATTCTTGATCATACATAAAGCTGTATTAGATGAATTATTAAAGAAAATCTGAATTTATTTTAGTAGACCAGAGTTTAGTCAAGCTGTATTACTCAGTACTGTTACATATATGATGTTAATGACTTTATTGTTGTTGACAGGTGTGCTGCTGTTTAGTAGCACCAAGAAAATAATTGTGTAAAATGAAGCCTTTAAGATGACAGCTGGTAATGAATATGACAATCTACAGATCCAAGATCCTTTATATATGTCCTCTGAGCCTTCTGTGTAGATGTTCTTTTGTGTTTCAGTCCTGAGTCATTTCTCATCTTGCTGTTGGACAAGTTAATTTGTATGCCTTGCAGTTGTGCTACAGTGTGCACGCGCGTGTGTGTGAACATGTGTGCATTTGTAAAAGAAATCAGATTATTTGATCTACAACAAAAAGAAGTGAATTGAGTCTTTCCTCATGCTTATTTACTTTCTTCCGTAATTACATGAAGAAAAATGTTTACTGCTTTCGAATCCGCATCATAGCCAACTAACCATTAGATTAACTAAACATATACAGTAAAAAAGTTTGTCTTGATGGCTCATTTGAAACAAATGATCATGTATGTTTAATTGCAGCAAAGTTAACCGGCAGAATCAAAATGTATACATTGGCATAGCTGAAAGTAATGTTACATCACAACATTGAGCAGTGACTTCATGCGATCTGCCAGTTGCCTAGCAACCAAACAATTACGAGAGGGTACTTGTGCTTCCACATGGATTAACAAAGACTTATGAAATATTCATTAATTAAATTAGTATAAGCTAACTATTGTCTTGGATGTAACTACTAATTTGATATGAAAGTGGCATCAGTCCTCTGTGTTGAGCAAGCGCTATGAAGACAGATTTACTAAGTTCTTTCCTTTAGACATCTCATGTTCATTAGTTTATTTTTTTTATTATTATTCCCAAAGTGATTCTATAAAGAACTAAGGTCTTGCCACAATGAAGCTTTTGAAAGAATGTTCATAATGTCTAACTCAACACATTCTCCAAATGAAGATTGTATCAAGTCAGTGTATTCCAGTTCACCAGATTGTTCTTTCTCTGATGCTAGGTAATTGTGGAGTATATCTATATATACAAAGTTAAAGAGATTTGCCATGATTGCCAAGCTTTACTTTGTATATTACAGCCCTTGATGTCCACTCTTTTTGTATGCGTTTTTCCTGCTTTGAGCAGGCTTGTTTCTTGTTAATGGTGACCATCTCTTCTGACTTTCTTTTTGTCTCTCTTTCACTCATAGACAGATATACCTCAGTTGCCTGTATTTAGATCTTTTATAATGATGATTAATACTCATCTTGAGCATTTCTTTTTCTTGCTAAATAAACCTTTAAATAAAATGTCAGGTCTGCAGAGCACTTGCCTTTCAGGGTTTGCAGTGTGTATGGTTTGTTTTTTCCAGATAAAATGAAACTATTTTAAAAAAATGTTTTCCTTTTGAACTTTTTTTTTGTATCAGCTTCATCATGCACAGTAAGAAACAAAGTTTAAATCTACAGCTCAACAATTTAAATATTAGTATGTTGAAAAAGAGTATGGTTCCTGATATGTAAAATTCTAGACCTTAAGTTGTGATTTCACGCTAAAAGTATTTGAAATTGAGTTTAATGCAGTTTTTCATTTTACTATATGAACTATCCTTGAATACTTAAAACACTTTTTTTACATCCTAATGTCTTATTAAATAACTGAAGATGGAAAAGACATTGTTTAAAAACAAAAGCATACATCTGACCACATTGACAAATGTGCCAATTAGCTACTGACAAATTATTTAAAATGGATAATAGAGTTTAAAAAAATTTATATGCAAGGATAATTTTAGTTAATTATACAATCTAAAGAACTGATTGAAAATTGGAATGTGTCAAGTGTCAAATTTACACAACACCTTAGGCCTTTGAAGCCCAGACACAACCAGCCCAGACTCACCTCCGTTCTCTGGATTGACTCGACCAAACATTGAGGAACTGGGATAAGCTGTACTACGAATCTGGTTGTTAACTTGTTAACTCAACCGAGACCTTTACGCTTAAGCGCGTTCACTTAAGAAGGGGTACTCGGAGGTTCCAACCAATCGCGAAAATGGACAAACCCAGAGCAGCGTATTTTACCATGAAGGAGCTCACTATTATTCCCCCAAAATACGAGGAACTTAAAAAATTGTTTTGGACAAAAAGCAACACTGTTGCTGCAGGAAAGGCCAGGAAGAATGCTGGGAGAAAATAGCAACTCTGTTGCTGTGGAAGTTTGTGACATCATTTCATATTAGTTAATGGGACAATATAAACTAACTGCACTCAGATCAATGTATTACAGTGCCAAGATATCTGGGAAATATTACCATTATTAACCTCTATTTCATAAGCAGCTCCAGTGGTGCTAAAAGAATTCAGTAACAAATATAAAGAACAAATATAAAAAACATAATTCAGAGTGGTCAGTGACAAGATTTTACTACTGTATCTGTTGTATGGATGACATTCATCCGATAGCCTACTGTTTCAGCCCTCAAGTAAAAAAAAAAGAATACCAAAAAGACAGGGGGTGATCCTCCCTCTCAGACCTAAAGTCCTGATCAACTTGACACATTGATCTCAAAAAATCTCAATGCGATGCACACTGTCTCTTGTAAACGTCCACATGCGATGGGTCAGGTTTGCTATAGACGCTTCAACAGCTGACATATGTATCTCAGTCCATCTGATGAAAATCTGTTGCCTAGCCTTGATACAGTTGTCTTCAGGACAGTCTAACTGGTTGGCTCTGTCCCTGAAGACTCTTCCTCTCCGAAGCGCTCCTCTCGCTATCTGTGCAGCAAAAACTACAGTATTCTTCCAAAAATGGGCTGGCTATTTATTTTATGAGATCTAATTGGTCAGGAGGTGGTGCTTTTATTCTCACTGATCTCTTATCAGAGACCAGAGAACATAACCTGCTTCTGAGCAGGTCAGCCGTTCAGCAACTGTTGCTGCGGTGATAGAGCTAGATCAAAAGTAAGCCAGCTTCGTTGCACAGAAAAGCTAGAAATAAACCATGAAGTTACCCCGATAAGCAAAAATCAAGCTTTGTAGTACAGGCCTCTTGTGTTCTTTCCTTTTTGTAAAAAAAAATAAAAATATACTGGAATAATGATATTCACATTTACCTGACATGGTTAAGCTGAAATTTTAAAGGTGCAATTTGTAATTTTTTGTTAGATCAAGTGGTGAAGATAAACATGAGGTAGGTCCTTCCTGTGCCTAAATTGGTTCTTTCCAGGTACCCTGGCTTCCTCCCATGGAGGTATTGGGTCTAAGAGAGTGAATGGTTGGTCTCTGTATGAAGGCTCTATAATGGACTGTTGGTCTGCCCAGGTCTACCCTGCCTCTTGACTTGTACCTGCTGGGGCAGGCTCCAGCCCTCTTGCAACATTGCGTTGTAATAGATATAGAAATAAACTGACATATTTGGAAGGAAATTGAATGTCCCAGTATAATTCCATGAAATAAACAAATGTTGCATTTTCAGGACACTGGATTTACTTTTATTCAGTTTTATTTTACAAGCTTAAGTACTACATATGTTCATCCTTAAATTGGTTTACCATATGTATTTAACTAAGGGGAACAGGTAAAAGCCTCTCACTGAAAAAAAATACTACATGGGTCATTTTCTTTCAGCTATAAGTCATTTAACTACAACTAATGCACAGAGCAGCCTCTGATCTCTAAAATTCATGGGACTGGGGAAATTTAGCTGCGGTTTGGCAAATATTGTGGCCAACATTCCAGTCCAGTTGGTGGCAGAGATGCACTAAATTGTTTTTTGCCAACCTGAAAAAATACAAAAAGTAAACCATTCTTTCATAGTTATAAGTCAATGGAAGAGAAGCCTGAAAGGGAGAGAGACATAGAGAAACGGGTAATTGGGACAAAAGAAGGTAGATGTCTTGGTGGTGGTTTCACAATAAGTGTCATTACAACCTCATCAAGTCAGTAACACACTCTTTTTGACGTGAGAGATGAAAACCTGCTCTGCTATCACCTGCAGGAGGTACAAAGAGGTTTTAGTCTGAATTACAACAGGTTATGAAGTTAAATCAGCCCACCTCATCCACTTAACTGATACTCTCCACAAATTAAATCTTCAGATTTGAACTGGAGTCCTGCACCACTCCAGTTTGTTCAACCTGATTATTAATATTCTGTAGCTTTTTTTCCCCAAATTCATCTGTAAGACTAAAATATTGATCTCATCATCCTGGTACTGAACGCTACTGATAATCGACCCTGTATTGAAACTATTTGGATTTGTCTATCCAGCCCTGGTTCAAACTAACCCCTTTTCCATAAGCATTGAGGAATTAAAAGTTATTTGTGAGCTAAAAAGTTGATAATGCAAACAAATTTATATGCTGGATCAAAATGGCCTATTGATGTTTCATGATCTGATAAGAGTGCCTCGTGATACAGCAAGCATGCTTTCTGGTGGGGAAGAGGAAGGGGAAAGACCCTTTGTCCCGGCTGAAACTGGGGCTGTACAAAGGACAGTGAGTGACTTAAATGAGAGGGTGAAGAAAACTAAAAAGTACAGGACAGAGTTGGATGTCAATTAAGGAAATTAAAAATGCCAAATTTGTGAAGGAAATTTTTTTCAGGATTGTGGGTGCAGAATGACCAACATTTATGTAAATAAATAAAGCTAGGAACTTCTTGACCCTTATTTTGTTTAATTTCTTCATCTCAATTTCTTTTTAACCACGAAGTATGAATATCAACCAGTTCGTGGTTTGTATTGTTTGAACCAAACAACACTAATATTGATGCATGCAAAAACAATGGCATTTTGGGGTGTATGCTGAAACATTGTGACAAAATCAAACTGGTTGACTTTTAAAACCAACAACAGACCACTTCTATGCTTATATTTATAATGTTTGTTTACTCTTTACACTTCAGCTCATGTATTGCAACAGCTGAAAAGAACTGTGATCGTGTGTGAACACATTTCCACATCTCTGTGACTCATTCAAGTATTGTTTTTTCAGTTCAGTATCAGTTACCACTGCTTATCTTCAAGCTTTCCCTTTTGCTTCCACTGGCTGATGGCACTTTGGCAGATAACTGAAAGTTCACACCACCCACTTTCCTCGTGCTCACACCCTCCCTGTCATTAGCAGCTATGCTAGTTGCTGTCACAGCTAACATTACAACGCCTCAGCATGTTCCTGGGAGGCTCAATGGAGCGTTTTGCACTTTGAATGTTATGAACTGCTGAGGTTGTATCTCAGTCATAAGCCAAAGGGGGTGATTTTAAACTTGATAATTATAAGAAACATGAACACAGACTGTCATAACAGAACGGGCCGTTCTCCACATTGAACCTTAAACAGGACATTTCCTGGAAAGTCACCCATGCCAGACCTCCTCTTGTTTGTTCTTGCAGTAGAGTCTTGCTCCCCTACGGTGCCCTCCAGTCATAAAACATCTTAGTTTTCCTTTATGCGCCCTTTGAGCGACCCTAACAGTGGGTCCAGTGGTATGTGTGTTTTTTTGTGCATGTGAGGATGGTGGTTTTACAGGGAGAGGGGGTTGGGGGCTGTGGTGACCGACTAACAGCCACTGGAATGCCTGAGTGTGGCAGTACATGTAGTGGTGTGTGTGAGACTGGGTGGGGGGTAGTGGTGGTGGTGGTGTTGGGGGGGGGGGGGGGGTTTTGGGCCCTGAAGCATGTACAAAAGAAACCCAAAACAAATATTTTTGCAACCCTTCCAAACCCCCCCTCCCAAAAACACCTGCCCAGTCCCA
>JBAMHX010000010.1:13394319-13410486 GCA_037177515.1 Pseudomugil tenellus | reverse complement strand
ATAATAATAATAATAATAATAATAATAATAATAATAATAATAATAATAATAATAATAATAATAATAATAATAGTAATTATTATTATTATTATTATTATTATTATTATTATTATTATTATTATTTCAATTCAAACAAATTTAAAAAACAGTCTAATGTACCTAAATGATAATTTAGCTAATTTTTATTGATAACTGTTTTTTCAAATCTCCGGTTATTTCTGTGACTACTGTAAATTTTTCCTTTTCTTTCATTGAAAGGTACAGATAATTTTGAGGAAGACTATGTATGTCTGTATGCATGAATGCTGTACCCGCCTAATGGCAAATCCAATCTAGTGACTGTTTTTCATGCAGGAGATGTTGTAATTGTAATTGGCCTCTTCCTTATTCCTGCTTTTTACTCTGCTTTACCTTAAACTTAAATGTGAGAAGTAAAAGAAAAAAAAAGACTACTGCATAAACTTCTATTATCTGTTGCTGTTATGTTTACTGTCCTTTCCTATTATTCTCCAGTGTTGCATCTGTTTAGTTAAAAACCAGCTAGTGTGCTTTTGGTTTCTGATTATGGTGTTTGCTGGAGGAAATTAAGAGTACTTGAGTCATCCTGCCTAGTTTCATACAGTTAATCTTTTACCAGCCAGGACTGCCATAACTGAATGGAAAACTAATTTAATAAGCATATTGTCTTAAACCATAGTGTCAGGTATTCTTGTTGATGCTCCTCAGTCTTCATTCCTTGTGACAGACACTCTTATGTGTGGTGAAAATAACTGATGTGTTACGTCTAATATGCTTGTTAGCTTTGGTGTGAAGAAATTCTAATACATTTTCTAGAGAAGAAAATGTGCTTTTCAGTATAACAAATTACAGCCTTACAGTGTTACACTATTTCCTCACAGGAAGAAACGTATTGACTTGTGTATCTTTGTTTGATTTTGAAACAATCCCAGGCCTAACAGGAGCTCCCTCGGGACTTGACATGTAACTAGACATTACATCCGAAGCACAGTGCTATAAAATAGTGTATGCTACATATAAAGCTAGCTAAATTATTTTTGTAACACCCATCCATTTTTTTATATTGCATAGACTAATTCAGGGTCGGAGGGTAGCTGTGGTCCATCCCAGTAAGCAGGCAAGAGGTACGGCACACACTGGACTGGTCATTCCATTGCATTGCGTTGCAACACGGAGACACAAACTATACTCTCATGCTCACATTACCCCGAAAGCACCATTTTAGAGTGACCAATTAACCTAATATACATGGGAGCAAGCTAGAGTACCTGCAGAGAACCCACACATACACAGGAAGAACATGCAGACTCCACACAGAAACACCACCGTTTGAGTCTCACTGGTCTCACTCCAGTAATACTAGATGTCAGAGTCAGTTTTACATCTCATAAAAGACCTATACATGATACGGTTAATTATCTCCATTCTTATCAAAACAATAATAATGTAGAATAAATAACTTCATATTTGATATTTCTCCCCATTTAATTCACTTTGCAATTTGAGGCATCATCCAAGTTATTATCTTCACTATCGACACTACAAGAAAGTGCCATCAGAATATAATAAGAACATTTAAAATTTACATACAAGGCAAGCCAAATTTATTTGTATGGCACAATTCAACAACAGGGTGATTTAACGGTGTTTAACAGAAACATTAACATTGCATTACATTACAGTCACTTAGCAGACGCTTTTCTCCAAAGTGACATCTGAGAATTAGAACAACACAAGCAAAAAATCAAACAGTGGAGGACATCATATAGAAATGCAGTTGAACTGCTGTAAGTCTAGTTGGGCACAGGTGTTCACTGCAGTGCTAGAGACACAGATTTTTGTTCTCAGTGTCATTAGAACTGAAGTTTTGCACTCAGTTACAACAAATTTCCCAAGTTAGTATAATTTCCATTTATCACAACTAAGTGCCGAAATGCTCCTTAAAGAGCTGTGTCTTTAGACTGCTCTTGAAAGTAGATAAGGACTCTGCAGAGCGAACAGAGTGCTGGGTGTCTTTCACTGGTTGACTGTAACTGTCGAGAGGGAGTGTAGCTTTGGATTAATGAGTCAAAGTAGACAGGAGCCATTTGAGTCATTGTTTTGTAAGCCAAAAGCAAAGATTTATGCGTGATGCGTGCGGCAACTGTAAGCCAGTGCAGTGTGATTAGCAGCAGAGTGACATGAGCTCGTTTTAGTTGGTTGAAGACCAGATGTGTGCAGACAGGCCTCCCAGTGAGGAATTACAGTAGTCAATGCAAGAAATGTGTACTGAACCAAGACCTGTGTTGTGTGCTGTGTCAGGTAGGATCTAATCCGCCTGATGTTGTAGAGAGCAAATTGGCAAGTAAGGGCACTCGAGGCAACATGGACTGGTCATCCTCCATGAAGGCACAAGTGTGATAGAGTCAAAGTTTGCACTTATTGGCAGATGTAAGGAAGTACTGACTGGACAGACTATGAGCTCAATTTTAGAAGGTTTTAGATCAAAAAGTTTGTTATCGCAAATGAACTGTGAGACCTGAGTGAGATTGCATGTTCTAGTGGTTTTGACATGACTGCAACCAGTGAGACCAGTCGGTAGTTTTCAACATGGGATGGGTTGAGTGCGGGTTTCTTTAGCAGCGGGGTCACCTGAGCTTCCTTGAAAGCAAAGGGGAAGACACCAGATTTTTAGAGAGAAGTTGATGGTATAGGTTAATGCAGATGTGATTGTGGTTAGAACGGTCTGCGGGATGCCTGTAGGTACAGGATCAAGTGGACAAGTGGTGGGTTTAGAGTTTGCAAGCAGTTCAGAGACTTCATCCTCATGTAGAGGGCCAAAGGAGCAGAGTGAGGCATCACGAGTTGGATGGAGCAGGCTTAGTTGGTCAGGCTGAGAGAATTGGTTGCTTATGCTAGCAACCTTTTCAGAAAAGTGGGATGCAAACATTTCTGCAGTCAACTCAGTGGGTGGCTGAGCAGGTGGTGGTGAAAGAAGAGAATTAAAGGCCATGAATAGCTATCGTGTGTTGGGAGCATTGCGGATTTTGTTCTAATAAAAGTCTATCTTGGCAGCCTTTAGGCTGGATTTGAAAAGTGAGAGTTGTTGCCGATATTCAGACAGATCAGTGAGTTCTTTTTATTTAAGCCACTTTATTTCTGCCACTTTGAGTCCAGCTCTGTCACGCCCTAAAATGTCATTGAGCCATGGAGGATTTTGTCTTGCTGGCTTTGACACCAGGAGACATAGTTTATCCGGTAAAGAGGCGAAGGAGGAGCAGAGCGTTTCAGTCGCCTCGTTAACAGACAGTAAGGAGAAGTCTGAGTGGGAAGGGAGGTTAGAGTAAATCGCATCAGACAGCTGTTTAGGATTGAGGGATCTCAGATTTCCTGTGATATAACCCCATTTTTTGGAGTTGCATGGGTGCATGGATGACAAAAGAAGGATGGGTAGCTGTGTTTTCTGGACGGATCCAGGTCTCAAGCAGGGATAGGACCTGAATGTGTAAGAGGTTTAGCAGTGAACGGATGAATTTGGTTTTGTTTACTGCATTGGTCAGAGCAGCCTCAGTGCTGTGAGGAGGTCTAAAACCTGACTGGAAAAAAATCATTTAGCTGATTAAAAACAGCTCAGGTTGACAAGAGGTTGACGGGAATAGGTTGGATCCATTTGATTTGAATCATGTGTGTGTGTACAGGGAAAGAAAACCAAACAAAAACCTGTCGGATGCTGGCCGTCGAAGACTGGAGTTTGACAGCTGGTCTATTGTTACATTTTAGCAGAGGTTTGATAAGTAAGAGAACAACATTAAGAGCAATTATCTTTTTTCTGTCTATGAAATGTAATTCTTGGATGGATTTATTGAGAAACTAAAGAAAATGTGTGACCAAATTCAAAGAATTGTACAAGAACCCAATAAAGAAATACAAAAGAGAACAAGATAACAGCACTAACATTGTTCTTGGTCAAATTTTTATTCTTTGTTTCCGGTTTTAACATAGATCTATTCATCGCTGTACATTGTACACACACACACACACACACACACACATATATATATATATATATATATATATATATATATATATATAAACTCTGGAGAAGTTCTGAGGTTAAATAAGATTGAGCTTCTCACTTCTTTAGAGGATATTTCCAACATGACTGTTATGAAGTAAAACTACTTTTATTTAAATGTTGAAGTAAATAAAAATAATACATAAAAAAAACATTTTCTCATAAAAAATATTTTTATGTTTGTGATTATTTATTTAGTGTAGCTGGTATCATAATTAGTCAGTTTTGCCCATTGTCAGTGCATTTTTTATTTCATCTTCTTTACTGCACAGGTGTGACATTTATCTCCTGTTTCAACTATAAGCTCCCTGCTGCTCTTCAACACAATACCCACTGATGCTGCAGATGGGTTGGAGCTGAGCTGTTGTGACAGATGAAATGTCAGCAGATGATGATTTTGATAGAGTTGGAAATTCTGGGTAAATTGAATCATTAAGAGGAACTCACATGTATCTTTTCTACTGTTAAATAATGCCAAACATGCTGTGATGTCTAATTTTAAAGATGTCACTAGAATTTTGTGAGTGTATTCTTGTTTCATTCAGACATTTCATGTTTTTCCTGGGAACAGACCAAAAATTAAAATGTGTTTGAAAAAAAAACATAGATTCCAAGACCCATTTTCAAGTTTAGGTATATAAAAATAAACCATTTTCTTTTTATATTTATTATTATCCTAAACAATCCGCTTTTACATAATGAAAGAAAAAGAAATGTTAAAAATATTTGTATATATTATGTACAAAATATGACCACTGGTCTCTGGTACAAACACAGGATACATTCTCATATCTTTTTCATGCTTTGTTGGACAAAGAATGTGAGTGTGGACTTGCAACAAATTTGATTATAGTTTACCATAACATGTCTTATCAACTGGGATGATATTGCTCTGACAAATAATGATACAGACTAATATCCACAGACTGTGGACCTTGTTGGCTCATATTTATCCAAGTCTGAGATCAAACAACTCTGACTTCTCGTGAAGGCATTCTGAGGAATTTTCTTGGGCTCAGAGGAGTAGACGATCTTTCATCAAAATTAAAATGATGTAACTAGCAATATCTTTGTGTTTTAAACTTACGTTTTTTAGCCTATGACATATTTGATTGTCCAATTCAAGATTCAGGAGCAAATTTTTCCCTAGATGTGATTCACTGATATTATACAGGGTCTTGTTTGCTGCTCGTCATGCACAAAATTACATTGCCTTAGAACCTATAAATGCCCTCTCAGAATAATTAGAGTATTCAGGACCAGAGATGGCAAACAATCCTCAACAGCTACTGATGTTATCTCTTCAGATGTGATAAAAAGGAAAAGAAAAAAAAAAGATTCCTCTCTCAAACAGCCTGTTGCATACAAAAAGTGAACTTTATTGTGTGAATGAACAGGTCGACTTTGGCACAAAGAAGACCCACCTCCTCGTATGATATCATCATCTGACATTTCACAGCTTACAGAACAATAGTTTGTCTTTGTTGGTCATTCTTAGTCTTCTAAAAGATATGTTTCCTTTCTTTTTTTTCATGCACAGTCAGGAGTCAGAAAGCACACTAACTTTCAATTGCAAGGTTTAACATGGAAACTTTAGAAGATTTCTGGCGGTAAACCTTTTGAACAAACCGTCCTGGTTCAGTCATACTCTAATCACATTGTCATTAATTTTAATATTTAACATGTTGCCTTGTTTAGAGTCTGACATTTGGCTCTTGTGTTTTTTTTCTCATGAATAATGTTTTTTTTTTTTTTACTGTAGAATTATGGTGTGATATATAGATTGGTTCTTGTTGACCAATCCAGATCTCTGAGGTCATTGCTGATGTCATTGCTTTCCTCCTTAGCATTGTGTTTACACACATTTGAATGCTCCTCAAAAACCAAAACGTCAGTGTTTATAGATATGATTGGGTGGTTAAGCATACACTTGGCTATTACTTACCTTCCTTATAACTGTAGAAGCAGTAAGGATGTAGCAATGTTTACAATGTTTGATATTTTGGGATTGTGAATAATTAAAATGTGAACGTTTCATAATTCATATATTCATCAAAAGGTATATTTACATAATTTAAAGAACATTTTTTTTTACTTTTATATGTCCTCATGAACAATACTATAAGTAAAGGAAGGCAAAAACTGTAGATGGATCATTTTATACGTTTTCATGTAGTATACTCTATAAGATTGTAGAAATTTATGAACCGGTTCTAAATGCTTGTGTTGTCATCCTGCAGTTCTAGTTTCTAAAAAAAGAAAAGGGTGTAAGCTGTAAGCTTTTTCAGCTGCTTGACTAGTGCTGCAACAGATCCAGTACATAAGAGGCTTCATTAACTCTTTGGTATCCCAGTGGGTCACAGGTGGGATGCTTTGGGTAATCTTGCTAAATTGCAAGAATTCCAGGAAGTTATAAAGGGAATTAAATTTGAATACAGTGTTTCCCAATGTTGATCCTTAAAGTACCGCTGCCCTGCATATTTTAGAGGCAATCCTGCTTTAACACTCCTGAATAAAATAAATAGATGGATAAAAGGCTGCAAAGAACTTGATGAGGACGTTTGTTAATATGAATCAGTTATGTTGGAGTAGGAACATGCCTAAAACATCTGGGGCAGTGTTTTCATGAATATGCATTTGGAGTATTGATCTTTCATCCACATGCAATGGTGTTTAGAAGGACTGCAAAACTATACTTCAACAGTAGCTTTCTTTTTGACTTCTTTGCCATTTAAAGAATGATTTTAAACTGATTTTGTAATATTTCAGTTGAGTGCTGTTAATTCTGTTTTTATTATTTAAAAGAAAAAGCCCGAACCAAAATGGCTCTTTTCCTAACATGACTTGTTTAAACAAATTTTTCCCTCTTTTCCATCCCTCATTTCCCTTTGTCTTTTCATAAAAACACAAGAAAGAATTGTTTGTCCGGAGTGATTCTGCTCCAAATGGCAGATTCCCCTGCAGGTAAGTTTCCTTTCATCTGCACCATGCAAAACAGATGTACTGGCAACAGCCACTCACCACAATTGCACACCTTTGGTAACATGTAGCACCACCCCAAATCATTTTGGAAAGAATTAAATTGTAGATTAGTTTTGCTTTTTCTTTTGCAGGCGACCTTTCATTCGTGAAACCATTTATTTGGTCCTGTGTTCTAAGGTAAACATTGTTTTGGAATCAGCTTTGCGTATCTTCTGCCAACAGAGTGGTCAGGGTGACTTTTCATTCTACTGCTAGGAGAGAAGCTTGTGGGTTATGTTTGTCCTGCAGCTTAATTCCAGCACAGGTTATTCTTCCTACAACATGGCCTTTATGATTCCCTGTTAGTATTGAAGCACCTTGTGTATATCCATTTTCCCATCACTGTTCCAATGACTGAATACGCAAATAATCATATGTAAAACAACACTTTATGGTTTATGTTTCATTATTTTATTTGCTTGAGTTATTTCCTTTAAAATCTCTCCACATTCTTGCTCAACCCTAATTTCTCAGGTGCTGATCTGTGCATTGTGTCTAACCCTGGATTTTCCTCAGACTTCAGATAATCATTGTCAACTTGAGATCATTCTGTGCAATTTGTTTTCCACCTTAGTCCATCTCTAGCTCATTTTGGCCTTCCCTGGGAGGAAACATTCTAATTACTTCTAATCAAGCCAAACTAATCCCCATCTGATCATCTCTACTGCTTGGGTGGTTCTCATGCTACCATACATGAGTCTATTGTGAGAGTCACATTTGCAGTGGAGAATTTTTTTTTTTTTTTTTTTTGGCTTTACATTGAAGCTCCCAGCTCTGTCTTCAGGTTTGAAGTACTTGTGAACCAAAAAACAAATAATACTCCTTATAACAGGACAGTGAGAACATCAGTTAATCAGAAATACCCCATAAAATACTTAAATAAAGAAATTAAACACTTTTATTAATTGTGTTTGATATTTTTATGCTAAAGAATTGACACATTTTATTTGTTCCCAAGTTATCTAATTACCATCTGTGTACTGGCAAAAATTAGAAATAAATATGTAACTCTATGAATATGTAATGAGGCCAACGTTGATAAAAATATAAGTGTCTAATAAAGAACGAGAAAGGTTTGCCCTCCCACATTTTATTCACATTTCATTCTGTCATCATATTTCTTATCGTTTCTTATCTGCCCCCTGATTAATTTTGCTCCTTTATCCTCTAAACATGGTGACTTATATGTTAGAGAAAAAAAATTGAGAGAAAAAATAGGGGATTTTTTTAAACCTTCTAATTATTTTCTGGCCTGTATAATAAAAGGCAACCACATGTCTTCTGGTGAATGGTATTATTGTGATAGAGATCATTAGTTCCTGCTGTGGTTTCTATGGTGCCCAACTCCTTTCTTACTCCCATTCTTATAACATAATAGTTGAAAGAAGAAGCACAGTGAAAAGACCTGGCATTAAGAGGGAGCCAGGATTAGGGTTAAAGAAAACATGGTCATCATAAATAGAGAATTTTGAGCTAATTTCATTCAATTTACTTCATCATATGAGTTTTCTTTCACACTCTATATTCATCAATGTCAATCATGACAAATATGCACTTACAGTGTAGGAGAAGAGTAATGAAGTTCTGCTTCAACGTCTGCTTCTGCTGCAAAACACTTTCCAGTCACAACAGTTAAACCAACCGATGCACCAGATGGTTTATTGCCTTCCTAGAAAACTGTCTATAAAGAACAAATGACTCAAACTACTCAAGAAGAAAGTTTGATTTCACATGACACACTTCCTTATAAATCTGTCTTTTATTTCATGGTCTATTTATTTCACAGAAAAAAAGTTGATAATTTAGACCCTATTAATTGTTTATCAATAAAATGGAGATAATCTATTCTAGTTTCCTTGATTAAATCAAGCACATGAAGCTATGAGATGAAATAATCAGAAAAGATGAGCACAAAGAGAAATAAATTTGCTCCCCTATGTTAATAGTAATTTGCAACAGAGAGAAAGGCATCAAATTTACAGTATGAATAAATTCTGTAACTTACAGTAAATAGTCAGATTGATAGTAAAAGACCTGATCTGAAACACCTTTCTCCCCCTGTCCGTCCCTAATGGACGTCAGAGACCCACAGTCTCTTCATCTTCCAGTGTGTTCATTTTCCCTGGAAGGAAGAACACATCAATCAGTGCTGGATGATTAAATTTATCCAGAGAGCAGCCGAGAGAGCCAGGAAAATGTATGACGTTTAATTTGTTATTGCATGGAACAGCCAGGCGTGATGTTTATGTGTAAAGGCCTCTGGAGTATGAGGATTCAATTAACCAATGATGGCTGGGATGTCTACAGGACATACCTCAAAGTCTCTGGGCCTCATCATTCTGTCTTAAGTCAAATAAGCACGGACACTGCTGCCAAATCCCAGTCAGATATAGCTCTGAGATGTCCTTCAAATCAACACTACAGATGTCGAAAGATTGCCATGAATGTACATGTATATTTTCCTTATATTTCTGACTCTATGATTAATTGTTGTGGTGGTGTGTTTAGGAAGACTATAAGGGAAGTTATTGGTGAGGATTTCAAAGGGTGATAGCATTACTGTGTGTTTAAATAATAAAAGATGCATAGATGGTGCATTACTGCCATCTGCTGGAACCACCACTACATTGAGATAAAAGCCACACTTTTTGATATGGAATAAAAGAAAGTCAATAAAATGTACAAGCAAGAGATTTAACCTCCTAAAATTACCTGGAAGAAAGTTTCGACATCAAGTGCTTTCTTGTGTTCTTTTGTGGCTTGAGCAGGATTATGTAACATTTTGGAGCAAAAATGCAGCCCAACAGTCCATAAGTTGAAGCCAGCATTGCAAACACCTCTGTGACTGTTGCATATTTTCCCGGAGAGCTAACATATGCAAGAATAAATGCTATCCATACAGCACAAAAAATGAGCATGCTAAAAGTGATGAGTCTGGCTTCATTGAAGTTGTCCGGAAGTTTCCTCCCCAGGAAGGCCAAAAGGAGACAGAGACATGCCAGAAATCCAATGTAGCCCAGGACCAAAGCAAAAGCAATTTCTGAACCTTCATCACACAACAAAATAATAATAGCACTTTCACGTGGCATCAGTTTATGTGGAGTTGGAGGTGCAACAACCAGCCACACTGTGCAGATGACTACCTGTATAAAAAAAAGAAACATGTCTCACTCAGACATTTCAGTGAAAACTAGTTATTCAATGCTTGTAAAACATAACTCGTCTTTACCTGTGCAAGAGTACAAAAGAATATAATTGTTCTTTGTTGTCCAGGTCCAAACCATTTAATAATTTTACTGCCTGGAACTGTAGCCTTGAAGGCTATTAGAACAACTATTGTTTTCCCCAGTATACAAGAAACACAAAGGACAAAACTGATTCCAAATGCTGTGTGGCGCAGCATGCAGGACCACTTAGAAGGCTGGCCAATGAAGGTTAAAGAACACAAGAAGCACAGTGTCAAAGAAAAGAGCAAAAGGAAGCTCAGCTCAGAGTTGTTTGCTCTCACAATGGGGGTGTTTCTGTGACAGAAGAATATAAAGATTACAAGACATGTGCTGAGAGAGCCAATGATAGAAATAACCATTAGGGCAATGCCCATTGCATCGTTAAAAGAGAGGAACTCTATCTCCTTAGGGATACAGGAAACCCTCTCAGCATTGGACCAGTACTCTGGTAGACATTGCACACATTCTATGGCATCTAAAAAAGAAGAGAAGGAAAAGGTTTAGGTGCATAACCCTCTTCACTGTACTTCACACACCAGATTGGTTTTAAAACATAATGTGGCCAAATGGCCTTTTCTCACCAGTCTGATTGCTAATCTCCCCAGCTGTACAAGCCACACAATCATGGCAGCATATAGGGAAGTTTGGTCTGATTGCCTTGCGGGTGCCTGGGGGACAAATGGTGCTGCATACTGACAAGGGAACCTTAGCAAAAGAGCAAACCCCAACTAAACTGGCCATGTAATGTAATACTAATATCAATTAATCAAAATACACTGACACTAACATGACACTGTTTTAGTTTTAAAATCTTTACTTTTGTTTGGTTTCCATTCCACAAAATCTTCTGTTCCTGGATCTGAAGCTTTTGGTTCAAAGCTGTGCCTGTCTCATCAAATCTGCCGACAGTGACAAATTCCATTTCTCCATTTGGTGTCAGCTGCCAGTTAACCAGGTCATATATAGCTGCAGGGTCACCATTCTCATCAAACTTGATTTCATCATCAAACAAGGTTAAGTACTGCACTTGTTTTATGTAATGAAGAAGCTAAAGGGAGGAAAAAAAGCCCTTGTGATTGAGTAATGAAGTAAGTAATATTAATCCAGACAAACATTTCAACTGGTACCTGCCATTGTTGAATATTGACTACATCTGGACAGGTCTGCTGGGGAAATGGTCCTTGTCCTTTTATACATCTCCACATGGCCTTTAGTGCATGAGCAACAGCATACACAGCTTTATAGACATTGTAGGAAATCCTTAGCTGTGACACATCTGAATAAATATTTGTAATATTTCTGAGCTCTTCTGTTCCAGAGCAGAAAGGTTTACCCTTAGTTTCATGTTGATACCATTTAGCCTGGACATCTAGATTGCACTGAAACACTTCTTCCCAAAAAGGAACCAGAAAGGGGTTTTCATTGGCATCTGGGCTTGCGGGGTTCAATTGAAGTAGAAAATCTTGCAGTCCAGGGATGTGTGCTCTCTGAATGGCAAATCCCATAGTACCCTGGAGGATGTGGTGGTACTTTCTGGGGTTGGAGAGGACAGCAGCTGTGCTCCAAGCTTCACTTGCCAACCACTGTATCCCAGTCAGCCCACTTCTAAATTCAAGAAATGTGTTTATAAATCTTTTTCTAGAGAAGAACATAATAAGCACTAAAGCTTGAAAAAAATCCAAATGTGAAATTCAAAAGAAGTTGTCATACCTAAGTGCTTCGTCAAACAATGCCACTGCATCTTGTTCCACAGCAAACACTAAAATCACCTGAGCCCCAGATGACTGGATGTTGGAAATAATAGATGACATACCAGCCTGTGCTCGGTTCTTAGGAATTATTTCATGAAGGGCCACACAAACACCTAGCTTTGTGACCTAAAAAACACAGTAAACATCCATGGCAAGTTCATATGATGTAATATTTCTGACACTTAAATAAAAAAAAGAAATTACCAGTATTGTAATTAAATTGTTTATTCACTGGTGTGTAACTCACCTCATCTGCGAGAATATTTGCACCCCCATGACCATAGGCATCATCACCAGCAATCACACCAACCCAAGTCCAGCCAAAATGCTTGACAAGTTGTACTAGTGCATTTACCTGGACAGATGACGATTAAAAAGATGTGACAGAAACACAGAGAAAACCATTTTACACGTGTAGCTTGAAAGGCCTCTAACCTGGAACAAGTCACTGGGCATGGTCCTCAAAAAAGCTGGAAACTTCTTTTTGTCACTGAGACAGGCACAGCTGGAGAAATAACTAACCTGTAAAATTGTTGTATGGACTTAATTTACAATATCCAAAGCAGTGTTATATGTACAGTTTTTTTTACCTGTGTCTTTGCTGACAGACTATCACTGCATGTTATCACAGCTATAATTTACCTGTGGCACATGGAAGACTCCAAGGAAATGAGCTGCAACGAGAGACTGAGAAGAGCCACCATCTCCTATCACCACTGGTACAGTCCCATGACAGGTGCCTTTACTCAAAGTCTTTCCTTCACCTACGAAACCCTTTTCATTTCCCATTAACTCCATGGCAGCCTTCAAAGCCTGACGCGGGGTGCTGCATGAGTCATAAATCTTATAACCGAGTGTGATGTTCGGAAGGAGTTTGCGATCTCTATTGACTTCTTCAATGGCAAAAATCATTGTTTGCATCCAACGGAAAGTGCGGAAATTAAATCTGAATTAAGATTAGATCAAATTGAGACAATATATTCTTTTTAAATACTTTATGGAGCAACTGTTTTGCTGGTATAGTTATCTAAAGACAAAGTAAATACAGCTTACCTGGTGCACTGTGTTGGAGGAGGTGAAGATGTGAAAGATAGACTGGGCTCCACTACTGTGTCATGAAGGGAGAAGAGTCCCCCTAAAATTATGTCCCCCTTTTTCTCCAGCACAGGCAGGGACATCGTACTGGGAATTATTTGACATTGTAAACTCTGGTCTTGATGGGATTTATAAGGGACAAACACATTCCATAGGAAACCAAAAAGCAAAAGCCTCTTCTTTCTCCAAGAAGGACAGAGGTCGAATGGTCTCATCCAAAAAACATTCATCCGACAGTAAGTCAACATGTTTACATTTAAAAATTAAGCCTTTAAGGAAACCATAAACATATGAAATATTTGGAAATAAAAATATTTGATTGTTAAAAAACAATTATTAACCAAGCTATATAAGAAAAAATTTAACCTAAACAATAGTACATAGCCAACTCAGACACCAACACAATCTGCATAAAAATTCACAACACTGCTATGCCCACTGAACAGCATTCAGTTTCCAGTAACAAGTCAGATATGTTGTGCTGTAGCTCTTATAAACACAACAGTCCCAGCCTCATACAACAGGTTTAAGATCAGCATAATTCCCCCTGGGCTTCTGATCGATAGAACCTCATTTCTCCCGTCCCCCTAGGTTTCACAGCATGTAACAACAATAACAACAAGAAGGAATGGGTTCTTGATTGTAATGGAGACAGACATGAGCTGTATCATATCGCAGTGTTATGCCTGAGTAGAACTTAATCATCCTGCATTGATATGATGAGGCACACAGTAGACAAGTAACACCTGGGAGTGCTACACTCATTTTTTTCCTTTTGTAAACCTACACAGCTGTGTTCCATCATTTCAAACGATATTTCACTGACTTTACTCCAATTTGGTCTTTTTTAAATCTGTCAGATTTAAATAATTATTTTTTAATCTTTAACAAAGCTAAAATCTAAAAATGTACCTACTGACTGGTTCCCAAAAGGAAACCAAGAAGATATTTATGTCCTTACAGCATAATAGAAATGTACACACAAGTAAATCCCATTAAAGAAAAACTTATTTATTATTTCAGTTTGTTTTCTAACAATCTTTCTACATCAAACTTAAATAAACAATTCTCCTGTTGGGTAATAAAAAATCTTCTGGGTATTCTGCTTATCAATATTAGACAAAGCCTGCAGGATAGAAAACAACGTCAGAGATTATGAAGCAAAAGCATTATTACATGCCCTATGTTGCACTGCCTCAGGCCATATAGGTGTATTTTTTCCCTTAATATGTTTATGCTTGTAACACACTGGAGGAAGGGGAGGTGAGCTACAATCCTGTGGTCTAAGTGACAATAGATTCTTTTCCTTGTAGGTGAGCTTTTAACAAAATCCTCGGCTCAAGCAAAATGCTCTTAGAAGCTCTTTTATCCAAAGCAACTTATATCTGAGAAGCAATCAATGAACCAAACACGTCTTTACTTTTCCTTGGGCAAAACACTGAAACCCATGTCGCCCTGCGATGTGTTTGTCTATTTGGGAGTGAATGTGTAGCATTTAGTAATGGAGAAGTGTTGTATGAGTGTGTGTGGATGGGAGAACGTGACTCATACAACTAAGTTGAACAAGGCCTATGCCGTTGGAAGCGACAGGTACAGATATATCCCCGAATACCCCCAATCCTCCTATTCCCCAATCATCGAAGAGACACAATACAATAATATAATACGTTCTGCCACTAAGCTTCACTTTGTGTCAAAAATTTGAACCAGCCAGGTTTGACGTCAGGACAGGATGCATTCTGAGGTCATGACCTTTTATTTGCGCTTAAATTATGTTGTGTAAAGCGCCACCTGGTGGGGAAACTATTTATCCAAATATTGGGGACATAAAAAATATAGAGTATCAAAATTCAATTGTAAAAAATATTTGAGTTATCATGCTTATATAAAAGCATATCCACTGCTGTGGCAACGGCTGGTGGCAGTCGGGCTAAAACCATTATATCCATGACACTTCGTGTTCTGTGATATAATAAACCAACAGTACTCGAGAGAACCCAGAACATTCAAACTCTACACAGAAAAGCCACTGTTCAAACCTTCTCCCAGCTGAGGCTAAAATCAGCAACTTTCTTGCCAAAATGTGAGGCTGCAGCGCTAACCATTACTCCACCATGTTGAAAAAATAGCTGCAGCAGACAAAAAATAAACACACAACAATCCCAATGCCAGTTACATTTTGTTGTGTAACATGTAACTAAACCAAAATACAATTATTTGCAAATCAACTACATTAAACTGAAAAGGCAGCATCTGCAATGCTAAGGGGGTGCATTAGTGCCCATGGCATGAATAACTTGCATTTCTTTAAAGGCAGTATTAACACTGAAATACGTACAGATTTTGTAGAAAGATATTCCGTATCCAAGGAACATTTTTTTCAGGGATTTCATGTGAAAAAAGCATAAAAAATAAGTCTCCTTTGTTTCCAAATGCCTTTTGAGTGTTGTTTAAAGAAAATATGATGTAACACAGTGGCAAACATTCCCCTGTCCCAGTTTTTTAACAAGTTAAAATGAGTAAACATCTGCAAAAACAGTGATCAGTTTGAACATTAAATATCATGTCCTTATAGTATAACTATTGTATATAGGTTAAAAATCATTTGGAAATCATCATTAGAGTGATAGCTATCCTGGTAGGTCCCCTTACATTACTGGAATCATTCAGACTGCTAAAACTGGTGGATTCTTGGAACATGACACCTGATACAGGCTGCTTTCTTCCTGTTATTGTTCACTAATTGTCTTATTTCCCTTGTCAAAAGGAATCAGTCTGCTTGCACTTCATTAAGGCTAGCCATGGAACAAATCCTATCTTAGCCCATATCATATTTGATAAATACATTTTCTGAGAAATTTTGCATCACTTTACTCAAAACCTCATTTTACCCCATATGATAATGGTCTCTTGGCCCCTAATGAACACCATGAAGCAAAGTTTATAATGCAATAATTCTGACCTATTGCACTGTAAAAATGCTGACAATATCATATATATA
>JBAMHX010000010.1:13348092-13364145 GCA_037177515.1 Pseudomugil tenellus | reverse complement strand
CCAGCATATGTCAGCTCTCCTGGGAAGTTCAGTGTTGCTGTAGAAATATTTGCTATTCTTGCTTCCAGTTTTGGACTGCTAATTTGTATCTTCTTCCCAAAATGTTATGTCATATTAGTGAAACCAAACCAGAATTCAAAAAAGAACATCATGGGAAAGGGGGGACAAAAATAATTATAAAAGTAAAAAATCTATACAGTCAATGAGATCCAGTGAGTTTTAATGAGTCTTTTTTCTTTTTCTTACATAATCAAGTCCATCTCACAATAACTGTCCTCCGATTTTCATAATTCCAGTATGTTTATTGTATCCTGTACTGAGTTCAGAGTTCACTTCCCACCTTCACTTCAAACAACAGCAAACATGGCAGCAACATAAGAGATCATGACAATGTTCATTCTCAGAAAATACATGAAAGGATGCAGTGCAGTAGATCAAGGTGGTTTGTGCAGTCATTAAAATATTTCAACTTCTTCCTTTTTTTCTATTTGCAGCTTTTATGTCAACTACCCTGTGCAACACAGTAGCATGTTAGGAACAGCCGCATAGTTACATACACAAGGGATGCAAAAAATTGGACAAAAGGTTCTGAATCTGGTTTTGGCATAGTCCATATATTGACCTTAAGACCTTGACCTGTTAACTCCACCTCACAGCAGACAGTTTTTTTATGTGTGTGTATGTGTGTGTTTGTGTAAGTGTGTTTGTGTGTGTGTGTGTGTGTGTGTGTGTGTGTGTCGTCCCAATCCAATCGTCAGATGGATGCAGCTGTCCCTTTTCTTTTTCTCCGCACTTCATTTTTCTTTCAGGATCTCAAATTATGCATTAAACGAGTTAGTTTTGTTATCTTGAAAAGTTTTGAAGAAATTCTGAATTACAACAATCACATATCAGTTTCTCTTTAGACACCATGAATGTATCAGTAAACAATCGGTTCATCTGCTTCACTTTAAATAAAGAATAAACATAACTGTGGGTTGAAGTCTTTTCTTGCTCCAACTATTCCTAATTTTGCTCAATTTATCATGTTTTTACATTTTGTCAACCATTCTGTGAGGATTAATTTGTTTAAATATACAACTTAAAAAAAAATCATTGGTGCTTTCCTTGATTAAAAAAGTAAAAGCTGGATGAATTTAACACCACTTAAAGGTACCACTTAAAAACATTTCTAATACTTTGAAAGACTTCAAGTTCAACTCCATTTAAATGACAGGTTGGAATTGTTGCATACTTGGCAATTTCTTATCTAAATAAGAGTTATGATGTTTATGATGAAAATATAAATCTACAGTAGCTGCAAAACAACAGAGTATAAGACACATCTCACATAGCCAGCTTATCATCTCTTTGAACTGTTCCTTACCATTAGGCATAACCAATCTCATAAAGCAAGGAGCGGCCCCAAAATATCACCATAAAAATTATTAATGTAAAACCATTACTTTTACTTTGTATGTATGATATTTATAAGTTAAATAATATGTTAAAGATGTTGCAGTCGCAAATGAATGTTTGCAAATAATCCCAGTTTGATATTTGTAAATCAGTTTGGTCATTCTGTAAATACCTAAGAGTATGAGTGCCACTAAACTATTAAATATATCATGTTTAATTATTATTAGTTCACTACATATAGCTCTAATTTTAATAAAATTATGACAAATTAAATTTGACACATCATTAGTTATTTCATGATGTATTTAATTATTTAATAATGGCACTCTACCTTTTCTTCCTGACACATTCAAATGTGTAAAACGTGAAAGGATTTGCATTTGCAAAGATTCATCCTTTTTGAGAAAAACAGAAGTGCTTCTGCACTTCTGACACTGTATATTACTGAACATTACTTGTGGATTATAAATGAAATATATTTGATATGAATATATAAATATAATATAAATGCATATAAAACAATTATGTAATAACTGAACTGCTTATTTATTTCTTTTATACACAACCATAAAACTGGAATCAAAGAAGGAAAAAAACATCACACACAAAAGGATGTTTGGGTGAACTTGTTTGTCTGGTCTCTTGAGGTTATGTTCAACCATGACGACCTCCTCTCTGCTGCTAAATGTGTATAAAGCTGAGCCATGAGAAGATTTTCTGAACTTTAGGGCAAAGCAGAACTATGCCATTCCTGGGACTGTTCTTCATCGTTCTGTTAACAGGGAAAGTGAGGTCTGTTTGTCGATTGCATAGCCTTACACAACCCCCTGAACTGGCTCAGGATGGTGATCTTTTCATTGGAGGCATTTTTTCATTTCGCACAGGGCAGGATTATGTCACTGATACTTTTCAGACAATTCCAAAATTTCGAAAATGCAACAAGTACGTAATATCAGGCTTGTATTATTTATGCATTTTTGTCATGTTATTCTATTTTGACTCATTTGACTCATAGAATTATTTATTTGAACAATATAGTAAAGATGATTGTATTTTGATTTTCAGTTTCGACATGAGAGAATTTAAATTTGCTCAAGCAATGATCTTTGCTGTAAATGAAATCAACAAAAACTCGGAACTGCTCGCTGATGTTAAGCTTGGCTACAAAATCTATAATAACTGTGGAACCATGGACATAATGCGAGCTGCACTGGCACTTTTAAATGCAATAAAAGCAAATATCAGTGAGGACAACTGCACAAAAACTGAAACAGTGCAAGCTATTTTGGGTCATTCAGGGTCAATACCAACCATTGCTTTTGCACAGGTTGTTGGAAGATTTCAAATACCTGTGGTAAGTCAAGCAAATGGCTCTTAAAAGTTAAATATATATCCCTTTTGTGATGTAAAGTACTTTATAGTTATGTTCATGCAAAATTCATTACATTTGCTTTAAATACTGTGAATGCAACAAAGCTATAGTTGAGTTGTGACTTGTAATCAGATGTTTGAATTTTTTCCTGCAGATAAGCCACTTTGCCACCTGTGCCTGCCTCAGCAATAGAAGAGTGTATCCCACTTTTTACAGAACAATTCCCAGTGATACCTTTCAAAGCAGAGCATTGGCAAAGCTGGTAAAGCACTTTGGTTGGACCTGGGTTGGAGCAGTCGCTGTAAATAATGAATATGGTCGGAATGGCATTGAAGCATTTATTCAAGCTTCACGAGAATATGGAGTGTGTATTGAGTACTCTGAAGCATTTTCATCATCAGATCCTGCATATGTTTTACAGAAAATAATAGAGCGCATTAAGCAGTCTACTTCCAAAGTGATTATAGCATTTATGTCTCACAGGGAAATTAAGCTACTGGCTTCTGAGTTGCACAAATACAACATTACAGGACTGCAGTGGATTGGCAGTGATGCATGGATTACAGATCCCTCCTTGACAGAAAGTGAGGCATACAAAATCTTGGTGGGCTCTCTTGGCTTCACTGTTGCAAAAGCCAATATCCCTGGGCTAGAAGAGTATCTCAGGCAGCTTCACCCTTCACAGTTCCCCGGTAGTCAGTTTGTCAGAGATTTTTGGGAAGAAATGTTTGACTGCTCTCTAAATGAAACTGTGAAAATACACAAGCAGCCATGCAGTGGCTTGGAAAGCTTGGAAAATATTGATTCACAATTTACAGACGTCTCAGACATAACATATAATGTCTACAAGTCAGTTTACGCAGTAGCTCATGCGCTTGACAGACTGATTAAATGTGATTATTCTCTAGGTTTCTCTATTAACGGGACATGTTCTGATCCTAAACACATTCAACCATGGCAGGTGAAAATAATTAAAGCTAATTGCAAAAGAACAATGATTACATTTGGAAAATGTCATTAAATCTGTTTTTTTATATATATATACATAGGTTTTACAGCATCTTAATGCTGTCAATTTTACTGCTGTGAACGGAGATAGAGTTTATTTCGACAATAATGGAGATTCACCAGCAAGATATGAACTTGTAAATTTACAAATTACAAGCAAAGGACTAATGGAAGGAGAAACCGTTGGCATTTATGATGCATCTCTTCCAGAGGAGCATGAGCTTATTATGAACAACAACCTAGTAATTTGGGGAAACGGTTTGAATCAGGTATTAATATTATCTATGATAATTTCTCTAAACAACTTGTTTCAAATGTTGAATTTATTTTTCTCTCTTATTTTAACTTTAATTGATTATATTTGTGTGTGTGAGGTGCCTGTGTCAGTCTGCAGCAATGCATGTCTTCCTGGAACACATAAGGTCCTCCAGAAAGGACAGCCAGTCTGCTGTTATGACTGTATACCCTGTTCAGCAGGCGAGATCAGTAATTTAACTGGTAAATAGTGAGCAAAATTAAATCTAAAGTCATGTGATTCCAAACATCAGTATTCATTCTATAATTGCCTGTCTTTTTCTTTGTTTCACTTTATTTTGCAGATTCATTAAACTGCATGCCTTGCCCTCTGATGTATTGGTCCAACAGAGAGAGAAATGTCTGCATCCCAAAACCAGTTGAATTTTTGGCATATGATGAAATTCTGGGGATACTGATTGGATCATTTTCTTTGCTGGGAATTTTTCTGACCATAATGGTGACTCTCATTTTCTACTGCCACAAAGAAACCCCACTAGTCCGAGCCAACAACTCTGAGCTAAGCTTCCTCCTGCTCTTCTCCCTGACCCTGTGCTTCCTGTCCTCGCTAACGTTTATCGGCCGCCCCTCTGAGTGGTCCTGCATGCTGCGACACACATCATTCGGCATCACGTTTGTCCTCTGTATCTCTTGTGTTCTGGGGAAAACAATAGTTGTTTTAATAGCATTCAGAGCAACACTTCCAGGAAATAAAATGATAAAGTGGTTCGGGCCTGTACAGCAGACACTGAGTGTTCTGACTTTTAGCCTCATACAAGTTTTAATCTGCATACTTTGGCTAACAATAAGCCCTCCTTTCCCTTTCATGAATTTGCTGCTGTATGAGGACAGAATCATCTTGCAGTGTAACCTTGGTTCAGCTGTAGCATTTTGCACTCAGTTGGGGTATATAGGACTTCTGGCTCTGTTGTGCTTTATACTTGCATTTTTGGCTCGAAAGTTGCCTGATAATTTTAATGAAGCTAAATTTATCACTTTCAGCATGTTAATATTCTGCTCAGTCTGGATGACCTTCATCCCTGCATATGTCAGCTCTCCAGGGAAATTCACTGATGCTGTTGAAACCTTTTCTATTCTGGCCTCCACTTATGGACTTCTGTTCTGCATTTTCTTGCCAAAATGTTACATTATTTTATTTAGGCCAGAACACAATACCAAGAAACATATGATGAGACAAACACATAAGTATGATAAGAATTAGTTAACCTTTAATTTCATCGCATAAGCTGTAATCTGTATTGTAGTGTATTATTTAGTTCAGTGAGTTTTAACTTGTGTTGTAATGCTTTTTATCTGTTTATTCACCCTGACACAAGCACACAACTTGACAGGGAAGAGCAACAACTAAAACACAATCTATACAAAAATATTTGCAAGAGCACTAATAGCTACAGTTACAAGTACAGTTACTGGTACTTAGTAATTGCTAACCCCCCCCCCTCTTGTGATACAGCTGGGTAAAAACGTAAGACTGAATACACTTATTTTTGCTTGACTTGTATCAAAATCGGCCCTGACCGAATACTGGATTTTATTTTATTACTTTCTGATAAGTGGTTGTTTCAGGGAAAACGTCTCTCTAGTTAGCAGTTGTTATAACTGCATGGCATGGTCAAGGCAGTTTTGTTTACACGAGTAAGGTGCAAAATAAAAGCAAATCAAACCAAATATCTGTGTCAAATGTTTTAAATGTCCCACCCAACTGAACTGAGTCAGCTAGACTATCTTGGTGTAAATGCACCCTTGATTGACCATCAAAAAAGAGTTCATAATAATAAATGGTAAAATTTTAACACAACTCTTGTTTGATAAATATTTTGACATTGAATAACTTTAGTGAGTATGCTACAGGAATTGTGTGTCTGGCTGCCCTCCCTGAACTGGGTTCTGCCGAAGGTTTTGCCTTCCTGTTAAATAGGAAAAAGGGACAGGCAATTTATTATGAATTCTTGAAGCGTCCTGAGATGACGTGAAATGGCACTATACAAATAAAGCTGAATTGTATTGAACTAAAAGGTGGTCCAACAAACTGTGAGGCTTTTTTCTATATTTTTTTTGTACATTTTGTCAGCCTGTCCTCAGCCATTATCTCATGGTTTTATTTAACCCAAGCAGGTGAAAACAGTTTCACCCTACAATCCTTTGCCTATTGTCTGATTCAAGCTACGTTACCTAGGTAAGTGCATAAGCATATGCATCTGTGTTGAGAAGATATGAAATTGCATTTTTCTGTGCATTAACACAAACATGGACATTTTCCTAAGGAGAACTCAGTGCTACTGCTAGACTGTAGGAGGAGATGAGACTTTTTTGTGAATGAATACACAAAAAAAAATCTCTGCAAACTTTAAAGAAACCTTATTGTTATTTCAGGAAAATATTAGGTAAAGAAAAAAATAAATCCATAAAATAAAATAAAATAAACTTTCAAAACATAAAAAACAAAACAAAAACTGTTTCCTTCTAAAAATTTAGTTTTATACCTTCAAATGGAAAAAAATATGATTGAAATGTACTAAAATAGGACTTGAGACTTGTAATGGGTGGGGGGGGCTGTTTCTGAAAGATGATGAACAAAGTAAACAAATCATGTGACTTTATCCCCCACACACCGCATACAAATAATAGGAAGGTTATGTAAGGTTATATGCCCCAAGCGCTAAAGAAACAGCACAAACAGTGGAAAGTAATATGTCCCCATCAACACATGACTTCCATTCCCATCGGCCTGAGTCCCAATGGGAGGGCAGCTTCAACAGTGGTGTGAAAAACAAACACAATAGTGGCATTGCCACGTATTGCTTCATCCTTTTACACAGCAACTTGAACAACATGTGGCATGTTGCATCAAGCAGATACATAGGTGTAGTTTAATTAATAAACTTTGTCACAACATGAAAATGATTGTTGTTAATTTAATTAAGGTTGTGTTGTGATGTCTCTTAACCCCAATTAGTATCTTTCTCTTTTCCTATGTGCATTGCTTTGTCCAACAAACAATCAAAATCAGTTTATTTTCTCTAACAAAATATATCTATGAAAAATACAGAACGTGGACATAAAAACTTTTTCATTGTATTATGATGAAGTTGCTACTGTTTGTGATTACTTATTTTCTAACCAAATGTGTTATTATGTTGTCCTACTATGAGTTGAATTACAGTCAGAACCTGGTGTGTTTGTGTTCATCCCAAAAACACAAAAGAGAGAAGAAATCGACATACACTGGACATACAATACTACAATACAAAGTTTATTATTATAATTATCACTGCTTTAAATGACATGGTGTAGATACAATTGATAAAGAGCTGCAGTTGATACAAATATTTTATTTTTTATAACTTCAATTGAGGGTCATGAGGAGATTGGAGCCTATCTTGGCTGCTTTCAGGTCTGAGGCAGTGTACATTGAAAACTTAGCTAGCTCATCAGAAAGCACAAGGACAAACAGGACAACCTCAAAGGAAGTTAATTTCTCGTATCATCAGTCATTTGGAGGACAGATGGACATCAATATTGCGAGGAACACTCAAAGTTCACACAGAAAGGCTCCAAAAATGGTTTGAACCAGTAACTGTTTTACCATAATGGTAGTTGGTGATGGTGCAAAACTACCCTCCACTGCAAAGAATGTATTTTTCATTTAGTCTTCTCACTTAATTGCATGGCATATGCGGAATTGATTTTCAGACTTCTGCTGAAAGAATGGGCAAACATCATTGGGTGGGCACAGGCCCTGAATTTAGATGGGAGTGATGAAGAGAAAAAGCAAGGAGGACATTTTGTGACAACATTTCTGGCTAGAGGTATGGCAGACCCTAGACAGATTATCAGTCCATCACAAGGCCGACACAGAGAGATAAACAACCACTCATGTTCATATTCACACATGGGAAGAATTCAAATATAACAGTCTGAACCAACGTAAATACAGGATGAACTTACAAACTCCACAGTGCATTAGTGGCTCAAACCAGAACATTTCATGCTGTGACACAATGTAATTTTTTTGGTTACATGTTGCTATTTTGTAGTAAATAAGTGCAATATGCATTTTTTTCAAAACACAAAGTTCCAAGAATATGTATCCACCAGGAAGAGAGTGGCTATTGCTGTGTGGAAGCTTCGGACATAGTTTTTTTTTTTTACGAATTATAACATCGCATGAGATGCACCTGCTCCAGCAATGGAGCCAGAGTAGACAATGATGCAGAGCGAGGATGAAGAGCGCAGGGATATCCAAAATGCCCTCATGAATTACATGTATCTGATTTTTTTTTTTTTTTGTGGAATAAAGTTTGGTACCCTCTGAAAGTTTGATCAAGTCTTAAAATGAGTTCATTTTCAAGAATATTTATTTTCCCAAAACTTTATATGCAACTGAATAGTGTTGTCAGCAAAAACTTTTAACAACTGTCCGCTAAAATATCTCACCGTCCCATCAGCTGAGTCAAGTAGTTACTGATATTTTATAAAGTTGAGTCGATAGAATTATTCTACAGGTTCCTACTTCTAAACACTTCAATCACATTCTTTGCCCTTTATTGTCGAATGGTATTTTAATTTAGACTTTTTTCTGAAGTACAGCTAAAAGAATGAGTTTTTGTTGTGTCATTTAAAAAAATACAATAGACTGAAATTATATATATTATATATATATATATATACATAAAGTCACTACAACAAATTTAAATATCAGAAAAATAAAACACTTAACGATCAAAGGTTTCAAGCATATTTGTTTTTCGGTCTGTTTAAAGAGCATTCCGACCGCAACCATAAAACAAAAAATGGAACATCGCATTAGCTTAAGCTACCTTGGCTAAATAGCTAGCCTTTTTTGTTTGGAAAACAAAAGATCTGTGCTGCTTTCAATATATTTTTGCTTGTATCTCACGAATTGCAATCTTGTAGTGTTAAACACATTAAAGTAAACTATCTCTTACTGTCAATCATTATTTGGAATAATCAGTGAAGAGGCTATATCCAGGCCACTCTCCTGCCCGTTGTTGGCTGGCCTCTGCCCTTTAATGGCTTTCATTTGGTTGAGCCACTTCCCGTCCTTACGGCTATTACTACTCCTGTTGTTGTGATCCTTTAAGGCACAATAATCACTTCTAAGTGTTGTTTATGTTTTGTTTTGATTTGTTTTTACAGCACTGCTTTGAGGTAACCGTGAGTAACCTCATGAGTAACCGTGCTCCACCATGGACTCCAAGAGCTTCAGGAACATTCTTATTTCTCGTGGCTCCATCAAGCTGTGGGATTTCCTCCAAAACCAAAGAGATAAAAGTTTTCACATCTTCATTGGTCCAGGGTGTGAATTTCTGCGATGCCCTTTTCTTCTTTAACTCGCTTGTGTGTGTTTAGTGACATCAATTTAATCAGGCCAATCAATGACCACCAGCCCGTGGACATTGAACTGTATACCCAATGCTCCCTGCTTGGAAGGGAGGTACTGAAAAAAGTAAGTACTAGGTAAGCAATAGCTGTAGTAGAAACACTCTGAAGCTTGGTTGAGCTGAGGTGAGCCGGGGAGCATGGGTGCTCAGGGAAAAGGCCTATAAGTTCTTTGTCCATTGGGTCTATATTACTTACGTATTCATGGAGCTTGAACATTTCATGTTAGATAGTGACCCTAATGCTCATCAGTTCTTTGCATCCCTGATGGTTTTTAGCATATAGTCGCTGGACACTAGACTTGGGGTGGAATCCTCCATGCATGGTGAAAAGAGTTTTAACATCTGTACTCTGAACTCCCTCTTTTGACCAGCTTATTATTCCAGCAGGGTATCTAATCACTGGGAGGCCATAATTGTTAATGGCCTGGGTCAAATATATTGTTTGCCACTGACTGGTGCTATGAAGTAATGAAAACACATCAGTAAAACAGCTGTGTTACTGTCATGTTATTGTATTTACCTACAAATGCATTTACTTCTTAATTGTGATCCATGTTGTTCAAGACTAATTTGAATCTGATCCACTGTTCTCTTTTTTGTACTTTTTTCTTTTAAACACAAAGTAGGATACATGCTGCTTCAGTATAATATCCAGCACAGTATGCTGGAGTATATATTTTTTCACATTTTATCAACAAAATACATATTTTGGTAGTATCAACGATGTTCACGATCACTGACTTCTGTTAACTTATTGCATCGTTTTAGTCATTTTAAATAGTTGCAGAATTGATATTCCCATTCAAGGGATGTATTTACAAGTATTTACATAAGTTATTTGGGTCCAACTCCTAGTGAACAACTCAAGATTGATCACTGTTGAAGAAAAGGATCTCATTTGTATCCATCTGTCATGTCCCTGAAAAAAAGAAAGAAATTAAATGTATGTATGGCTAAAAATAGTCCCCTTAGTTACCTACTGCACCACAGAGACAAAGAGAAAGCTATAAAACACATCCTTCCATTACAGGTATCTCCCTAAAGTACAGCTCTGACATGTCTACAGTCACACTTTTCCTCTTAGCTCTGTTAACATGGATTGTGTCATCTGGCAGTTGGTTCAGCCTTCATGAGTGTTCTGAAGAAATAGCGGCCTTAAGCATATCATGTCACAATGCTGTCATTCTTGACAGGAGCCAAACAAAATCAGCAAAGGCATTTGAGAGGTAAGCATTTTGTTGAGAAATAATCACTTTATTACTTTTTCCATTTTTTGAAACTTGCAGATTAACATGCTTTGTTTTGGGACCTGGTGTTTGCTTTCTATTAAATTCTATTAAATTTCTATGTCTTACATACAATTACATGATTATGCACAAGCTGTGCACAAACTGTCTCCCAGCATTATTATTGAGCTTCCTTACACAGTTAAATTTGTGGATGTTGAACCAATGATTCGCATTTCTTGCATGTTTAAATGCTTGCTTATTATGTCTCAGCCAATTCACAACAAGCAGTTCTGAATTGACTACAATATAAGACAAAAGTTTATAACATAATCTTATAATGCAACAAAAATTATGTTTGTAATTTTAGATTTTCTGGAAAGACTCGATCCTTGGAGAGGTTTTTCACAGATGAGAGAATGATAATAGACAGTACTCTGTTTCCTACTATATCTGTGCACATAATCCTATCAAAAGCATGTGTAAAAATATTGCAAAGACCTCAAGAGAATGCGGACATTGAAGAGGAAAATGAGCAGGTATGTAAATGCAAAGTTTTCCAATTTTTGGTTTATTTATAGTCTGAGACCAACTCTCTTCAAACTACGCAAAGAATGAGTACAGATTCACAGTTCTGCATGTAAACAGAAATTAATTTATTGCATTACGTGTGACGTGCTTTATATAATTTCCCTCAAGAGCAGAAAGCAAACTCTTGCCACTTTTTAATGAAACATAATAACTATCTATTTCTTAATTTGTTTTCCTACATAGATAAGATGTGATAATTCCAGCACTCAGTCGAATCACAGAAAGTTTTCATCATCTGTTTTGAGATCAGCGGCTCACTGCTCCCTCATCAGCACCCTCACTCTTCAGCATCACTGGAAGATAATGGATCACATCAGCATTTACAAGAAGTGCAGTCATGAGGTTAAAGTCCAAAAATATTTTCTGTGTGGTGAACCTGGAATTGAAGAATACTATGATTTCCAACATTTTGAGAGCAAAATGTCATCTGAGGCATCAAAGAAAGCTTACATGAGGGTCTGCTACTACAAGGTGTGTTTAATGTTTATTCATTTGCTCATACTTTCATCAGTATTCTTTCTAAAGAAACCTTCTTGTAACTAAGGGAAGTTGTTTTATGTTCACAGTTGGATTCCACATACTTCTTTGTGCGAGTACTTAGACAGGAGCTTTGTATTTAAATAACATGACAGAAGGAAGGTATTAATTAAGGAATTTAGTATTGGATCAAATTGATTAATAGGTTTATTCAGTAAATTAAGCAGTTTTCATTAGTTTTTAATTAATTCCAATATTATCCTGGGAAAGTAGCATCAAACCAGTTTGAAAATGGTTATACTGACAAGTACATCATTGTAAATGTGTGATGACGACCTGACTTTTTCACCTTTTATTAACAGATGCTGTCCAAGTTTTATTGTACAAACATTTCAAAGGACATACTACTTACACAAGCAGGTAATATGAAAAGCAAAGGAACTTTTTTGTGTTTATTTTTTCAAACATCTAATCTCAAGCTTTATTCATCCACAGAAAACATGAAATTGATTGACACCACTAGCAAAGATGGTACTACGCAGCCTACAGTCCAAAACAGATGTGTTCAAGGATTCTTTCGGGCAGTTTTGCTGCTGTTTGCAATCTACACCAGATTAAAATTACCTTCAAACAGAGTCAGTTCTGCTCATAAGAACAGCTTTTTTATAGTGATGCTTTTTACCATATTTACTCTGACGCAGCACAGTTTTTTATCATCAGTAAGGATCCAGCCAACCAAACTTTCTATGATATCTTCCTACATCTGTTTTTCTCTGGGGAGAACTGAACAGGTGTTAAGTGCCAGCAAAGTGTTCCATACTGTCATAAACATACAGCAGCAATTAAGGACTCTACCTATGTTGTTTTTGTGGCTTACTTCTTGGGTTTATTTTCCGAACAAGAACATGAAGCACTGGTTTATAAGCATACATGTAGAGGGTAGCATGGTATTAACACTTAAATTCTGGGCTGTGTCAGGACAAGCAGAGGTTCTTGTGCTTTTGCACTGCACATCTGTCTTCCTTCGGCCAATGCTGTTATCCATCTTGACTAAACTGAACTGCATGATTATCTTCTTTCATCTACAATCTGTAGCACACCTCCAAAATGCAAGCTTTCTGACAAATTACACACTTTTTATTAAAATAATTTACTCAATTTGAAATGATTTGTAAATCCCTATTTCGAGATCCTGCTAACGAATTCAAGGTGTCACTTTAAAAAAAAACAGGAAAGATCAAAATACAGGAAGATGTAGACTTTAAATTTGAAAAAAAGAAATCGCTATTAATTTTGTCCATTTTGTTTTATTTTGTGATATTGAGAACAAACACTATTAAAGAGCAACAAGAATTTGGAAATAAATGCAACAAATACACAAACACAAGTAATTCTGTACTAGTACTGCATTGTATACTGACACATTTGACCTTGGAGATAACATATTTCTTTTTTACACATATAAATCTTTTTTAATCACGCTGCTTCATTTTTGTCAATATTTATCCATGATAATTGGTTTTAAATAAAAATTTTCAAAAAATTGCTATTGTATTTATTTGCAGTAGGCACAAAAACTTCATCATCTTCGCATTCTTGATATATCCTGAAAATTTCATGAAAATCCCTGCATTACTTTCCAAGTTATGTTGTCCACAAATAAGCACACAAACAAACAAACTCTATCAAAAATATTTCCACTTGGTAAAAATCCTAATCTTGGGCAAAAAAAAAAAAAAAAAAAAAAAAATCTGATTTTGGTCACTTTTGTCTGAAATCTGAACATCGCCTAAGTCACTGTTTCCCTCAAAACAGCTATCTTACTGTACATTACAGGTTCTTATTTTACTCTAATCACACAATGTTTAAAAAGAGAGGAAGTCAAAAAATAAGCTTTTGTAAAGCTGGTCCTGGAGAACAGTCGTTGCAACCTTCAACTAATGATACTTTGAACACTGTAATTGTAGTTACAAGTCTTACTGTAAGATGTTCATCATCTTTCCTATGCCATAGTGTCCTGTCTGAAAGACTACTATCCAAACTCATTTCAGTAGTGATATGTTTTGAATAGTTTCTGATACTGTGCATTAAGTCTGTAACATGACAAATGAAACCCATCAGTATACCTACAAACAGAACCACTCCACAGATACCTAGGTCCACATTGATATGAATAGAATAATATGCAAATGTTTTATACAACTCATTTTTATATTGTGAATTTTCTTATTTTGTTAAAAGCTAAAAGCAAACATTTGCATTTATATTAAACTATTGCATCCAAAAATGTTTCTGACTACTTGGGGTGGTCCTTTAACTCATTAAGTATGATTAATTAATTACAGAAAAATCATCCTATTTTAAATTGAAATTTAGTTTAGGAGTGAATTTAGTCATTTGTTTTGAGGTTCATAATCCAATAGTCCATCACAGGGCCTCATTATATCCCCAAAAGAGTGTTGGGGATGTTATGGTTTCATCACGACCACCTCCGGATATCCTTTGTGTGAGTGCAATAACTCAAACAACTTTCACAATTGGACAACCTGCATATAATTTAACCATTTTGGGATGTATAGATTCCTCCCTTGGTGGCGCTGGATACTCAGTATACCTGTTTAGGTATACTGAGAATCATATAAGACGATTAGCTGTATCAAATTTCTCGATAATTAGATTTATGGTTTCCCCATCTTTTGCACAAGAAATCCTATTCTTGGCTATATCTCTGGAACTATTCATCTCATTGACCTCATATCAGAGAATCAGCACCTCCAAATCCGAGACCATGGTCCTCATCCGGAAAAGGGTGGAGTGCCCTTTGCGGGTTGGGGGCGAGGTCCTGTCCCAAGTGGAGGAGTTGAAGTATCTCAGAGTCTTGTTCACGAGTGACGGAAGGATGGAGCGTGAGATCGACCAACGGATCGGAGCGGCGTCTGCAGTAATGCGGACTCTGCTATGAGGGGCCATGTGGGACATTATTCAGAATTACCCTCTCATAGACACATGTGAAATTTAAGTCATTCACACAACACACTGAAACCGCTCATATATAATAGTAAAAACATTCACACATTATAGTGAAACCTCTCATACAATATACTGAAAATGTCTCTCATATACTATACTGAAATATCCTCTTATACACTATAGTGAAATTACGTACACACTATAGTGAAACTTTGTAATTCAAATTTCACTAGTGTGTGTGAGAGCTATTCTACTAGTGTATGTGAGCAGTATTTCACTTGTGTGTGTGAGAGGTAAATTTCAGTTGAAACGGAAGTCATTTCAGTTGAAAAGGAAGTAAAAAAAAAAGCGCTATTGCAAAATATACTGAAGAAGAAGAAGTGGGCGAGTACAGAAGCAGACAGCAATCAACCCTCCATGTATTTTAAACACTGTTATACCGGACTTTTTTTCTTGTGATAACGGGATAGTTATCTCAAGAAAACAAAAATCGTTTTCTCGAAGTAACGGATTATTCAAACATGCAGTCATCAGGTGGACTGAAGCTCTTTATAGCATATCAGAACTAACAGAGAGAGAAATAAACATCAGACTCACTCTTTGCACCTAAACTCAGTCTAAGACTCATGTGTTTGGACAAGGAGGGATCTCGTAAAGAACACACAGGATGAACTGCAGACAGAAAGTTTTGTTGTTAATAAAATTCGCAGCGGTTTTTATTAGTTGTATGTGGTGTACTGGGAGCAGTGTTGTCTGCAGGATAAGGACCTGCCCGCTTTGGATACAACAGCCCAGTGCTGAAGCAGCTCTGCTGGGCTGACAGTGTTCAGGGAGGAGTTTAACATGGATGATAGCTTAGCCGTTATCTTATTATTTTAACAACACCTCAAATAGAGTTTGCTTTGCTTGACTGTACCGAGACATCCCCAAAACCTTTGCCTGGGATGTCCCAGTACAGTTAAGGACTACGGTCATGTGAACAGACCCTGCAGAACGTCACAGTGAGCTGTCATTCACCAGCATGTACACTCGCGGATAAAACTGAATTTTAGTGGGGAGTGCAGGCGGGTGAATGGCAGCTCTCTTGACACCGTAACTGCAAGTGTCAGATTGCGTGACCGCAGTCAGACCAGGCTGGTGTATTACTGACTCAACAATAACCCTGATTTTATTTCTATCACCTCAGATAACGGCTGAAATAGCGATCACAGCTTTACCAATCACTCATTCTTAAAGTTACACAAATACACAATGACTGCAGCATAGGGGGGGGGGGGGGGGGGGGGGGGGG